>JACAXG010000002.1:2133484-2717875 GCA_018881555.1 Amblyornis subalaris | reverse complement strand
AGAAAAGAAAAGAAAAGAAAAGAAAAGAAAAGAAAAGAAAAGAAAAGAGAAGAGAAAAGGACAAACCTGAAAACCAGAGTCTATACTGAGAACTGCAGAACATTTTACAGTCCTAAACTGGGAATATAGTACAAATAGAATAGAATACAAAATTTTTTTTTCAGATAGAAAGGTTTGTTTTCTCAAAATACATGGATTTTCAAAATAATACTCTCCAAAATACCTAGAAGTTCTGAAGAAAACATGCCAATCAAAAATGTCAGTGTTATTGTGATCTTTTATAACCTAACACAGTTTCTAAATATGAAAATAGATGCTTGGGATATTGCCTTCAAAACTGCTTGTTTTCAAGCAGAAGAATGTAATTTGGCTAGCTCACATGTCAGCAGTTCCTTTCAGCAGGCATGTTAACAACCCACAGCAGACTTGAAATCCTGCAAGGTCAGAATACAGCTACTTAGAAATTCATCAAGAGGATTTTCTTTTTTCAGGTTTCTAGTGTAGGAAACAAGTAAAGATGTTGTTGTTGTTTTGTTGTTGTTGTTGTTGTTTGGACTTATTTCTGGTTTCTTTTGGTATGGAGGAAATACCTTGTGAGAGCACAGTTTGATCTCTAGAGTTAACAAAGTTCCTTTAAGACACAGTGATATCTAGTCTTAGGCATCTAGGGATGTACCTGAAAAAAAGCTGTTGGCTGATAAAATATCAAAATACATGAGGAGTATCTCATCATGCTTTTCCTTTAAAACTACAGTGACCTTTATTATTTACCAAGCATGAACTTCTGGCCATCTCCTCTTTCTCCATCTCTGCACATCCCCTCCATTTGGACTATGGGGGCTCTGATTTTGAAAATTCCTATCCAACTGTGGCCTAATCTTTGAAGCACTGAAATTTTTTAGACATTAATATTTTAGAATCACCTAATTTTTTCTCTTCTGAAAATACGTAGAATCACATCAGTCTTCACTTGATTACAGGAACATTATTTGCATTTATGTTGTTTGTTTCTGTATACTGACTAGTAGATGGTGGAGATGTGCTCACCTTTGCTTTCTCTGGTCCAAATAAATTTAATAAAAGTCTGTGCACAGTAGCATGGGGAGAACCAACTGCTTCAGGTGCTCTTGCCTCAGAGTTTGTGTATTTCAGAATTGCTGAACATCTCTAGGTGTTGCTTCTGGGCAGCAGAGCCATGTTGAGGGTTGAAGGAGTACCCTGGCCGCTGGTCACTGGGACAGGTTGGCAGCATCAACAATCTCATGTACAGAACACAAGAGAAGATACTGTCTGCATGCTTCTGGAGAGTTTAAAAGGTTCCTTGTTTGGTGCCTTGGCTTCTCTGACCCTCATGTGAAGGTGCCTATACAATTCAAGCATTATTGAGATGGCCTAATCCTGTCATAGGAGTCTGGTTTCTGCTCTTGAAATAGGACTTAAAATTTTAGGGGCTAAAGCACAGAGCCTACTGTCATCTAAAGTCTTCCTGAAGTTCTAGGAATGATTTTATATTCTCTAAAGATCATTAGCTGTTAATTTGCATACAAATACTCTTGCATATAAAGTTTTATTGATAGCATAAATATAGGACTGAAAACTAAATTATTGTAATTCATTGTAACTGGAATAACATTCTTTCTAAATCAGATCGTTAGTCACTAACCTAATATATTCCGGAGGTACATTTTAAAATAAAAAATTAATTTACTGCCCCTTTTCATAAAAATTTAAAGATATTTGGCCTTTTCMATGTGCCTGTTCAAATAATTTGACAGCATCCATGATCCTCAAAGAATTTGAAAAAGATGTGCCCTCTGAGTTACTCAGGTGACATAACAAGAGTTTATAAACTAGAGGCACCACAGAAAATTGGAATAGATAAGAACTCTGACAGTGTGGGCTTCCATTAGTGTATCAGAGGACAGGTAGTCACTGGAAACCTTCAGTAAGAATTGTCTGTTTGGGACTCCTCCTTTCTACTACTGTATTCCTGTTGTTAGGTAAACCGTAAAGGTGTGTACCTTAGGCTTCTACAGGCATGGTTAGGCACGCAYACATGGTCTTAAATCTCATCCTCAAGCATGCGCTTCAAAACTCTTAATCRGGAGAAAGATGAAAAACAAGATAGGAAATGTTAAGAGGAATCTAGGTGATCCAATGAGGCTGTAARACAGGAAAAATAATGGGAGAATTTACAAGAGGTAAGCAGGAATCATAAGCATGGGGAATAGGATGGCAGTTCCGAACAGGGCTTTTTTCCATGCTGCTTAAAGGAGTGGTCTAACAGCTGTGTTCCTAGAGAAAGGCTGGAGGTAATTATTTAATTTCAAAGTGGGATAAAATAGAAGCTGTGATATATCTAACACTAGCTTGTTTTATGTCTCCACATATATCACTGTCTGCAAGGAAACATATGAGCCAAAAGTGGATTTTAATCTCATTGTAGGGCTGGGGAGAGGATGATTAAATGCCATAGGCCAGATTTACTAGGCAAATTTTTGCACAAGAAGCAAGATGTACAAATATAGATAGAAGGCAAAACCCACGACCTTTTACCATAAGGGTGGTCAGACACTGTCACAGGTGCCCATATAGGTTGTGAAATCTCTGTCCTTGGAGTTTTTCAAAGCTTAGCAGGCCTCAAGGAACCTGATATAAATTTGATGAGAGCCATGCCTTGGACAGGTTGAAGTAGATGACCTCTAGAAGTTCTTTCCAACCTAAAATATTCCATGAGTCTAGATGACCTTGGGCAATGAATACTTTATGACCTACCCTGTGAAATAAAAACCCATTGATAAGTTTGACCTGGTCAATACTCTAAGGACACGTAAGCATCTGTCACTGCTGATATCCTGCCCCTGCTGCAAAATCACAAACCTTACGTGCAGGGGGCAGAGGGTTGAAAGGATAGCAGTACCTTTGGTGTAATAGCTCCTCCAATTGCTTCTCTAAAAAGGAGGACAACAGGAGAATGAGCAAAGAGAGGCATCATAGCACAGTCCCATGTGAGCATAACCCTGAAGAACAGCACAGGACCAGGTGCCTGACCTGTCTCCACCATGAGTCCCAATGTTCTGCAGCCCACTGACTTCCCACTCCTTTCTCCAGCCCTCCCTACCATAGCAAGCATCCTTCCTTTTCTCATCTCTTTCTTTTCCTGTGAGATGGTTTGAATTTGGCTGAAATTTTGGACAAAAATTTGCAGCACTTTCAGTATCAAAAGATCATGGGTGATGATTAGTTGCAAACCTATTACCCCCAAATAAAAAGGCAGCATTCAATTTTATTTTTTTATAAGGGAGTAGTTATTTTAATTGTCTTGCATAGTGGACCATTTAAAGAAAGCACTGAGTGCTTCCAGCTTGAATTTCATGTTTTTGTTAAGATTTGCCTGCTAGGGTGTTGAAATCTCTAGCCCTTTTTGAAAATCTTGATCAAACTTTACCTCTGGTTAATAGAACATTCCCATTAAACCCATTTATGTTGTTTAATTTAAATAGGGGTCAAATTCCGCCTCTATTTTGTTATTCTGCCTGAAGATTTTTATTCTGCAGGGGGGTTCATTGGTTCTAACTAATGAGAAGAAGAAAACAACCAGCTCAAGTTGATGATACCATAAATGATTGGAATGAAAATTAAACATTATTATTAGCAACTTTCAGCAGGGTTTAAAGTGTTGAAACTTAACCTTGTCATGTGGATCCCTACCACTTAACTTTAATGAGTAACCAGTAGCAGGAGAGTTTCCTATATCGTGTGTGCAGTAGCTGCTGAAGAGAGATATGACATATTATCTAGATTGGTTTATAGAAGCAGCTATTCTATCACTGCAATAAAGAGGGAAACTAGAAATTTAAGCCATTATCTTCTAAAAGGTTCACTATAAAACTGTGGTTCTAAAATTGCTTTTATAGTGTAAAGATCATGTACTGGAAGCAAAACTCTTACGTAGTTCAAAAAGAAATGATGGCCTAAGTGATAAACAGGGGTGGTAAGKAAAACCAACAAGCTGCCTTTATAACTCAGTTGGAAATGGTTATCATAATTATTCTTTATGTTAGATCCTGATAGCAAAGCTTTTTTCTTTTTTTTTTCCCCTTCTTCTTCTTTAAAATGTTTCACTGGAGCAGAAATGGAGAATAGCTTAGAGATGAGTGCTTTGGAACATTTTGCAGAGCACACTGTCTGGGGCCATAAACACACAATTCAGTTGTAACCTAAAATATCTTATTGAAGTTGTTCTTTCCATTCACTTTCTCTTTCCATATTTAAATCCATACAGATAAGAATACCTCTCTGTTTCCAAAGTGAATCTGTACACTTGGGTAGCGTAACAGTGGAGGCAGTTTCCTGCTGAAACAAATGGGCTTCAGAAAGTAATAAACATTTTATTGCTTATTTCTGCTCAACTGATGAGGAATTACTGACTTTATTTTCTAAAGAGGAGAACGTTGGAAATGCTGATGACAATTTTGGAAGACCAATGTTGCTTTAGAGCCCAAGTAATGATTAGGATCTTAATCCCTGTTACAAAACAAACAGGTTTTTTTTTTTTTTTCCTTAATATGTTATATGACAATCGTTTTTGCACATTGCTTTTGGTTGAGGAGCCTTATGAAAGGCATTTTGGGTTCATGCACTGCATTAGTTAGGAGTAATAATTTCCACTGTGTAACCTTACCTTCTCTTGCATAAGTAGTTGCTGCCCACTGAAGCGGCACATTCTCTTCCTAAAGAACATCTTTGAAATCAAACAATGTGTTTTTTAAAAAGGAAAAAAAAATTACAGTAAAACACACATTGTGGAAATGCTCCACAACCATGAAGACACTAAACATTTCTTTTCGCTTAAGACCTAGCACCCGGCTGCATTAGAAAGCTGGAGCTGGTAAACTGAGCAGCTGTGGGGAGGGAACGGAAAGAAAACCAGTGGCCCTAAATCTCTCTTTATTTGACGCCGTCCTTAGCGCTGTGATGCTGCTGGGTGAACAATCGCATCCGAGTGCGCGGCCGAAAGCATCCGCCTCATCCTCCTCGTCCTCCGCATCCTCCGCAACGCCCGGCCCCGGCGGCGCCCCGGTCCCTCGGAGTCAGTGTGGGGGGCGGCCTCGGGGGCGCGGGGGGCTGCGGGGGCCGGGGCCGTCAGTAGCTCGGTGCCCTCAGCAGGTGGCAGTGGCGTCCCGCGGCGGGCGGGGTGCGCGGACCCCCCGCTGCCGCCCCGCGGGGCTCCGCGGCGCCGAGGGGCTGCAGAGGGGGCCGGGGGGCGGCATCGCGGGCGGAGAGCAGGACACGTCCTTCTCCCCTGCTCATCCTGGCAGGCAGCGTGGATCTCATAATGAATGTAGTGTTATTCCTCATAGGAATTTCAGAGAAAAATTGATGCAATCAGTAAAAAAAACCCAAACCAAACTAAAAAAACCCAAGCCACCCAAAACAACCCATCCACAAAAAACTCCACAACCCCCACAAAACAAATTAAAAGTATGGCTCCCATCCATTCAGTCCCTTCACCATCATGGCTGTGACTGGATTTATCTGTAAATGATGGTAAAAACATCATTGTAAAAAACAGAGTTTTTTGTTAAATTTGGTCAAYATGAATTTAATGCTGCTATGGTTAAATACTTCTGTGGCTGCTTACACAATGATTTATAAACATTGCTAGTTTTCAGCTATTCCCTGAAGGGAGTAGAAATGTAAAGAAGTATCCACGTAAAAGTATGCTGAAACAATTACATTTCAGACAGGGCGATCCTTCTTTATTTGAATTTCGAAAATATTAATCATATGAACGTGTTGAGTTTATAAAGGCACAGTGAAAGGTGTCTGGTTTTGTTTTTTATTTCTTTTTGAGGTTTTTCATATGRTTCTGCAATATCATTGTGTATGGTATCGTAATTGTTTTAAAGTAGTCTTAAGTTAAATCTCTCTTTTTTTCTTGTTTTTTAATGACAAGTACTAGTGATTACATATTAAAAGGATTAGGATTTGCAGGAACAATTGATGAATGGAGTTTATTTAAGTCATACTCATCTAAATAAGGGTAGTTGAGATGCTCATCCAGACTCTGTTCCTCATTGTGTCTGTGTTAGCTTCAGTGGAATGACATCAATAATGAACACCACTCATTATTTTTGGTTATTTTAGGGTTTTGTAGAACACATATGGTTCTCTAGTTAAGAGACAATAAGGCAAGAGTAATGGAGTGTTGTATTTTGCAGGTTCTATTTATTTGCTGTTTATAAATTAWGAAAATATATATTTTTATCTATTTGGCTCATTTGCATATACCGCCTGACAGTTTTCTGCTTATTCTCGGAAGCTGTGTAGCCTCTGTTCAAAGCTGTGGCAATTTTGGGCATTCGTCTTCTGGCTAGTAAATTACTTCAAGTGAGGCTCATTTTTTTAAAAGAAATGATAGGTCGTGTGATTCGGAGCTTCAGGCAACTAGGAAACAATACATATTTTATGGGGAAAAGAACAAGCTTTTCTTTGTTGACAAGAGCTTCAGAAGCCTATCTCTGGAATCCAGAGAGGCATATTGATTGACAGATCCTTTTCACCTGTTCACTGATGATGACTCATATCAAGATAGAAGAGGAAGTGAGCGGGAAGCAGAGAAAGGAAGGAGGTGCAGTTTGGGTAGTTCTGTGTATCCCTCTGAGGTTCTGYGCATTCCATCAGAAAGGACCTGCTGGTGCAATGGTTTCCATGGCTGCACTGCTCTGTTTGCCTTCTGTGGTATTCAATAACACCCAACTTTTCTGTATTGTTCTAATTGCTTCCCACTGGAGAACATTCCCAGGCTTTTGCTTTTTTAAAGTCAGGTTCTATCCTCGGTTTTAAGTCTTCTCAAACTGATTACTGCAATGTTTTTTCATTAAAATGCATGATCTGATGAAAGAGGCTGGTACAAAGGCAGCAGAGTACCAGAAGCCTGACTGGTCTTAGGATGTGGAAATACAAAATCCTACATATTTTCCATGTTACACTTTTCAGCTGTCAAACTATTGCACTAGATGGGATGCTTGCAATTACTTAAAATGAAACCTGCAGATTAAAGATTTCTTGAAAAACATGTAACTGCAGGTAAACAAACTTAAATTATGAATTTAATATTTATATGCAGTGCTTCTTCCAGAATAATATAAAGAAGACTAAACATATATATTTATTGTTACTTTAAATGCAGCCTTACCTTACTACCTTTTACCAGTAGCATATACGAAATACATTCCTCCTGGATTTTGACTTTCAATTGTCCGTGTAACTGTGGGTACCTATATTACTTACTCCAATCATCAGAAGCTGCTTCTGCTTTTGGAGTAATATTAAAAAAAATATGGAGGAGGTCTGGAAGACTTTGTCTCCCTAAGGATCATGTTTTTTTGTGACTCCTAGTGCAATTATTCCAGTGTTTTGTCACAGAGCTCTGACAAAATAAAATGCTTAATAACACATCTAATATTATTTTTTTTACATAAAATAAACATTCCCATATCTCTCCTGTGATTGCTACAAGTTGTGGCTCTACCACACTCTTGACACCTTTAAATTTGTTTTATTCTTGATTTACATTCTGAAAAGTTCTACTACTCTATTTACAAGTGGTATAATGGTATTGAATAGCAATTGTTGAGCTTTTTTCTAATTTAAATAGAAAATTTAATGGCATTTATTGATCTCTAAATTGTCCTTCTGCAAAAGAAAGAAGCCCCCAAATCTTTCACTTCCTACCCTTAACTTTGCTCATTTATTCAGAGGGCACAGATGCTTTCTAAGGAGGCAAAGATAACACCTTCAGGAGATATCTGGAAAGGAGCCTAACTATGAGTGTCCCCCAAGTTCCCTGATTTTCAGTAGGTGTGTTACTAAAGGGGTTCAGCATCTGCCATGTTGCCATTTAGTACATTTCTGTCCATTTTGTTCCAGACAGCTTTGTCTGAGTAAAGTTGAGATTTGATACTCACTTCAGACATTTTGTTCCCTCTTAGAGGCATGCAGAATGGGGCTTGACTAAGCATTTTTTCTATGACATGAGAGCATCAGATTTGTGGCAGGATCACTAGAGATATTTGCCTGAAGGAAGCCTTTCTCTACAGGATTTTTAAGAACAATTTAGGATGTAGGGTTTACAAAATAAACAAGGCAAAGTTTTACAGTGATATTAAATAATTTTTTACAGGGTCTGTAAGCCTTCTGCAGTTTTTTATCAGAAAAGCATTTGTCTGAGCTAGTAATTCAGCCTGCTGAGGAATAGAGTATTTCGTATTTTTATTTCAGCTTTTTTGAAAACTCTGCATTTTAAGTACTCTAGTTAATTGCTCAATTGGAAGTTATGCAGGCAATATAGTGCATTGCAGGAGAGAACCCCAAAATGCACAACTCCCCTTTCCTAAGCTAGATGGGAGACAGGACATAAAAGAAACTCAGATCTCGGCCAGAATTGTGTTAGGATCTCAACTTTCAAATTAAAGTACTAGTATGGAATGAGGTAAGAGGGAGAATTAATTCTGGGTTTAGAAAAAGGTAAGATCTTATGAGAAAGCATCAGAATTAAGATTGTTTTCTAATTTAACTGCTGCTGATTTATCTTGGATGTCTTGTGTAAAGAGGACAGTAGAGCAAATCCATCAGTTTTCCAGGAGCTCAATGTTTTCTTATGAGCACAGCCAGCAGTCTCCCCAAGCAAATTCGAGGAAATTACATGGCATGTCTATGCCTCAGTTTCCCAACTGTAAAATTGGAGTAATAATTTGTTACTTTAGATAATGTTAAATGAGATCCCCCTCAATTTTTGGCAGTTTGCTGCTATCATCCTTAATGTTTAAATGCCCATGATTAAATACATTTACTCTTCCTCCATATTCAGAAACAACACAGTTTGCTTCTCTCTTCAGTCATCTACCACAGATGGAGAGAACTGTGCTCACAGCCAGAACAGCTCTGACACAAGAGGATGTTAGTTAGTGAGATGTTTTCAGCAATTATCACTGTGTAAAATACATCTGTTTTAATAATGACTAAGAGCAAAAAAATTATTACCACAAGGTAAACCAATTAAATGTTCTTCTTATAACAAATATGCATTTCTAATGGAACATTTTGTAGTATGTTGTTATATTGCTCTACAGTACTAACAAACATCTGTTATTAAAAACACAACGAATCAAAATCTGACTCAGTTACCCTGTAGATAATTTTAAAATACCTTAAAAAATTTAATTATGTAGCAGTTGAGCACCACTTTAAAAAAATCCAAACAGAAAACAGCCCTGAATTGAAGCATACAAATGGAAATAGCAATATGAAAAGGAGTGGATTAAACCCATATCAAAACCAAGGTGAGCTGCTGTTTCATTGCAAAATATTAGTCTGAAGTACAATTTTCTGAGTGTGTGCTGACTTAAATGATATTCCTCTCTTCTCCAGGGGATGTTGACATTCCTTTTCTCTCTCCAACAAAGTAATTTATCTACTTATTGACTAGTTCAATACAATATTTGAACAATTGCAAGCACCTTGTTGATATTTAAACAAACAAAGTTTCCCCTACCACTTTGGTCTTCTCTCTTTTCTCATCACTATCACGGCACAATGGCTTAAGTTGCATGGCTTGAGCCATAAGGGACAGGGGAATTCGCCAGATGCAGTGTTTTGGGGAGGCAGGATAAAATCCCCATATACACTTCTATGGGACTATGAAGGCATGCAGTAGATTGTGCCTCTGGCTCAGTGTCAGGCTCATGATTTTGGTGAGCAACTGGCCCTGTTAGTTTACTGTGCCACAGAGGCTCAAAAACTTCCTTCTGCTTTGGCCACTTTAAGTTATACATTAAATACAAATTCCTGTGAACAACAAGGGAGTATCAACTTTCAGCAAGTCAGTAGGAGCTATTGTCTGTGCAGCACCTCTGACCGTTTAACCAGCTGAATATGGACCTGGGGACTCATTTCTGGCCATAGTTCATTGGCAGGTTACTGGCATACTGGGTTAGTAGTAGTAGTATTGTGGGGAAATTACTGAGCCATTGCTTTTGTTCCAAACTACAAACCACACAGTATGTATAGTGTAACATAAAGTACATAGTGGCTATATCTTAAAATATCTCTTTTTCATGTTTATTTTTCCAGTGTCTTGGTATTCTTTATTAAGTCAGTAGTTACATTTGTGAGAGACAGGTGGATTTAAAGTTTTCTGAGCACAAACCTGTCAATCCAGTGGAATACTTCAGCTTTTCATCCCTGGAGATCTACTTCTAAATGTAGTCTGCATAATTGCCTGTACTTTAGTTTGTTTGCATTGCTCTGGTAGAACTGCATAGTATTAAAAAACAACATGGAATGAGTTGTATATAGGCATAGTTCRTAGCCTCTCCCCACATTTGCTCTAGTAAGGACTGGATGTCAGAGTACCAAATATCAGAATGCAACTACACCACTACATTTACACCAAGTGGGAAATCTTTCCAATACCTGAGTGCTATTATTATAATATAGCAGGGCTACTATAAACAGCAAGTTATGTAAAAGTTTTTAACAGGTTCTCCAATAGTGTTCACTACAGTACCGTAAACTTCTTCTAAAGTGGAATTTATTTTCAGCACTCAAAATATATGAATTCCACTCACTAAAAAAAAACCAAACACCACCCTCCCCAAAGCCAAACAAACAAACAAAACCAACAGAAACACAAGGGAAAAGATAGGCATTTCACTTACTCTGTAGTTTTTTTAGTGTGTGTATTAGTATATATAAATACTGTCAGAACTGTGTTTACTTAGCTAGGTTATTGGGAAAAACAGTGAAAGGAAATAAATTAGCCATATACATTATATGCAGTAACCAAGAAAAACATAGATTGTTTCAATTTGTTTATATAGTTGGTTTCATATAACACAGTTTAAATCATTTTGTTTTTACTACTGATAAGCTGATACTCAACCTGAGGATCACCTATTCTGGGGACAAAACCAAGAAGAATCACATTACAAACTAGCACTGTACAAGCCCTGATTTATTCCACCTCCCAGTCTTTACGGATTTTCAACAAGTCCTGTGTACCTGCTTAATCTCTGAAGACAGAAGGGCACCAAAGGCTTGCACAACCACAGTTTGCTTTTGGAAACCTGCAGTGGGTTCTGATGTGCTCAGCACTTCAGCAACTTCCATTTCTCCTGACCAGGAGCTTCATTTGGGCCTGCAGAGCTGCCCGAGCCATTTCCTTTCCTGTGAAAAGTTTTCCGGTGGTAGCATTGTCTGTCACTCATTGCCTCCAAAAGCCCTGCCAGTTAATCTGCCTTTTGCATGTTGTCCCCTCCTCTCGCCCATGCTCTGTGATTGTGAGCAGCTGCTGCAGCAAGAGGGACACCATGGACTGTCAATGTTTTAACAGCTGGGAAATGTGCAAGTTTACTTCTCATTTTCAGGTGCCACACACAAGACTATCCATTGCTGGCTGTAGATGTAGGTCCAGGAGGGTGAAACCACAACATCAAGCAGAACATCTACACCTTCTTTGTGTCATATCGTTGGCACTGGTCTGTGTTAACCTGTGCTGACTCAGCAGTGCTTCCACAGAAGCATCCCTGAAAAGGTTTAGGATGAGGACACCAAGTGCATTCTAGAACTGTAGCAATCATGATGGTAAAAAACTTAAAACTGCTCAGAGCTGCTCCGCCACCAACTCTGTCTTATTCCTCTTGGCTGTCATATAGGAGAGGCAACGTAGCAGGTCATGCCAGCAGCTGAGTAGGAAGTTTTTCATCTTCCTTCCTCCTGGCTGGCATCAGACCTTTTCTAGGCAGTACTAGGTGCATGCAATCAGCTGAAGCCACCTGAAAAACAAGTTCAGACATGGTGACAGTTTGGACCACAACCTGCCATTACTGTGGCCAAGGGGTTGGAGGATCYGGGTCTCTTTGGGAAGTCTGCTCCCTGACAAATCCACTGTGCCATCTGTGAAAATCATAACCTTGCCATCCCAAAGCCTAAGATCTTTGTTTATTTTGCCTCCATTTTTAGAATAACATCGTCAAATTTCACCTATCTCTGCTTCCATTTCTTTGCTGATGCAAGGATAACTTGGCAGAGAACCATGGACAACCACTCTGAGATAGCTAAGACT
Organism: Amblyornis subalaris; assembly: GCA_018881555.1. Taxonomy (NCBI): domain Eukaryota; kingdom Metazoa; phylum Chordata; class Aves; order Passeriformes; family Ptilonorhynchidae; genus Amblyornis; species Amblyornis subalaris. Next base: position 2,705,745 of record JACAXG010000002.1, on the reverse strand, counting down.
CATTTTGCACAAGCCGATGACCACTGCATGGTTTGCAGGAAATTTTGAAAGGTAAAAGCAAGACTTGAACCTTTCTCAAGCTTCAAAGTATTAATTTTCTCCAGAAGAACATCTGCATCTCCCTTGCAGGGTGGATAAGAAGGAAGAAAATACTCAGATGATGTGGGTTTATTGTTTCAGTTCTACTCTTCAAAAATTGCTAAATGGAGCCACCAGAGAGAAGTGCTTGTCTCTGTATTTCCAGTTGACACTCAAAAGTTGCTTGTCTTAAAGCTTTAGTGTCTGTTCACATTTCAAGGGTAGGCATCAATGTAGAGGGTTATTAGAGGCTGTTTTATCTGTAAGTCTGGTAAACATGTCTGCTCCATAACTTAAAGCAAAGCTAGAACTATATGGAGAATGAAAATTCTTCTAACACTTGGAGTTTTCTAGAGACATTTCTATCCCAGGTCTGGAAAACTTCAATACTAGACTGTTTGGTGAAATGAAAAAAATATAATTTCAGATGGATAAATTCTTTCCAATTTAGGTTTTTTACACATCTCACATATATTTGTATGAAAGACAAAAACCAAAATAAAAAGCCATTTCAAGAAAACAAAGTAAGGCTTTCATTCAGACATGTCAAAATGAGCTATTTTGACATTGCCAGAGCCTTTCAACCTGGTTTTTCCTCACACAAATGAAATTTGCTTAAAAAAGACAAGACTTCACAAAGCGTTTGAAGAGCTGCACTATTTTAACGAAAACATGTTCTGTTAGTGGTTTGATTATCAACTGTAATCAGAATAATAGAACAGTTTGTTTTTGTTAAAATAAAAAAAAGAAAGTCTTAATAATAATATACAGCAGCACTCAGTTAACTGGCAGAGAGTGTATAATAGCATCTACTTCAGAACTTACTTCTCGAACAGTCATTTATATTATCCTTCAGTCACTGATTTTCCACATACAAAAGATACATCCTCTTGACATTCTTCAACTCTGGCAGGTAGCAAACAAATATCTGAATGTTGAAAGAAATTTTTTTAATAAGAAAAATTTTCTACTGCTGAGATTATATACTTCACTATAATTTTTCTTTTACTTGATTTTACTGGTATTTTGCATTTATTTATAGTAGCATGTGTAGCTTATTCCACAGAATTTGATGGAACTATAAGAATTGCCTGCATATTTGAAGAATACAGATTTTACTAAATGAAGAACTTCAGTGCATTTGCTCTAACAGGCAATTATGCTTCATGAACACAGGATTCCAATTAGAGAAGAGCTACTCCCTGGCAATAGCCACCTCCTTATATAGTGACTTAGAAAGACAACTAATTGGCAAATGTGGCTTCATACTATATTAAGTAAGTAATCGTCTTTATCTTATTAGGCTTCTTATCACACCCAATTTTCAAACTTGATTTGGAGATATAAAGGACATGAAGATCAGCTATTGGACTCACCTGCCCAGTTCTGGAAAACTTGTTTACTGTGAAAATAAAGAACAGAAAAATAAGTCTATTTTTCCATGCCATGAAACATCTTGAATACATGACACCTCACTGATGTAATTGATGTTAAACAGCAGATTAGGATACTATAATTATAGGGTTCTCATTGCATCAAAACATATCTTAATGATTAGTCTTATTATGTAGCCTTTTTTACATATATTAAGTTTCTTTCAATGAAAAACAAAATGATAAAATACACCGGTGCTCCGAAGTCAAATTCTGGAAATTCCTGTTAATTAGGACAGACAGATATTAATCCCATATTAATATCATTTCTCCACACAGTAAAAATGTTCTTGAAATTGAAGCCTAGTTCATCCCATACAGTTAAACAAATAAAAAAGGGATTCAACTCTGAACCAAATATTTCTAGGGAAAATACAGCCATCTCTTGAAAGGTTAATAAAAAGCAGAAAGACATTCAAACTTTTTTTTGCCAGTTCCAGTGGGGTTTTAATGGGTACTAAAGGGCACAGAAGAAATATCAACATAATTTCTTCTACGTCATGAGTGATCTTTCATGACTACTGAGTAAAAAAAAAAGTCCACTRTCACATAGGTGCGATCTCCAAGTAGGACTAATTTACAAGTAGGAAAGTACTCTATTAAAAATGTTCTGAGATCATCTCCAAGTTAGGCCAAAATAGAAAAACTATATCTAATTTCTCTACATAAAAATCTAAGGTGTGGAATAGCAAGTTAAGATGAGGGAAACACTGTAATTTGTTTCTTAGGTTAATCTTCCTGCATGTAAATATTAATTTCCAGTATTTTCTCATACTTTACTGATTTTTTTTCTGCAGCAGTGATGATAAACTTTGTTGTGTCTGATGCCAAATTTATTTTAAAAGCAGAGTAACTTTTTATCAGTGATTCCCATCCAAATTCCTGCTGATGCCAAATCTGACATCAATTCTCCACAGCTTTTTTGCACTAAATAACTGCTGAACTCTGAAAATGTTTAAATAATAGTGAAAGATGTGTTTATTAATTGTGGCGAAGCTTTTACTTCCTAAATATTATTAACGTTTTTCTGCAAACACACCAGTTGACTTGCTGGTGACCAACACTTCCATCTTGCAGCAGAAAAGCACCACTGCCAACTACAGAGGATGGGAGGCGGTGGGCAGGGCTGTGGGCACCTCTGAGTTTGTGGAAACTGTAGACACCCCTTCTTTTCAAGCACAGAAGAAAGGATAGCATTTATAGAAGCCTATCCTCCTCCTCCTCCCTTCTTCTCCCTTCCGCTCATTTTCTCCTATTTCCATGTTTAGAAAGAGGGCATCTCATCGCTGAGGAGCCCAGTGACCTAGGAATGGCTGAATACACGGATATACTCCCTGCTTTGATTGGGACAGGGAAATGCAGTTGTGTGGACTCCTTCATGTAGATCCTGACTGCCAGCTACCTCGTGCTGGAGGTGGAGAAGGACCCAGCTTGGGACCTGGCTTTGCATCAGGAGCTCACAGCTGTTTTTCCCTTTCTGCAGAAGGAAAGAGAGAAAGGAAAAAGGTGTTATGTCATCTGAGAGAGCCTCTCTGTCATGTCCAGCTGGGAACAGTGTCCTGATGATTTAATTAACAGGTGCAAACGGATGCATGAGTGGAAAGCAGTGAGGAGCACGAGAGGGGATGTACATCTCTGCACATGACCTGCCATCACCCTGCAGATGTTCTGCAGCCTCCACGAAGCCATGAGCTTGGGCAGGCTGCCTCTCACCAGCTTCTGCTTAGAGGTTTGTATGCCTGTTCCYGTGCACGCTAGGGAATAAGCCACCCAGCTGATAACAGTGGCATCTTACAGGTGCCTTGCCTGGGGACAGCATCTATCTACAAAATGCGTTAGAAAAATGTCAGTTTGTGATGTATCACTCAACTTTTTAAATCATTGAACAATAATCAGCAGTGATTCAAAGGCTAGTTTTGACAGTTTTCTAGGCTTATGTAATGCCTTTCATATCTCATATATATATTGTAGATATATTAGTATGATAAACATTATATGTTATAATTTAGTGTACCTACGCATTACTATATACATAATGTACGCACACATCCATTAGCATTCTTGTTAAAAATATGTACAACCATTTTATTTATAAAGAATGGAGAGTATAATCCAATGTCAGACCCTGAAAAACCCACATGCCAAGGGAATGCCACATAATCTGCCATCCCTGTTCTATGGCACGTGGCTTTGAGGGACTGCCAGGGGAACCTCATGACAGTGAATAAAGCTGACTGTGCAAATTCTCAGTTTCCTTCCTGGGGGAGTTCAATCCAGATTTTTAATTGCTTACTTGAAGCACAGGGTCTCCAACACACCGCATTTCTGGGTTTGTTGTTCTCATTCCTTTTGCTCCCTATTCTGCATTGCAAATCTTTTGTTTAGAACTGATAGTGAGGGTTACAAACAGACAGCCCTGCGGATGTCAAGCCACCGAGCTGGTAGCAGACAAAGGCATTGTCTTCTCCAGAAATAGCAGCCAGGTTAAAACTGACTTTTCCTCCAAGCTTCTCATGCTTCTCTTGAATTCGTTCCAGATGCCAGGCTAGCTCCAAATCAGGATGCAGAGACTTCCAACAGGAAAAACAAGCAGAAGAGGACCCCCTCATATCCTCACATTCTAAGTCAACTCTTCTATTTGTTTCTTTTCTATTGATAAGCGACTCCTACTTGACTGTAGCTTCTTCTACCAGATAGAAGCTTGTGTGAATGTTTTAGGCATTGTCCTGCCCTTGCTGCAGGGACAGGACTCCTGCATTTTCCTCTCTTATGGAAAAAAATTATGCACCTGATTTGCATTCTCCATTTTGACCAAGCAAACATCTGGAATGCATTGCTCCAATCTACAGTTTATATATAAAGCCTTTATTTTAATGGATACTCAGAAAATATCAGATGTCAGTCTGTTTAATCACACAATGCATTCTACTGTTTCCTCTGGATTTTGAATATCTATTTGTTAGAGCTTATTTGTGCTAGGACGATTTCACTTGTTTATATCAAGAAGGTGTAGCTTTAGTAATTAATGACTGAAGAGTGTGGTTGTCTTCATTTATGATGATTAAGCCTTTACTTCATGGACTGTTTCAATACTTTTAGAACACAGAAGTGCTCAATATAGGAATTCGTCTTTCTCCTGAACTGAACAGCAAAATAGCAATCTATTTCAAGAGGTGAGATTTCATCTAGAGTGGCAAAAGAGTACAATGTTCTGGTGCTACGATATAAGAATATATTTCATGCTAAAATATTTAAAGTTTGTCATTACTTAAATCATATTCTGGTGACTTCTTATGAAGAACTAAAATTTTACTTAAAATAGAGAATTACAGTAAGTGATATATTAATATATATTTTTTGTGGGGGATGTGTTCCATCTCTTAAGAAATTACCATCAGTGCTTGCCAGAATTTCCCTCCAGCTCTCATGGCAGCAAAAATATCAGCTACCCAAAAGGTGCCCCCATCAGCAGAAGTGGGATCTATAACACAGAGCTCTGTAGTAGGATGACTACAGTAGATTAAGGAATCTAACCTTGCAATATTTAATGTGTAAAGCATTATATAGATAACTTTTTAATCTTCTTTTTGTTTATTTTTTTTTCCCACTGTACTTTCAAGGCATTTAGAAATAACTTAATGCTGGAAATTTTTTATGATTTTTGCTTATACCAAATATGTTTTTACAGCTTTTCTACCGAAAGTAATAAYATGATCTAAGTGGTTTCAAAATAAACCTACAATATCTGCTCTGAAGAAAAAAGATTTACCTAAGGAAATTAATTTGTGAGTCTTTAAAGTGCCCTCTGGATATTATTACTATACAACCTCTAGTAATTTTCTGTAAGGGTATCAGATGTTTTCCCTCTTCTGTCTTTGAGGCAAAGTTATCAGACTTTAGACTGATAACTAAGTTAAGAAGATTGCCTATTTTCAATAATTTTTGAGTGGAAATGGTTTGAGTCTAACTCAAAAAAGAGAGGTTAATTGAAGCCTTTTAAAATGTAACTAAGTGCTGTTAAAAAAAAAAAAGAATAATATGACTGTTCTTTTAGAAGCCATGAAGATGAGATCACAGTCATCAAAGATTTGTATTCAAGTGTTTTCACCAAAATGTTCTGCTGCTGGTTAAAACAGGTATCTAAAGCTAAAGCTGAAGCTGTGCCATCACAATTGCTTGTTTTTTTTCTGCTAAGAAACTTGCCACAGATTGAATTGATAGAAGCTGATGTGCATTTCTTCTCCCAGGACAATGTCTGTAGCTGAGCAATATATTAAATTTAGAGTGTTTAGAGTGTTTTTCCCGACCTAGGTAATACTATAGGTCTTTTCATAGAGTGAGATTGCAGATGAACTTAGCTGATAATTTCACCCTGACAATTAGAAACAGAAATCTGTGTTTACAAGTTTTGCTGCCACTAAAAAAAACCTGGACTAGGCAATCATCCCTCCTAGGATGACGAATAGGGTTATGATACCTATTTCTAAAGCCTCTTTAGGAGGTAAGTGTTGAGTTGTTGCTCAACATGTAGTACATGTATTGCACAGAGATCAGCAAGTACAATAAATAATCATAAATTCTATTTATTATTGAGCTTTGCCATTTTTCCTCGTACCTGTATACATAGATGCACTGTTTTCAGTAACTCTGAAAATTACTCTGAAAGACCTTTTGGTACCTACAAGAGTACAGACACGAGCTGACATAAAGCCGGCCTCACAGTGCAAAGAAATTTCAACCATCCCCAAACATAAGCAACTTAAGGATTTGATTTGTCCCACAAGTAAGAGTGGACCATCCAAGCTACTTATTAAAACAAGAGTCTAAAACCAGTCTTATTTTGTTTTTATAATTTTGGAAGGGAACTTACTTTGGATGTTTTTCAACAGAAYGTTAATGTTTCTCTTTCATCTTTGCTTGTAACTCTCCTTTCTCTTGCCTTACTTTTCATACCCACATCATCCTGTCCTTCTTTCATCTACTTCTAAATACTACCATCTGACAGAAAAAAAAATCCAATAAAGATCACAAGAGAGTCACATATCAATGCGATCTTTGGGAACAATGCAAGAGAAATCATTGTCTTTGAGCTTAAGGTTGCACTTGTCAGAACCTCCTGAGTTCTTCAACACCAGCTGCAGGGCTGGCAGTGAATGCTGATTGCCAGATTTCATGGGCAGCCACAGGAGAGGAACTTCAGCTCTGTCAAGGCCAGTGGTTTCTGCTGTTCAGCCCATGTACATTTGTGTGCTCAGCACCAACAGCTGTCACCCCAACAATGCTATAGAGAAACATCTTTCCTAAAACTCCTTCCCTTTCCCTCTATAGAGTTAGTTAAACTCTTGGTGCATTAAGGAAAAAAGCCATCCAAGTCTTATTCTTTACATGTAATTTTGTTAGCTGTGATTCAATGTGAAGAGACCATTCACATCTTTCCAGAAAAACAGTCCACAACCCAGAAAAGAAAAGAAAAGTGCTTTTCAGAATTTGTTCTGCTGCATAAATTTCTGTTGAAAAGTATCTTCCCATTGCTACTGTTGTGTAACTTGACATTCCTGTAACGTGCTGCATATTGATAGATGTGGGTAAAATGTTTAAGAGCAGTTTTCAACATTACCCAGAAAGTGATAGAAGGACAGTATGTTTGATCACAAAATTAAATTGAAAGAACATTTGTGCAGTTAGTCTTGTTGCTTAGATGGTTTTTTGTTGTTGTTTGTTTATTCATTGGGGTTTTTTTTAATTAAAGTCTTAGAGAAGTCTCAGTTTTACAAAAGAAGGATGGATTCTTCATGGTCCACCTCTTCTCTCCAAGTACTGCTTGAGGATGTGTGTAACCTCAGGTGTACAAGCCACAGATCAAACTCAGGCCTTGGCTCCATCTGTGCATGTTGGTCACTCCTCATTCTGCTCTCACTTGGCATCCTGAAGAGCAAAAATGTGCTTGTGGTGGGTCTGTGCCTGCCCCACAACATTTCCACCGCCTGCATCCAGCGCATGCCCCGTCCTCAGCTCTCAGCAGTGCCACTTGAACCCTGTAACTGTGCCACGGGCACTGTCACAGTCTGCTCAGCACATGTGGCAGCGAGGCTGTGCCTGCCAGCCCTGCCCCAGCACTTCCACTGTCAAGTGGCCAGGCCTCTTCCTTCCTGGAAGTGCCAGGATCCTCCAGCTCTGTTTCCCAGGGACAGTGTTGCTGCTGAGCTGCAGAAGTGTGGGAACCTATGATGGCCAGGACCAAGAAGGACATGAAACCTGCGAGGGTCATATTCTGCCATGTAACCTTGCGTGGTGGGCTGTGGGTGCAAGACTTTTGTACGGCTCTGGCTAATTTTACCGCCCACCTGGCACCCAGGAAATAAATGCACATGAAAATCCACTTTGTTTGAAAAGAGGACAACTGTGCAGTGCCTTTGACACACCTCTGGCTGATGATTTCTTGTGACCTCAGTGTGCTATACAAGTTAAATTGCATACTCTTTATGAAAGTTAAAAATAAATGTGGAGTGACATGCAGCCTCAGATAGTGTGCCTCCAGCTGCCAGTTTGAATTGAGCCCTGCTGGCTATAATGCAAGCTTGGTACCTAGCTCGCACATAAACACCTATGTTTAGCTACCTAAATTCAGGTGTCTTAAACCCACCTCCTTGAGGTGGAAATCAGTTACCCGAACATAGACATTTAGTGCCTTTTCAGGGCCATAGACTTGAAATGCCCGAGGACATTTGAGTCATCTGAGCCATCTGATATCTCAAATTGCATTAGCAGCTTATACTTAGGTATATGTCTTCCKTACAAAGTTTCAGAACTGAGAGGCACAAATCCTTTCTTGTCCATCCCACCAGTCTCTCAGACAAACTRGAGTCTCTTTGAGTTCATTCTAAGTTTAAAACAAAGCCCACACATAAAATCTAAGAGGAATTACAGCCACTGAAAAGAATTCTAAAGAAGAGAATTAACACAGAGTATCAAGAAAACCTCAAGTTTCATTTTTAGGGGTGAAAAAAGACAAATTCTGATAGACAATAATGCCTTTGGGAATAAAGAACTTTTACGACTTAAAACAAAAGTTTTGACAAGACCTCAATGACAAATACACTAGGGAAGAAATTTATATTAAAGTCATAAATAAGACTCTCTAACTGCTAGAAGTGACAGAAAGAAAAAGCTGTATCTGCAAGGCTTTATAGTCAGAGTAGCTTTCTGTACTTGGGGAATGCAAAATATTTTCAGTGTAAACAAAGAAAAATGGATTTAAATTCTGTGAAAATAATTCTTGGTCAGCTACCCAACTCAAAATTATACATGTCAAACATTGTTTTAAAATATAGATTCACACAAGTTATCTCATTGTTTTAAAATCATGCTTCAGTTAGTTTCTAGCTCCCCATCATTTGAGGCTATTCTTCATCTATGTGTACAACTCCAGTAATGATTAAAAAAAAAAATTAAAAAAAAGAGACCTTTTATACTTGCTAAGAGAGAATACATACTTGTGACTGAATCCAGGATTGGGAACCAGTATTACAGGCATTATTATATAGACTAGTGATCAATATGCTTATCTGCCTGGGGGAGAGCCTAAATATTGCTGCAATTTTACATTATACTTAAAAATGATCACACTTGGCATCCTTGTATCCGTTTTTCTGGTGAGGTGCTCTAATTCACCAGGGACAAGGATTTCATCCTCATTCTTTCTCTGAACTACTGCATATTGACTTTTTCCAGGTAAGTGGATCAAGACCTGGAGGAAATATGAATATTTCCACCCTGCCCTGTGCAGTTGACTGTGATGGCCTCAGGTACAAGTCATATTTGTCTCACAGATGTCCGATACCAGGGATAATCACAGAAGTGCTGAACAAGTGAGGATGATGAGAACTAAGGGGTCTCCATCTGCTCTCTTTCCTTGACACATTTTTTGTGAAGCCAATCAGTCAAGTATTCCCCAGGCAGGCTTCTCACGCCTAGTGCACCTCACACAGGCGGGTTTAAGAAGAAGGCATCAGCTGTTCATCACATTGGGGCAGAGGGCTCCCAGGAACCTGCAATCTCTAATCCAGGATAAAGCAGCATCTGAACAGTTGTTTTGAGGCTCTAAATTATAGACTAATTTGTAAATCCTTTTGTGATTGCAGTTCCTGGACTCGTTTCTTAGAGTTAAAAAATAGATTCTGCATGAAACAGTAGTTTCGTCTAAATGCAAAGTGCCASATTCACAACTGGCATCAGCTGGCTCGGCTCCACTGCATACAAAGAGATGAAGTTTATCAAGCCAACAAGAGCACTCGGAAATTTTGGGAGGGGAGAATGCCTCGCCCTCTGGTCTTCGCATTATGTTGAATGGCCGTAATTTGAGATGTTTCCAAAGACCATGCTTGTAAAGGAGCAAAATCATTCCACAGAAGATGAAAATAGAAAAAATAGTCAATTAAACCTCAAGAGTGCATTATGCCAAGATGTTGACCAAAGCTGCAATTACAGAAAGCAGGGTTTTTTTAAACAGGCAGATGTTCAAATAATAATACATCAAGAAGAGGCCATAGCAGCTCACAATCAGACACTGACTCTGTACCTGTGATTTAGAAGAGTGGCTGATRTATGAAATGGAAACAGTTATTTTCCAAGGGAGACATGCAGAGAAAATCAAACATTCTCTTACTGAGCAAATCAAGTGCAGCCATACCAGTGTGTAGTACATGGTATGTGGGAGCCATCTGTGCTCAGAGGTCCCAGCTGGCAGTACCTACAGTGCAGCCCTGTGATGCAGTGACAGCCCAAGACCTGCACATGCCAGGGAGTGCTCTGGCCTGGGGGACCTTGGAGGGTGCTGCACTCACTGCAGATCACTCCCAAGCAGGCTGGGAGGGTGCTTGCAGAACATGAAATTCACAGTGGTAAAGGGTGTCAGGTTGGAAAGTTCTTATTTGGTGGTAGACTCATGATAGGAAGGTTTTTCCTCTACTAATAGGTGGTGTGGAGACTTAGAGTAGCTCCTGTTCCTAGTGTTGTGCAATGCCTGTTTTTCTGCCAAAGCCAGAGGAGAATTTTGGTCACAGTGGAGGTCTGCTGTATGGAAGTGGTATTCGTGGGTCAGTGTGAGAGAACTGACTGACGTGAGCTCTTCTCTGAAGAAACATTCCCAGCCTGAATAAGAAGAGTTTCTTTACTGATGGCATGGAAAAGCACCAAAAAAAATTAAATATGATAGTCTTTAGGGTAAGAATAYAGCATATATCTTGCCCAGAGAAGCTTTGGATGCCCCATCATTTCCTTCCAGTACCTGAAGGGAACCTACAGGAAAGATGGGGCAAGAGTATTTACAAGAGCAGGTAGTGACTGGACAAGGGAGAATGGGTTCAAATTGAAAGAGAGTAGGTTTAGATTAAGATATTAGGAAAAAATCTTACTGTGAGGGTTGTGAGGCACAGGAACAGGTTGTCCACACTTGGTAGTTGTGGATGCCTTACCCCTGGAGGTGTTCAGGGCCAGACTGGAGTGGTCTCTGAGCACCCTGCTCTAGTCGAAGGTGTCCCTGCCCACAGCAGGGGGTTGGAACTAGATGATCATCAAAGTCCCCTTCCAACCCAAACCATTCAATGACTCTATGATCATTGGACATGTTCAAGGTCATATTAGATGGGGTCTTGAACAACCTGATCTATTGAAAGATGTTCCTGCCTGTGGCAGAGGTGTTGGACTAGGTAATCTTTAAAGGTTCCTGCCAACCCAACTATTCTGTGACTCCATATTTCAAGTCAGCATGCTCAGCTTTATGAAGAGGCAAACTGTGATGCTGAGTGATAGAAAACATATGACTGCCCTTCAGAAGTAGAAACTGATTCATATTCTCCGCTAAGATGCTAAGCTGGTGATGCCTTTATCTGCTTCAAATCAGAAGCTGGACGATTGTTATGAGGGTAGGGAAAGCAGTTACCTTTATTTGAGGTCCTCCCGGAGTACAAAGCACACACTGATCAGTTTTGTGTCCCGTCCCAAGTGGCTGTTCTTCTTCGTGTGTGTACCCATAGCATTTTTATAGGTTTACATCAAATTAAAATAGTTTATAAAAATCTTCCAATTAGAAATATGGTTAATGAGGTGATCACCTTTGGCTCAGCCTCCTACCAAAATCCCTGCCTAATGCTGCTAGCTAYTGTTGTTTGGGCTTTTAGGAGACATGGGACAGAGAAGTGTCCCTTGTTSCCAGAACACTAGTGGTGACAAGGTTGACATAGGAATCTTATTTTGTCTAGAGGGATAGGGACTAGGGGATAGGGACTAGAGGATAGGGAAAACTACTAGTTAGGAATTTACATGGTTAGAAGGTAAAGGCTACAAGGCTACAAGACTACAGGGCTACTAATATACTATTAATATAAAAAGCATAAAATCAAAAATCTCTTTGGCATCAGTGGGGGAGTGGGTCCTTTAGGTCAGCATTGGAGGAGAAAGCAGGCAACAAATATATTCTTTTCATGTTCACACACTGGGAACCTGTTCTTTCAACATCACTTGGTAGGTCAAAATTTAATTTTATTTCCATCTTGCAACCTTAGACAAGAAAGTTTATTGAAATATAATTGTAAGGGACAGTAAAAAGAGACAGCAGGTTCCTGTCAAACCTTAAACAGCTCAGAGACTAAAATAATTTCTACTAAAAATCAGCCCTTTCTTTAGACACATTTCCTCATAGATGTCAGAATCTGGAGGCTAATATTACTCATATTTTGAACTTTCTGAAAGTGGTAATTTTAGGAAAGTCTGAGCAATAGCAATTGAAAAAAAATCAGGAAAGCTAAAATTACGTACAATCAGTCCAGTGTAGTACCATGGTCATTTCATATGTGTTATAGAAACAATAGTGTAGCTATCGATTTTGCATAATTTCACTTTGAATTTTTCCTCTGCTGTTTATTATCTTTTCTTTATCTCCGTATGGAGATGAAACTTAGGAGAAACAGGTTTCAATACACTGAGAAATAAAAAGAAGAAAAAACAGTTGAACAAAGGCTGACAGCTGAAGGTTGTGGCCTGGAAGGTATGTGCCACTAACAAAACCACATAATAAATGATAAATTTGGATTTAGATGCAAGACAGAATGCCTCAAGACTGTTGCGGTGTTCCCAAACTTAACCTTTGAACAAAGCCATTAAATTTTCTCAAGGAAAGGAGACACCTGTCCAGAATGATATGTATTAGRAGTGGACACCTAAGCCCAGCGAGATATGCAAAAAGAGGTACCCAGGATAGAAAAGAATACAAGAGCTCAAAATAAAATTCCATGAGGAAATAACACAAAAAGCTGTGTATCCTTTCCCGAAGAACACTGCCAATGCCAAGCATATGGGAAAAAAGGTACAAAACCTTGGACACATATTTCTGTGGTACATACAAAGAGAAGGAACAGCGAACACCACTGTACTGCTAACTCAAACAAGCCTCACAGGGCAGTGATGACAAATGGACAGTCAGCCTGACAGCTAATGGGACATGGGGATTCTAATATGGTCAGAGGAGCAGAAGCCAAGGTGATGCCAAAAGCAAACATTTGTTCCAAGGGAAAAAAAAAACCCAGCAACAACCTTATGGACAGAAGAAAACAGACTGCCATAATCCAGTGCTTATAATCACGGTAGCATCAAGASAGCTCACTGTTAGTGTCCCTCACACACCTTGGGGCATCACTGCCCTTCCCCAGGAATGGCCCACTCCACTTCCTGTCGAGCTCACTCACCAGTCAGCTTTCGGCTTTTTGGTTTTGCTGCCCATCTCCTCTTGCCATGGGCTACTCTCCTGCTGCAAGTCTGCAGCTCACTTTGCCACGCATTTGCAGCAGATTTTTTATTTGCTACTCTAGTGTCAACTTTGTATACTTGTATGTGTGCAAAAGCAAAAGGAATGTTATGATAGTAATATCTTTTCATTATCTCTCTCTAGCTTTTTTCCCATGTGATGTGTTTACACTCCATTTTACAGAGTATGGAAAACATGTTCATTTAACAGTCCTGGAGGAAAAGACCACATTAGAAATGTGCCAGAACCTTCGGTTTCATCCAACAGATGCATTCGCTGGAGATGGCAGGGGAACCTGCTATGTTACAGACGTTCCAAGATTCTGTTCAGAAGAAAAGAAAGTTCACATCTATCTTTAATGTACTCCACTTGAAAAATCCCAGTGATCYCACAAATCTCCCTAAAGTCTGGGGCAAAAATTTAGGGAAGTAGGCTCTTTGGTTCAAAACCATACAGCAACAAGGACAATCAACAAACGTCCAGGCACGTGAAAGTCAGTGTAGAAAAGGGACCCTTCATTTACATGTCAGCTCCAAGAAACTATATAGTTACATTAAAACTCTCTTCTCTAGAAACAAGGGGAATATTTAGAGAAATGGTAAATACAAGATGGTTTTTCCTGTGCATAGCGAACCAGGCTGTAGTAAACTGGTATCCTGATAGAGACAAAACACTCATTCTGGCCCTTAAAAAAAGGGAAGAGATTAAAAGGGTTGATGAAATTTCAGTCATGAGTTGCTATTATGATAAATGCAAAACAAGTTTATTCACTGACGGCTCTAAGAAAAGCATTGCACAATCCTTTACAATGGTGTGATCAAAACTTAAAAACCCCAATAGAATAATCATCATAAGAATGAAGTAAAAACAAGCTTCCAATAAATGAAAATAAAGTGGCTTTGGTCTCAGTCCATGAGTGAAAAATGTTTCATGTTTGTATTTATGGGAGGTCACTATTAGCTGACACTGACCATAAACCACATATTGACAGTGCCAAAAGGGGCCTGGCAAACCATTCTGCTGCCGCTAAGAATAGAGCTTGTTTTTTGCTGCTACAAATGTATGATTTGCAAACTGAACACCAAGTGGGGAAAGAATTAGTGGGTGCAGACACACTCAGAACATTTTGACAGTGCAATGAAGCTAAGTCAGGAGGTATGTTGTGTCCTGTGATTGTGATTAAAAATGTGGCCTGCTTTCAGGTGAAAATGAGGACTATTATTCCTGGCACTATTGTTAGGAACAAGATTCTACAGAAAAAAAGTTCTGGAGAATCAGAACAGTGTATTCCTAGACCTTATTATAAGGCAAGACTTTCAGTACTGCTGAGATTTTATTTGAAAGCACCAAGTCAATGATTGCCAAGCTATTATAGAAAAAAGAAATGCTTCACAGGATTGGTATAAGGAGGATTTACAGAATCAAAAACCTAAGAGTAGGGCAAAACTTTAATGTTGACCAAAAAAGAACAGTTGCTTTCATCAAGGTTATTTGACTTACAAAAACTACAAAGAATATATATATAGCAAGATGTCTGAAAGAGCTAGTGCCTACAATATAAGAAGACATGGCCCATTAAATAACTACAGGTAAATATAATTGTTTATGATGAGGGTTTTTTTATAGTCACTCTTCCTTCCCCGAGATTACAATACTAGACAGTAACCATGCTCAAACAAATGATCATATACATCTACTTTTGTGGGATGTATTATTCCTGGTCTGACTACAGCATGCTTTTCAACAGGCATGAGTTTGCCGTGAAAATTGACTTTTAAAATATAATTAACTAGCTCAAATTACCTCTAGCCTAAGTAGTTGCAATAAGTTAGTGACAAAAATTTTGATATAATGGTTACTCAGGATAGGTACACATGATAAAGAAACAGAAGCAGCATCTCAATTTACCACCAAAAGCAAGGCCACAAATGATTTGAAGAAGGCAGCTGCAGGCAGGCCACAAATATATCACGATGAGGTAGCAGAACCTAAGCACAGTGAAGCCAGAAAAAGTGGATGAAGCACTGCCTATCAAAACTGGGGTATTGCTGTGCAAAAGCCATAGGTCTAGCAAAATTGAAAATTGCAGAATAAATTTTAATGTGGATGAATGTAAACACATGGAGAAAAACAACTCTAACTAGACATTATCTACTGAAAGGCTCTGCCTAAACTGGTTCTTAAATCTCAGGAAATGGATCATGGCAGCAATGTGGATCATTCTAGGAAGATGTCTGCTGAGTAGATAAAACAAAACATTATACATTATTAGAAAAGGGAAAGAATCAAAGAAAAGATAAAAGGAAARTGCAATGCTACTGCCTGTCTGTATCTTAAGCATCACACACAGTCCTGTTTTCCCAGCCCATGGATATGGCTAATAGAATAAACAGTGGAAGATGGCAAAGATGAGTAGGAGTATGAAACAACTGCTTTGTAAGCAGATAGATTAGYACTCTTAGCACAGAAAAAAGACTCCTTAGGTGAATATTTTAAGAGTGCATGAAATCATAAGCACCATGGAGGACATGAAGAGGGAGTAATTAGTCACTTGTCACAACACAGGAATAAAGAAATGAACTTAAACACCACATTTAAAGCAAACAGATGCAGTCAAAAAGGTGTTGTGGAATGATTGCTGCAGGATGTTATGGAATTCAGAAAGGTAAATTTGTTCAAATTGACTTTGATAAATGCATGGGTGAAAAGACCATTAAGAACCATAAAGACTCAGGTAAAAACACCAACAACTGCCAGGTTGCAGGAACCTGGTACAGCAAAGGTACAGCAAGGATAGCATGACCTTATGATACTCTTTTCCCACCATCTGTTACTGGGAACACAGATGGGACTCTGGACTGTATATACACCTTACTTTAGCCTGAGCATAACTTCACTCATGTCCTGAGTAGTGGTAGTGTTCAGGATTTATGCTTCAGAATATATGGAGAAAACGCCACAAAATCCATGAAGACCCAAAATACCACAAGTAAGAAATTTCTGAGCATATTTTAATAGGGAGACATAAAGAAAGAGCTATAATGAAAGCAAGTGCTACTTATTTTCTTATTTGTAGAGAGTTTATTGAAATGTCAGATTCAGAGATAAAAAGTCACAGAATCACAGAATCACCGACCATTTGAGGCTGCATGGCACCTCTGGAGACCGTCTAGTCCCTGCTTACAGCAGCGTSAGCTATAGCCAGTTGCTTGGGAGTGTGTCCAGTTGGGTTTTGAATATCTTCACAGCACCCATGTGCTGTTGGCAAGAAGCACRTCTAAACTGCATCCCTGGTGAGAGGCCCCTGGTTATTCTACAGCCCCCAGAGGCAGAGGTGCATCCACCCTTAAAAGCTAAATCTGGTCCAAGGTCTCTGATGTGTCAGGGATAAATGTTCCTAAGGAGCTGCAGTCCATGTCCTGCCACATCTCCACCACTGCAGAGGATGTGGATCTCTGTTCTGAGCAGAGAAACTGGCCCCCTCTATGTGCTCTTCTCCAAAACCTACTGTCTGGGAGCAGACTAATCAAATCAGAAAACCATTGCTTGTTTTCAGTTTTGTACTGGTCTTGTAAGCAGAGTGTCAACTTTTGGCAGTTCTCCTTCCCAGCAGATGAATGAGCTGCACTCTGTTCTCCGAAACAGTTGGAAATGTAATTAAGTCAAGGTGATTGTCCCTGCGAAGACCCTGACAGGGTAACACAGAAAACTCAGGTCTCTTCCATTTTCTTTCTAGAGCATCATAGTCTCCTCAAGGTTCACAAGTGTTCATCTCTTATTCAGAAGAGCACAAGGGCTCAGGACTTAAATTCTCTCAGCTCTCTGTTTAACGATGTTCTCAGGTGTCTAAGTGTAGACATACAAAATATAGAGTTGTCCTAAAACTTTCTTATTCTGTCCTTCAATTTCCTACTTTTTAAATAAGCATAATAAACTTTCAGCCCCCAAGGTATTTGAACTTATGAAATTGTGAAAAAAAATCATGTAACCTAAGTATTATAGCTTTGTTCAGTCTGAGCTGTTCAATGTAAGTGGGTCAATTTCTAACTCGAAAATGTTTTGCAGGAACATTTTTTTTCGTTTGTTTTCCAAATCAGAAATTAAAAATACAAGACTATTCTATGCAATTCTGTGTAATGCAAATTCCAATTCTCATGCAAGTCTTACAGTCAATACCTGAGAGAGAATTAATGATAATGAGAAAAACCTTCCTAGAGGGTGAATTTTAAGAGTGTGCTGTAAACAACAAATGAGGGTGCACGCTGAACAATCCAGAATAAAAATTTAATAAGTTCCTACCCTTTAAGTAAGATGTCATCCATCCTTTTCAGTAAATGAGGACAAAATCTTAGGAAAGAAGAGGCATTTGTTCAGGTAATTAGACACTCTATGATAGCACATGCCATATGCATATACAAGAGGAAACTAAAATAAAGTTGAGGACGAAACTCTAATTAAGTTTCCTAAAGTTAAATAAGAAAAATCTTAAGAGGGTCCTACAAGCAGCCTTCTAGGACCTGTGACAAGGTCATCAAGAAGACAGGATGGCAGGCAGGATGACAGAGAATGAACCTAAATTGCCAAAGGAAAATGTCCAAAGTGTATGGAAAGAGAAACTTTAACAATGTGAGGACAGCCCAGCGATGGAGCAGGTTTCTGAGGGACTGCACATTTTCAGGACCCACCTGGATAAAACTAAGAGCAGCCTGGTCTGATCTCCTAGCTGACCCTGCTTTGAACAAGAGGTTGGATTAGCAACCTCCTAGACCCTCCTCCCACCTGGATTATCCTATAACTCTGTGAATTTTATTTTTTTCCTCCATTAGACTGCTTGACTTTTTAATCTTATTATTCTTTATGCATAATATTTATGTATTGTCACAGGAATATTGCAAAGGTAGCTATGTGTGATTCCTCCTCTAGCTAAACTTCGTTCAGTGAAAAATCTTCACCAACCAAAGGCCATCTGAAATAAATTGATCAGTCTGATTTCTAAGCGCTCTTTTCAGATCGTGTCCGGCAATTTAAAATAAATGTTCACAGTGATCTCTGCAACTATGGATTGCTGGCGAATGTTCTTTTCCACTGAGGTTTTCAAAGATGTCATATAGCACTGTCAAAAGTGATTATTTTCTTTCCAGCATCTGCCTCTAAATTTGAACGCATAACTAACTGGGCTAGCYGTGGAGGAAATTAGGACCAGGTCAATTATAGCTTCAGCATTTTGTTTTATAAATCTATATAGACTTAGGGTAGTCCAGTGATCATAAAACATGAAACATCTTATCACAATCCTCCCCTTGGCCTCATGGCAAGGTAGCACCTTCTAGCTTCACTAACAGTGAAAGGGCTAAAAGGATCAGGAGAAATAAATTATCCAGAGGATACTTTAGCTTAGGGGAGAAGAAAGCCATCATCAGAAAGCCTTTCCTATTTTTATTGTGAAAGAGACCTTGGGGATGAAGGACATGTCAAGACCAGGGTGTTCCCATGGAATCTGAGCTTGGAGAGATTGGTAAAGATCATCTCAGCGGAATCTACTTCCTCTCAACACTAGCTCGGTAGAAGTTTTTTTCTAGTGAATAATAATTGGTGAAACTAGGATTTCAGTCTGCCTGAATTTAAATAACAAATTCAGTTCAGCTGTATTGAAAGGTTTTAATAATATTCCTCAGTCACACAAGGGCTCAAGAACTAAAGCTTTTCAGGACTTTTCAGAAATATTCAGTATAAGAGAGATGCAAATTAAAATCCATTTTCTGCTTGAGAGGACTGAAACCTGCCCTCTTACTTTCTTGGTGTAAACCAACCAAACAATTTGCCCTCACTCACACTGTGATATAAAGAATATATGTTTATCTTTTTTTCTAATGAAATGCAAGAATATCAACAGGGATTAGATAGAAAACTCAAACTAGAACTGTCCTACCAGGCTGGAGAGTGGAGTGCTCTGCAAGGATATTGACCACATAGGAGAGGAAAGAATTCAATCAGTCCTAACACGGGTGAGAAATCTGATCCCTGAACCTATGGAACTAAAGCATAAATTTACCAGATCATATTTTATGAAACGAACACTTTATTTCCTTGGCTTTTCTTTCAAATACCTTTATGGTTTTGTGTGTGCCAAATTGGAACATTCTGTGTCAGAACATGAGTTTTTTGTTCTTGCCAAAGTCAGAACTTAGAATTTGGTTGGTGTCAATGACATTTTTATTTCTCACTCCTTGTTTTGCTTCAGGACTGCAACAAACTAACAAACAAATAAACAAACAGTAATTCATATAGAGCTCTGCTGCAGGTTTGCAAGAGTTATTCAGCTCAGAGCCAGAGCTACAGAGTGCCTTTCAACTCTGGAACAAATAGGCACAGCTCCTGTTGGTTTTAAAGTTTATCCTGATAACTATCCAGGGCTGCATTTAAGCCACAGAATAGAAAATCACAGAATAATAAAATCATCAATGTAACTGAAGAGGAGCTAACGAAAGTTTTAGACAACCATTAAATAATGCATATTTAATGCTCCAGACACAATAAACCTAGTGTTTCTAAAAGCAACGAGGGTTCTTTTTGCCCTTGTCTGACTTGCAGTGTATTTGTGTAACCTCATATTACTGATAAACCCTGGAAATAAAGGGAACGTTCCTTCTCCATGCATCCTTCACAGCTCAGTTCTGAGGATACATGCTGTACCTTAGGCTGTGTCAGGATCTACTGTGCTTCCTTCTCGTCTGTTCATTCCTTTCAGTCTTGAATGTGCAAGATCCTCTCCTATTGCCATGGGGATAGCCATTAAGTTAGAAAACTGTTTATTTCATTTCAGACACTTACATGGTAACAGTAGGCTCAGGTTCATTCCAGTTTTTTACTCCTGGTAAGGATAAAAACAAATCCTTCATTTTAAAATATGCTTTGATTTCCAAGTTGTGCATTTGATTTTGTTTGCTTCCACCAGCCTCTAGCAATGATTCTCAGAAAAAATAATCTTTCTTTTTCAGTACTATAAATTTGAAAAAGAAAGATATATTCCTCTTTTTCCACTTCAGTTGTTTTCAAATTTGTACTAGATTTAAAAAGTCTCTTCAGACCTCCATAGCTAACAGACATGATCCCTTGCCAGACCAATCAGACTTACTGTGAAATAAAGTTTCCTGTCATATTAAGGTACAGCTGTCATATTAAACCTCAGTGCTGTAAACAAGCAGTTGCTGGCAGCAGATCGTAAACAGAACTATAATATATGTACCTCAATTTTCCACATGTCTGGCCAAGAAAGGTATCTCTCCATGACATCATTCCATCTCATCAATTTCCCTGTCTCCTCAGCCTTGCAGTGCTTTCATCCTCCTTTTTATTTCTTCTGCATTCACTTTCCTTGCATTGCCTTGAATCATTTCTCTGTGCCATTTTGGTTACTGTGAGTAGCCCAGTGGTGACTCATGGAAATGTCTGTAGACTCCTTGTCTATTTATTCTACCAGCCATATCCTGTTATTTGTCTGTCTCTCAACTGTTCTTGTAACTAGACACCTTCTGCTTTACTTTACAAATGCTTTTCTTGCTTAGGATTTTCACTTGTGAACAGGCAACCACAGTATTGCTTTGGTGTTTTTTCTGCTTCTAGTTTTCCTTGCTCTGCTGACCAAAGGAATGCTACCTCTTTGGCAGGTTAGTGGAATGTATCCATCTGTCTTCTTACTTCTGCAGTGGAAACTGAATTGGCCTCTTCTTAGATCGACTACAAATTGTTGGCCCTCTTCTCTTGCTTTGGGGCCCCTAACGCTGATGGAGGTCAAAGGACCGCCCCTTTAACTCCAGTCTCACAGCCACTGTATGGTGTTTTCTGTGAACCATGCAAGTGGTTTTTTGTACATCTTGTCTACCAAAGAAATTAATATATTCCCCACGTACGTATATTTACAACGGAGTGATTTGTGCCTTCCTCTCTACAGAAATGACAGAAGGAGCAAAGAATGAAAAGACAGAGGAAGACAAAGGATCATTGTGTGTATTTTCCTTCTTCTCCCATAAAATTTCCTATTTCTTTTTCTAGACACTCATTAACTAGAATACAATTGTGTAGATCTCAGGGAAAATGCTGTGTCTAATCCTTTTTTGGTGCTTTAGCTACTAGTACTTTTAAATGATAAATCATACTAGGATCAAGTACTTTTTTTTCTTGTCCTATTAGGCTTAGCAGATATTTTCTTTCTATGCTAACATCCGTGCTTTCAAAGTCCCACAGACATCTCATCCTCATGGTGCAATTTTCTTCAGTCTTGAGGCTAACATTCTACTGCACAAAGACTTCTGAATTCAAAATTACAAAAGGAAGTTTCTGGGCCCTTCCTATACCAACTGCACCTGTCAGTCTGGGAGCAGGGCTCCAAAGAAACAAGGAACCTGATACGTCCACCCCTCAGAATCCAGCTTCAAAACCTTCACGTTCCAGTAAGGACTTCAGCATCAGTTAGGGTTCAGAGCACAGCCAGAACTCACAGTTCCTGTAGCCTGCAAAGACAATCCCACTAAAATGCAACACCTCTGTAAAAAACAAAAGCTATTCTCAGGGGTCACTTGCAGCTTTAGGCTCTGACAGCAAAGGTGCCTGAAAGGAAAACATTTATTATGAGTGAAACACATGTCACCAGGGGCAAAGCAGGAACCCTCAAAGAAATCTTAAGGTTTCAGTATTACCAGTGAGACTCCTTAGCAAATAAAGAGTCTAAGATCTTCTCATCTTTACAGTTAAAGTGTCAGACACAATCACTTTTATGCTTAAGAACTCCTATCCCAGAAGCCCACAGTTTGTTAAATGCTCCAAAACCTGTTAGTCTCATTCAAAAATATTCAAGGCTTACAGTTATCATAAGTTTAGCCGTGGAGATTACAATAATCTCAAAACATATACTAACAAAAATTCAGATAGTAAGAAGACATGAAAGACACATTTTGACTGAATTCACCATAAACTGGTGAAAGTTTTACTTTTCATCAGCAAGGCTGCAGATTTCTTGTTACAAAACTGATAGGTCAGAAGTATTTCTGACACCGAGTTCAGTGACGTTAAAGTTGTAAGCCACTAGGCTTGGAACAAACTTTTGTGGAGTTTCTAAATGTTTTAAAATAAAAAATCTCATCTTCTAAAGTAAATTTTGACTTTTTGGTTAGGATTCACATAGTCTTACTTCTGCCTAAGCTGCTATTAAAGTGCTCTACTTGAATCTCAGTCTGTGAATTTTGAAAGGTAGTGTTATGGGTTCGACAAATGATTTTTTTTTTTTTTTTGCCCCATCTAGCAGGGAGACCTGTGGGGGCGGGGAGGAGTTGGCTGGGAACTAATGAGCAATACTTAAGAACAAAGAAAGTTGCCTATCCACCTGCATTCCACACTGATCACCCAGAATGGGCGATACTTAAGGATAGAAGGGACTGCTTGCCCAACCCAGATGACAGGACAATTTCCCCAGTTAAAGAAACAAGAGCTGGGAGTGTTGGCCAGGTGATTGTTTCCCCAGAGGCTGCAGCTTATCATCGAGAGAGGGAAGGGGACTTTCCGAGACTTTGGCGAGAAGGGGCGGAGGCCAGGCTCGCTCTTCTCTGCTCAGCGTTCAGTGAGCACAGTGGTGTCTGCAGCAAGTGCCTGTTTGGCTCCGGGAACACCGCTACACTGCGACGTCTCCACCCACTTGCTCCAGAGCACAGATACACTGTGACATCTCCGCGAGGGTCCCGCCGAGGCACAGGGTGCAGCCTTCCACAGGAACTGTCACCGCCTTTAGCTGCTTGCCTCTGCCGTCTCTGCTGCCAGCCTGGGTTTCTGCTCCACGTGGGTCGGCGGCAGGGTCTACTCGTCTCTGCTGTTCCTGCCTTCTGCCGGCCCCTCGGTGAGTGATGCCGAGGTCCATCTCTCCCCAGTCAACCCTGCCTGCCTGCGCTGCTTGCTGCCTGCTGCCGAGGTTGGTGCTCAGCAGGGCTGCTGCCCCGGGTGTTCGCACCAGGAGCGATCTCCCCTTTCCCTCTCCCTCTCACYGGAGCCGCCATTGCCATGTGGAGAGGTTGCCGCGCTCGTGCCACAGCGCCCCCTGCAGCCGCGGGGGAGTCACCGCAGCCTCTATGCCCCAATGGAGAACTGCCCAAGGACAGACAAAGGACTGTTACGGGGCTTGTCTGTCCTCTTATTGTCGCCACTTATCTGTCTTTTTGTACATATACATATACATATATAATCCTAGTAAAGAACTGTTATTCTTTTTTCCCACATCTTTGCCTGAGAGCCCTGTAATTTCAAGAGTATACTAATTTGGAGGAGGGAGTGGGGTCATCCTCTCTATCCCAGGAAGGTTTCCCGCCTTCCTTTGCAGACACCTGTCTTTCAAACCAGGGCAGGTAATAAGGATGGATTTAACTCCACAAAACCTAAGCAATACCTAGAATTCAGGCCACCTACCACTAACATTTCTGTGTTTTCAATGGCTTACTCTACACTCCTACACCATAGACAGGAAGTACCACTCTTCCTCAAGAGCTATGATCAGTTAGACACTATTATTTATGCTTGTAACCTCTCCYGGGTAGGTGGATATACCGGCCTTTTTCTGAACTTTTTTTCATAACCCTTTGATGAAAAAGCAAAATAGAGGTATCTGTTGACACAAATACAGTTGCAGGAAGGAAAGAGAGAACCAAAGTCTTCCACAGAACATTTTTTGACATTTTGCTGTTTAAAGGATTAAGCAGTTGTGACCTCCCCACTTAAAAGAATTTCCTATCCTCACATAAGATGTTATTTTCCTTCCTTTGGTCTTTGTAGTAAACATATGCAAGTCCTCGTCTAAAACTGTCATTCAGGAATACTTGTTCTGGCTGGATTAAGCACTTGAGATACCAAAATAAATTGGTGCCGAGTTTCTTACTGCTTCTTCATCAAAAGCCTAAACCAAGTAATAAACATAATGCAGAAAGCACCTAAAAAACATCTGTCATTCTCTCAGAAAAGAAGGGAAGGATATGTGATTTTTATATGCTTCTTCTCTTCACTGGTTGTAGGGTTAGGTCTGGAAGAACAACTGCAGAAATGGATCCTGGTCAAATTGTCATTCCTAGTGCCCTGAGCCGGCACTGCAGAAAGACAACCTATGCTGCAACTGTAAGGCTTAAAATCCCAGGATGCTAGACCTTTTTCTTTTTTTTTCCTTTTTTTTCCCCAGTAAAATCAGTAAAGTAGGATAATAACTATAAACTTCTCCTTTTCAGAGACACCTTCTGGCCAGTTAATAAATTATGTACTCTAAGAAAATCTTACTTGTTTAGTTTACATTCACCTGGCTGCCTGAAGACAACTCCTTTCCCTAGCCTTTATTCAACATAGGAAAGTCTCATACTGTTCTGCTACTGATCTTGCACTTCAGACACCAAAACACAATATTGATGTCTGCCTGTTTGATAGCAGAATGTGTGCAGGCAATTTGGGAAACAGCCTGCAAACAAACAAAACTACTTATTTAGACTATCAACAAAGAGAACTATCCTTAGCTAAGTCTCAATACTAAGTATGCATCAAAAACCAAGAATGAATAAATGACATGTTTTCTGGGTTGCAAAAACAAAACTATTCACTGAAAGTGGGGAAATACATGTACCAGGATGCATACTGCCCTTTTTTAATATCTGTATTGGATTATGGACTCCAGCTCAAGCCTGAGTGGTATGAAGGAGGGATAACCCTTCTCTGCTTCAAGGCTGAAACTGAGTGTGGGCTGGTTCTCTGCAGCAGACTGTACCTTGGTCTCCCTGCCCAGGCAGACATTTGCTCTCCTCACAGTCCCAAATCCCAAATTAAAATATACATCAAAACTGAAAGTACAGCTCAAACTCAAAGCCGAAGGCATTGATCTAAATTACGTCAGGCTTATGACAGTCACTACTGAAAAACACCATTCCAGTAATACAAAACATTGCCACCTACTATCATTTGTATAAAAACAAATTATTTTTTTGTATGTCACACTAAAGGATGATGTACATTTTCTCTGCAAATGTCTCACAGATTTACTCAAAGACCAAAAACCCTGTGCAGTTTCCTGCACACCTATGTTTAGACTAATGAATATAAGGTGAGGAGAGGCCAAATAGGAACTTTGAACAAACACAACCAGTGCAAGCAAAAAAATTAAAAACCTAAAAAGCACAAATAAAGCAGCTGCTTAAAATAACCCAAACAATCAGACCACACATGGAAGAATAATTAAATGAATTGGCAGAACTGATCTTTTTTATATGATTCCATCATGACAATCATCAGATTTAAATGTATGTCTTTGACATTACATTAGTAAATAATTGCAAATATGCCTGAGAAATCTGGAAAATTACTGGCATAACAAAAGAAAAAAACATTCAATGATTCTGTGATCTTGTGAACCATCCCTTCATTGTTGTGAGTCCCAGCTTCTCGCCCTGGCCTTCCGGGCCTGGCATTTCTGGAGACTGGTCTTGCTAGTAAAGACTGAAGCAAAGAGGGCTTTCAGTACCTTAGTCTTTTCCATGTCCCGTGTCACCAGGACAACTGCCTCTTTCAACAAATTCCCTAGGCATTTTCCGTACTCTTTCTTTTATAACCTATATACTTATAAGAAGCCCTTCTTTTGCTTTGGATATCCCACACCAGATTCCACTCCAGTTGGGCTTTGGCATTCCTAACCGCACCCCTGCATGTTCAGACAGTGTTTCTATATTTCTCCTGGCTTAACTTTCCATGTGTCCACTTCTGTAGGCTTTCTTTTGTGTATGAGTTTTGCCAGAAACTCCTTGTTCATCCATGCAGGTCTCCTCATGTTTGCCTTCCTGCTTTAGTATAGACTGCCCTTGAGTTTGAAGGTGGTGATCCTGAATATCAACCAGCTTTCTTGAACTTCTCTTTCCTCCTTATCTCATAGGACTCTTTCAAGCAGATCCCTGAAGAGGTCAAAGTCTGCTCTTTATTCTCTTTTGAAACTCTCAAATGTTCTTATATAGTCCCATTTGCCATTTAGATTTGCATAGAAAATAGCCTCATTAACTAGCTAAAACAGAAACTAGGCAGAGAAAATTGAAATCAATGTGCCTGTAGAGCATAACTCTCTCCTTGCTGAAAACCAACTAATTTCAATGCCACTGGTGCTATTACCTAGATGTCAAGAGATATCAAGGCATTTCTAAAGATAAAGCCTAAATGGAAACTGAGTTTTAGGACAGAATCAAAGAATGGTTGAGGCTGGACGGGACCTCTGGATGTCGTCTGGTCCAATCCCTTGCTCAAGCAGTGCCACCTATAGCGGGTTTCCCAGGACAATGTCCAGATGGTTTTTGAATATCTTCAAGAAAGGAGATTTCAAAATCTGGCTCTGCTACTTCATGTTCTCAATTTGTGATTATGAGATGAATAAAAAGGGTATTTTCAGTGATAATCTAATGTGATKCACTCTTAAGCGTGTTTTAATACACCAGAGAAAAGGAAGTTAGTAAGTAAAAGAAGACCATGTGACAAAGATATTATAGACAGTAGCAGAACTGTTACTAGAGCTGTCAGTGTGTATTTCTAATAAGACATGATTTCACACTTGTATGGAGTTATAGAGCAACTAAACAGTGCACGTTGGCAGAATAAGTCACAATCAGTGATAGACAMTGAAAACCCAATGTAACGGCAGGTATATGTCTGGCCCCATTTCTTGCAGTCACTGTATGATGATAGCAGATTTTTTACACCCCTATCGCCTAATAAAGCTAAGTCGCATGAGTCTCAAGTACAATGTATGCAGTGGTGTACACTTGGATCTGCAGGGAGCTTATATCCAGGATTAAATCCCCTAAACACTTTGACCAGTGATTTAGAGATAATTCTGGTGAGCTGGGCACCAAGGTCCCGTTGCATTGCACAGTGGGTCCATCCTGAACAAGGACAGGGACTTGGCACCACCCAGAGCTCCTTGGCACCACCCAGAGCTCCTGCATTTGTCCCCAGCACAAAGATGTGACAAGAGTGGGGACCAGTGCATGCATAGCTCTGCTGAGGGGATGCAAATCTGGGCTAGGGATCACAAAAATCCTACTGGATCTGCCAGTTTGAACTTCTACTGCAGGATACAGTATTCTTTTCTTCTAAACCTTTGCACCGTTCCTCACTCTTCATAACTGCTGGGTTATTTCAGCAGCCCTCTGCATCCTGATTTCCAACCCTGTTCCCCTCTTGTCCCTTAAATGGGTGCTCTGGACATGAGGCCAGTACTGACTTTGGTTTTGGTTTTGAAGATCAGAAACTGTGCTTCGTGGAACAACTCGGACTTCTTCTGTCAATACGTTGCCTGCCACTCCAAATAAAAGTTAGAAAGTACAGGGTGCCCAAGAGCTGTTTCAGGTGCTGGGTCAAAATGCTTCGAGCTTCTCACACTTCTCAGTGGCTCTGACAGAATCTTATCAGAAGTCCTCTGGGCAGCAAATTGTTGTGATTACAGATGGCTTTAATACAACAGAATTTAAAAAATGTTTTAATATGCAGTTGTTATGTACCACCAACATATGTACTTAACGTTTCTCCACTACGTAATCTCCTTAGCTCTAATTGGCATCTGTTGTAAATTTGCTTTTCTTAAGTAACATTTCATTAAAGGAGATTCTTGGCAGYTGTGTGCACCTGAATTATCCTGATGTAATTCTATATTTGATTGTCCAGAAACTAGAAGTGAGTTTGGCCACATCTGCTTGGGATAGTCATCATTATTGTATTTCACCTCTTCTCTGCAAATATTTCTATTGTGTTCCTGCCTAGGATGAGAAAAAATTCTGTAGAATTCATTAGGTTATTGTACTTGGCTCTGCAAAGAGCAATGCAGAAATGCAAGAAGAAGATTAGGAGTTTGAAAGAGATGACTTTTCACCAGAAAAAACAGATCCCACCTAAGAATCACAACTACACTTAAACAGCTAAATACTTTTTAAAATTTGGTTCTTGGTAATTCTGGCAGAACATATGCTTCATTTCTCCAAAGTCAACAGAGGCTTTTATCTATGTCTTAAAAAATGCTTATTATGCTCACAAAGGATTTAATATTAAAGGATATAAGAAAATATTGCTTTATCCTGGTGGGAAAAATGTTCCTCTGCGGTGACTTAGGAAAAAGAACCAAGCTTTTAGGATTCCCAATTCTTCGAGATGATAGGACTTGATGTCCTGCAGCTTCTAACAATGGATTGCAACAGCCTGCTAATTTAGAGATCGATTAATCAACTGGGGTAGCCTCTCCCAAGCTTTCCAAGGTAGGACAGGAAACACTAAACCAAGTTAAAAAGATAGTATGAGAGTTGTAGGAAACAGAGATAAACCAAAGGTTGCTACCACACTGACTCTCCTTGGGAAGTCTCTAGTATCTAGCTGGATATTACTTCACAAAGCTGGTCCCAGCAAAGGTATTTCTCTCTCCTCTTAACTGCTATTTTTTAAAACTAAGATGCTGTTGCTGAAGCAAAGTTGTTCATTCAGCACAAAATAGTTCATTAATTCTTCCTTTATCTTTGATAGCCACTTGTTCTGTTTATGGTAAGTAACAAAAATACTAATTTCAGGATCTGCATTATTTTTCTCATTAGACATYGACCTTGGTTTGATTCTCAGTGGCTGATCAGCACTGGTCTTTTTTTCAGTCCCAGAATACAGAAAATGGCATCCTCACCCTTCTACCCTCTCTCCCACAGCTGAGTAACAAAACAGCTGCAGCCGTGTTAGCTACAGGCACAGCATGATGCTCTCTGCCACAACCTTTTCACTTCAGATCTTTCAAAGCTTCATAGTGTTTCCTGAAGGTGTTGACGTGCTTGGTATCAGGGACCATCTTTTTGTTCTCTTTCTGTACAGCATCTGGCTGATGAGCCCCCRATCCAGGACCAGCTCTCACAGGTTTTATAGTGATGCTGTAATAACAACAACAGTAGTTAAGACTAAATGCCACCCAGTCTCTGGGTTTGCTGTAACCAAGTACACAGAGATGTTGTTTAATTTCTCTCCTGGAGACTGTCAAGAAAACAAGTTGCTTAGCAAGAATTATTAGGAAATATGTAAATCTTTCTTAAATTAACGGTCAAGCCTAACTTTCAGGTTCCTTAGTTGCCCAAAGTTACCTGAAAGACACAGCAGGAGCATTTCTTTCTCTCCTTAGAACTGGTGTCAGTCATTATCACGGGATGTCCGGATCGACATCTTCCATCAGCAATCTAACCACAATCACCTTCCACCTGCAGCRGCTTCTCTCTTCTGTAGTCCTAAGATCTTTTAGCATTTTCAAAATACTAAAGACCACAGAAATCTGAGGTAAATCAAGCCTGGATAAAATTTCTAGTCTCTTAAAAATAAATAAATCAGAATAAATTTTTGTTCTGAATACTATAAAAAGAGACATCAAAACTAGAACCAAAGGAATATAAACATTTTCTACAGAAATATGTTCAAAATTAAAAGTTTTAATGCTAACGTCCAAATTAAACTATTTGAAAATTTGTAATAGTAGAATGTGATGAGAGCTAGTAGATCCCAAATGGATTTACTTCTCAGTCTAATAATGTCCCAGAAAGATCAAAAGGCTTCTAAACTAAAAAAGAGAGGTCTCATTAGGGTATAAATAATTAGAATCATAGAATCATTTAGGTTGGAATATTCCTTTTAAGATCATCAAGTTCAACCGTTAATGTAACACYGCCAAGTCCAYCACTAAACTAATAAATAGAGAAGCACTCAAAGTGACTGGGTAAGATGGAACAGAAGTAAAGGGTTTATAAACAAAACTCTCTTCCACTCATTGTACTATAATTTTCTAGAGTGCTTTCATCCAACACTAAAGCTTTCTGCTTGGGATCACACTGTGCCTGTTCCTTTTGGCTTCTCAGGAGGACTTCCCTCTCACCTCCATGGATGTTGGCCGTGTGCCAGCTGCCTGCTCCTTGTGCAGGGTGTCCTGCTCAACGTGGTTACTTCTCCAAGTCCTCTACTGGCTTCTCTGCAGTCACCCTCTGGGGCTGTGGGCTGCAGGCTGTGGGCAGAAGCTGGCCCTGCTCCCCTTGCTGGTACCAGCAACCTTCAGTCACTCCTCTGCAGTCAGGCAGATGGAGAGCAAACCAACCCAAAGTGTCACCAGGACCCACACGAAGGCATTAACATATACAAAGCACCAAGACTACAAATCTGCTTTGCACATCTCCCAGCCTCCTGGTCTCATGCCAGCTGAGATCTGAAATTGCTTGTACTGCATGTATTGTTATTAAGGATGCTGCTTCCAAAATTATTTTTGGCAGAGTGATGTGGAAGGTGGAACAGTGTTTGAAAGAAGAAATAATCCTTTCCTTGAAGGGGTTAGTTTTGGCTATAAGGATATATTACTATAAAGCATACTTCTGTCATACCCTCTTCAAAAAAAACCCCACCTCAATTATTCTAGATAATTGTAGGAATAACTAACTAGCTAAATAAATAAATACCCTGTGAGCAGAAAGCTTGGTTGTGTTTTCACTTTTGCTCTGCCCTTCCAGGATCTTGGTAGCTGGGTGCGAAATCCAGCGTCTGAGAGCACAGGACAGCAAGACCCCGTGCGAAGCAGGAGCACCTGCCCATCTGCAGGGGTAACACAGGCATTCTTGGTGGGTCTCTAACAAATCAGCTGAGCAAAATTCAATATAAAGCTCAGGTTAGAAGTATTCTCCAACACAACCTGTTTCCCTTGTACCCAGCAGATACGTACATCTCCTGCAGTATCAGGCAGAGCACAGAGACTGAGCTTCCTGTCAGGGCAAGGCATGTAGGTTTGTTTGCTGTCAGGTTGCTAGGAGACCTATTATTTCCCAGCTATACCCTCTCAGATAAAAGGACTTCCACATTTCAAAAATAAAAAGATTTTTTTTCTTTTTTTCAGGGCTTAGGTCTGGCCAGGGAGTGGTGAGCATTCCTACAGCGCCAGACCATCTGGGAGACAAAGCTACAGACTGATCCTGGTTTTGCGCTCAGATAGTGTTTGGGTGGGAACTACCTGCATAGGCATCACCTGAGCTAGACATACCCACACCTGAAAATCTTGGGGCAGGAATGGAAACAATCATGGAGGTTAGCTACTCCCCAGAAAGAACTGCTGTTGCACATGCATTTCTTACACTACAAGTTTGAATTTGTGGGTCAAAAGGTTATCTAAATCTTGTTTCAAGTTCCTAGGAGAAAGAAAAAAAAAAAGGAAAATGCATGGGTTTAGATTAGATTTCCAGTGACTCCAATGGGCAGGGCAGCAAGCCTGGAAGAACTGGAGCAGTAAGACTTAGTTCCTGCTTAACCCTCTTGGAAGAATAGTCCCTCTGAAACAGAAACTACTCAAGTGTTCGAAAAAGGGCATATGCTTATTTAATTCACCAAACCAACGAGATTAGAGCCACAGATTAGCTGGAAGGGAAGGTAGAGATTCTTTTACCATATCTTGTTATTGCAAAATAAAAGGAAACAATTTCTGCATACCAAATTTGATCTGCACATTTCATTTAGTATTTATCTTGAGGATATGTTTATATTAAACTGTTCACATAAATCCTTTTGCCCTGGATTTTTCAAATATTCACATATAGGATTCAATATGTCACATTTGGGATTATATTTTGTCAATACTTATTTAATAACAAGTACTTTATCAAATTCTGCTGATCTTATTACCTAGCTTTTTAATAGACAGTACACATTAACCTGGCACATTGCTAAATAAAGTTAATTGTTAATCTAGATGCCTAATACTGATCAAATATCTTTTCCCTTAGAAATGAAGATGTGACAGAATGGACACATTCTAATTTAATTGTAGACATTAATTAAAGAACAAGACTAATTGCAGTTGTAAGCAGGAGTAACTCAAATTTTTTTTCTTTTTTGTCGTGGTTTGAAGGACAGGTGTCTGTCAAGGAAGGTGGGAAACCTTCCTTGGATAGAGGATGACCCCACTCCCTCCTCCGAATTACTATACCTTTGAAATTATAGGGCTCTCAGGCAAAGATGTGGTAAAAAGAATAAGAGTTCTTTACTAGGGTTATATATGTATCTATATATATAACAAGACAGTTAAATGGCGACAATAGGAGAACAGACAAACCAGTAACAGTCCTTTGTCGTTGGGTGATTCCCTGTTGGGGCAGAGAGGCTGCGGTGACTCCCCCGCGGCTGCAGRGGGCGCTGTGGCGCGAGCGCKGTGACCCTCAGGTGGCAATGGCGGCTCCGGCGAGTGGGAGAGGGGAGATCGCTCCTGGTGCGAACACACGGGGCAGCAGCCCGGCCCAGCACCAACCTGGGCAGCGGGCAGCAAGCAGCGCAGGCAGGCAGGGTTGACTGGGGAGAGATGGACCTCGGTATCACCCACYGAGGGGCCAGTATAAGGCAGGAACAGCAGAAACAAGCAGACACTGCGCCGACCCACATGGAGCAGGAACCCGGGCTGGCGGCAGAGACKGCAGAGGCGAGCAACTCTGGGCGGCGACAGTTCCAGTGTAACTCTGCACCCTGTGCCACGGGGGGACCCTCGCGGAGACATCACAGTGTATCTGCTCTGGAGTGAGCGGGCGGAGACGTCGCAGTGTAGCGGTGTTCCCGGAGCAGAACCAACACTCCGCTGCAGACACGACCAAACTCRCCAAACGCTGAGCAGAGAAGAGAGCGAGCCTGGTCTTCACACACCTGTCGCCAAAGTCTCAGGAAAAAGGTCCCCTTCCCTACTCTCGCGATGATAAGATGCAGCCTCTGGGGAAACAAGCCCCCTGCCACATTCCCAGCGCAGGCAATCGCTTTTGTCCTCAAGTATCGCCCATTCTGGGTGATTAGCATGGAATGCAGGGTGGATAGGCAACTTTCTTTGTTCTCAAGTATCACCCATTAGTTCCTGGCCAGCCCCTCCCCGCCTGTGCACAGGTCTCCTTGCTAGCTGGAAAAAAGGAAAAGAAATAAAAGAAACATTTCTTTTGTCCAACCCATAACATTTTTAATTAGAAATCAAATATTTGTCTTTCAAGAAAGGCCTATAATATTCATTAAGTTGGGTGTTTTGGAGCTGCAGAACTTTCTAAGTCATCATTTTTAAAATAAAATATTTTCCATTCCCACTGACAAAATTACGGGACAACGAACCACAAATATCTTGTTTGGACTAATACTTTTTGAGATCCTAAATCTGACTTCCAAGCTTTGTCATTTGTAAATATTTCCATACCTACTTTACCGTAATTTGTATTCAATACTTCAAAAGAGATCTTTGCAGTAATGATCCATTTTTGCTCTGCAAGTTCACACCTCTAGAACAACTAGTGTGAGCTGGTTAGCTGTTTTCCTGTCTCTTCATTATTTGTCTTTTTCTTTTCTTCATACATACAGTTATGGAAAACTGGCTTGCAGGTTTCCTTTCTACAACTTACTTTCATTAGTAAAGTACAGATTTCTCTCCTTGAGACTACAACGTATGGCTTTGTGCTGTTTACTACTTCATGCCAACTTCAACAATGTGTGTTGAGAACTGGGCATTTCAAAGAGCCACTCCAAGAGAAACAGACTGGTATTTGAGTAACACCAGTGAAAGCCACGATAAAAAAAATGGAAGTTGAGCTCTTTAGCTTGTGCTTAGGTACCAGGATACTAGTTTTGGTGTGATTTCCAAAGGGCTGAGATATCCTGACTGAAAAAGATTTGCTTAACACTTTTGAGCGGGAAAGGAACAGAGCAGCTCACACCAGTGATTACACTGTCATTATCTAGCATGTCATTACATCTATTATACTGTCATTATCTTTCGTATCCATATCTGCCATGGCATCTGGCAGAAGAACTTATAACTGCTRTTAAGGAAATCAATTCCTTGAAACAAATAGAAAGATGTGGAAAATCTGAACTTTACCTGAACATTTCAACTTACCCTAAAGCCTGAAAGACAACCCCCCGAAATTTTAACATTATGATTAGAAAAAACATAGGATGAAGCTGACTTAGTTAACCTTCTGGGTGATTAGACTGTGCCATATTTAAAATCTTTCAGTGTTAATGGTCTGAAACATAAGGCCATAAAGGGCAATTGCCATGGAGAGAGGGAAAGAGGAGTATAAAGTCTCTTTTGTATTTATTCTTGAATAAATTTGTTCTCTCTGCCAACCTTTCTGATGCATAGAGAAAACCTTAGAGAGAAGTATGCAACGAAAAATATCTTACTGATCAGGGCTGACTATAGCTGCAAGCTTTGTATCACTGAACTTCAGAAGAAGTTTAGGCCATTCYTCTGACACTGGGCAAACCTTCAAAACAGTTTTGGTGCTGTCAGTACCAACATACTTGATAGAGCTCTCATTTGTTTGCTTTTGCTCCTCACAGAATGAGTTAGTTCGAGAGCTGTAAACATGGTTCATTGTATCTGCCACAGACAGACACACATGAGAAATGTACACTTCAAACTCCCCCAAACCAACATAACCCTGTTTTTTACCTGCTTGCTTAGTTATAAACACATCATCAGTTGAAAACTGCTATATGTTAAAGACTTTGAAAGTAAATTAACATAAAACCTTTCAAAAAGAATGGTTATTTAAGCGCAAGATATGAGTGTGAACTGTGTCTCATTCCCTCCTTCCAGACAGCTTCTCAAGAACAAACTGAATTTGGATTATATAGAAATATTTCTGGCATGATTGTTTTTTTTTCAGAGATTAAAGATTTGTTAGAATGCACTCTTTCCATCCTACGTGATCATGTGTATATTGGCCAATATTTTTAAACATGGAGTCCTTGGGCTGAACATTTTTGAATATCTATAAGTACTAAATACATGCTCTGACTTTCAGATATGCTTAGCAACCAAATTAAAAGATTCCATAAAATTGCAGTTTCTTTTTCGCCATAAGTAACTAAACACCAGAAAATAGCTGTAAGAGAGCAGAATTCAGTACAGGCATATTTTCTTTTGAAATTTCCAACTTGGAAGTAAATGGTCAYTTTGTGTGTCATCCTGTTACTGTTAAACAGGTCTTTCAGACCTGACTGTATTGAAATAGGTAAGATAAATTTTGTTGAACAGAGCTCTACAAAACCAACCAACCAAAGAACCTTGATTTTAAATACTTGGGAAAACAACCAAGCAAAAAAATACATATAATTTGGTTTCTCTAACTCTCTCATTGTATCTCAGCTCAACATGTGTGTGTTCAGTCGTGAGCTCCTAAGAGCACACACCTCTAGCACAGCAGTGAATTATGTTAAAAATCAAAGAAATCTAAGCCAGCTGAACCTATGGGAATGATTCCTATTTTTGAAAAAGCCCTTGATCTCATTCAAAAGCAATATCTTTTTGGAAGCTCCAAATGTTTTTTATAGCCATTAAATACACAAAATTAACACTTCTCAAACGTTTTTTATAGCCATTAAATACACAAAATTAACACTTCTCATCACCACCCCCTACTCATACACCAAGTAATAAACAGAAGTTTAGAAGCTGACTCAAACAGAGTTCTGGTTTCTCTGCAGAATCCCATTACACTCCTTGTCTCTGTCCTTTGTCCCAGCTCCATCCCCTTATACCTCCACTTTCTCCCACACATGCTACCTTCTTATATTTATTCATATTCCCTAGTACATTTTCTGTTTTCTTTGCAAGTCACATAATTTCTAAAGGGGCAAGGGGCAGCATGAAGACAGACTGGCTTGAAAGTACATGCTTTTGACTGCCAGCCAGCAGGCCAAAGGCAGAGGGTAAGTGTTGAGTTCACTCAGCAGCCTTACCTTAAATGGGACAACAATGGGGACCATTCTTCACTATCCACTATCAGTTTCTATAAAAACTGTAGGAGTTTAATATCTTCTGGACATCTAGCTTTCTGTGAGAATTTACTGGATAGTGAATTAAGAAAGTCATCTCTAATCCTCTGGCACAAATGTCTCCTCACTGTGGGGTGCAGTTCACTGTACACTAAGAGAAAACACCCTTCAAACCTCCTGAGGTTTGTTATTCTRTTCCATGCTTTGCTTCTCCACTTTGCTGTCCTGCTCTGTACTCTTCTCTGCTGTACTCTCGTGCAGTGAKGGGATTGTTTCTTGAGTTCACTCCGTGTATTAACTCGTAAATACTACCTCTCTCTTTTTCTCCTTCTATACCATGAAAGAAAATGGGACACGGTTTAAAACCAAAAGAGTGTAAATCACATGCAATTATAAATAGTGAAATAATTGTATGAGGGGCAGGGGCAGCAAAACTGACTGTAGAGATAGGAACCTAGCACTTGAAGTAGTTTATGACAGATTTTAGTCCCCATTCTTGAGACGGCCTTTAAAGTGTTTCATAATTGAAGATAATGAAGCCAAATGACACTACAGAAAATTATTATCCGAAAATTATCAAACTCATTCCTGTGCATGTATCGCTGTGTAATTCAAAGATGCTACTTGTGCATGAGTTTGCTAAGCATACTCACTGTTAGAAGGATCAAAAGCATTATCATGGAGAATTAACGCCCAACTGAGTAGAAATCTATTGCAATCCACACCCTAGTGAGAATCTAAAATATTCAATTTTCATTTCCCCACTAAAACTTTGTCAACTGTGACACCTTAGTCTTTTAAGATAAAGAGTTCTTAAACCGACATCTTTAAAGGATGTTGTAAAAATGTGCAGGATTATTCAGAAAAGAAYATTAATGCCTGCACAGAGATGGAGGTATTTTTGGAGGACCTTTAAACCATAACGAAACAGGAAATAGATAAAACAAGAATGAATGGGAGATGTTCTAATTAAGCCCAAACTAAGACAAATCTGCATATTCCATTGTTTGCTCAACTTTAAGTGTTAGAGGTGAAAAAACATTCTCATTAGACTTCACAGGCCTGGAGATCATGGTGCTGACTCTGGTTTCAGTAGAATTATCCATCTTCTCCAGTGTTGTTCTGGAGCTAGCAATTCCTAACTATTTTAATTAGTTCTTATTAGCTTTACTTTTGTTTAGTTTGGGGATTTTTTAAAGTAATATAGAAAGGTTTTAAACACTTTTTTTTTAAATAAATAAATCTTGCAAGTTTCCTCTGGAGACCAATAGTGTAACATTCCAGCAGAAGATACTTTTCACAGACCAGCGGAGTTTCTGAGGAGGCAAAGGGCAGCACTGCAGGCTCTGCTAAGCTTGGGATGGCATACTCTGCAGCCCAAGGGTAGGTGGAAACCATGGCTCCATGGGGCCCTGCCCAGTCGAAACAGGGTGCTGCAGGCAGGTGCACTTGTAGGCAAGGGCAGCAGAGGTGTCCCCATGTCACCGTGTCCTCACCCAGGACAGTGGGGATGTAGCACTGCAGGCCTGACATCTCTGCAGCAGGGGCTTGTGGGGGTGGCTGAGCCTACAGTAGGAGAGGCTGCAGAGGACAGGCCAGTCGCAGAAGGGACCGAGGAGCCAGTAGGGCCAGAGAGCCCTGGTGTTGTGGGCCAGAGAGCCCAAGTGTTGAAAGGCTCCAAGGTCCAAGTTCTCCCCCTAAGTTGTGATAATGAGGAAGGTCTCTCCCCTCCAGGCCCTGCTATGGTACATTCCCCTATTTGGTTAGCCTGTCAATTTGTGTGTCCTTATATGGTTTAGTTCTAGAGAGTTCTCCCTCACTCGGTGCCTCATTGGCCCTGCTCCCCTGCTCCTTCCCTCGTCTACCCTCATTGGTTTATGTATTGTAACCCTGCCTTTTCTCCTGCCTCTTACCCTCATGTGATTGGTCCCTAGTGTTCTCTCCGCCCCTTGTCTGGGCCGTATAAAACCCTGTGCACCCCTGTATTCTTTGGCTCTTTGTCCCTGGACCCGTGCAATGAATCTTCTACCTCAGAAGAGCGCCTCCCGACTCTTTACTCCCGGCTTAAGGCGTGAGTGTGCGACTGCCTGCGCGTCCACCTGCGCAGGTGGGATAGGGTGTCAGCTGCAAACCTCAGGAAACCCCTGCGAGGCGAAGGCGGCACACCTATCTCACTGGTCACCGCACACCACACTGAGGTACCACTGGATGCAGGAGCACTTTCGGGAAGGTTGCGGCATTTTACCACCTAGCTGAGCCTGCTGCAACAGGGGCTCCTCAAGAAGGGCCCCTTGGGGGCAGGGCTCCGGATGCCAAGTCCCTGGCCAATGAGCACCTGGACATGACTGATAAGCATGGGCACCTCACACACCTGCTCCTTCTGGGTGTTTGGAGCCGGACAAGTAAGGGTCCCATAAAGTGGCTTTGCTGAGGTGAGGGGCTTCACATTCCCGTGGTGACCAGAGACTTCTGCAGGCATTCCCCAGTGCCCCTGCCAGCCCACAGCCGCCAGCAATTGCCATAATAGCCTCATGCAGTGTCTACGCTTTTACTGAAGTTCGTCACAGATGCTGCAAAAACCTGAACAGACAGCACTGCCATCACATGTGCTGCCTGGGGAGCACTGGATGGCACAACATCCTGCCAAAACAAGCATGGTGGTGAGATCTAATTGCTGCAAAACTGAATAAAGCTTGATCCACATGTTCATCGCCATGTGCAGGAGCCAGCAAGTGCCAAAGCTCTTACTGSAAAAAATTAATACAATGAAGAGATGGGAAGGAATGCAAGGACTGTGATTAGTAGGATAACACCACAGATGCCTCTAAAGCTGGATTTTGGGACCTGCTGTTGTGACTGAAGTGATGGATGGACTCAGCATCAAAGCTCCGGATGAAGGAAGAAGAGAGGAGTTGTGTCTCTCTCAGCTGCCCCATTCGTTTTTTTCCCTCGGGCAAATGCAAACAGTTCAGCTGTACAATGAGGACAGGACACAGGCAACAACTTCTGTGATAAGTTCAGAAAAGGGCAGCCATACAGACCAGCTTATACAGTGACCCTATTTATCCTGCCATCAGCAGTAATATCTCAGGAACTCTATTGGTAGTGCCATAATACAAATACGGCCAACAACGATCTTTGACATGGAGCATGTTTTGCATATATGTATAGGTTACTTCCTTGGTTCTTTCTAAACAACCCACCTATTAAAATGAATAAATCAGTGCTTTTCTTCAAGAAAATGCTCACATTCATCTCAAGTATCCTTCTCATATGCTTGATCTCATATGATCACTTGTCCGTCTACTGGCTAAGTGGCATGGGTGTGGAATATCTTCTAGCCAATGCTTAGCAACATGAGTGAGAACATAAGTTAACTACTATGACATTCAGCTGGTAAAATATTTGCCTTGTTTTGGCCTGAAAAGACAAAGATCCAAAGCCTAATGCCACATGCCTGCAGGGACCACCTGCTCGCCTGGACATCTCTTCCTTTCCTGACATGGCAGCTCTGCATGGCTCACAGGGATGTGGCTATTCCCTCAGATCTGGCAATCTGGGACAGTGATCTCCAGCTGCTGGAGGGATGCTTTTGGAAATATGGTTACCACAACAGTTTTTAAACTTAAGAAGAAAATTATTTTCTGCATCTCTTCGCTCCTTCTTCTTTTCAGAGCTATCTCAATCTCTCACTTCTGGACATTACCATGCCTTCTCAGCGATGAACAGCATTTCCCTCTACAATAGCGAATTTCCATCCCTGTGGCATGAACCYATATTTCATATTAATTTCCTATTAATTTCATATCCAGCATTGTTTGCTTCTTTGCCCTGAGTATTTGTCTTATTCTTGCACTGACCTTCTTCTCATATTCATCTAATCATTCACGTCTGTGCAGTTAAATTATTGGATCATCTCCTGGCCACTAACTCTCATTTTTCACACTATCAGACAGGAAGTACTGTGCTATCTTCCACATTGGTCTCTTTTCCCCACGCTCAGGAAATATTCTCTAAATTTGCAAAATGCCCACAAAAATTTGGCAGTGGTTAGATTCCTAATGCTTCTAACTATATCTACCTGTTTTATCCATGCGTTTCTACTTCATCTTTCTGTTTTATGCCCAAGCTGCATTTTTGAGGGATAGGCAGTCCCTTTTGGTTGTGTGTTTGAACACCGTCTGTCAGAAGTAGGTCCTGATAATGATACCCTGAGATCTCCACAAACAAACTGTAAATTAAATTTCTGTTGAAATAAAGTCCACAAAATCTTAGCTTTAGCAGCRGCTGAAACTTTATATTTATTTTCAATGTGTCTCTTGGGACATTGTATTTTATACAGTGCATACGAGACAACAAGGCCTTAAATAATACTACTACCCTGCTGTATGGAGGAACCACTACATGGTCTTGGAGCTAGTGTAGGAATAACTTCTACCCAGGACCATTAGTACTTCAGAAAAACACAGAGCAGCTGAGATTGGTCAGGACTTGTTTAGATTGTCTAGTCTACCCACTATGGTCAGAGCAGGGTCAGCTACAGCAGGTTGCTCAGGGTCTTGTTCAATCAGGTTTTGAATTATTTCCAAAGATGGAGACTCTACAACTTCCCTGGGCAATCTGCTCCAGTGTTCGGTCACCATCACCATAAGAACTGTTCCCAAATTAATTATCACAGAGATCTAGGCAAATTTACCTCTCAACTCCCGAACCCAGCTGCATTTTTAGCTCATAACCAGCTCCACTGGGGGAGAATTCTCACACTTTCTCCAGAGAGAGTGAAAATGAAAACCTTTTAATGCTACTCAGCTGGCCCAGTACAACTTCCCCAACAGTCCCATAAGTGCATCAATTTCCCCTTCATAAGCTCCAGCAGCACCAGTGATGTGTGTGGACTATCTGCTTCTTATGAAGAACCTGAAACAGAGCATTACCACAGATGACAAAACAGGGCATTGCTGATGTCAGACTCGTGAGGCTCCAGCAAAAGGATCAAGACATTTACAATCTAAGTAAGAAAGTCTCTTTGCAAAAGAGTTGGGCGGTAATTCAAGCTTCCCTGGATATTCAAGAGAGCCAGTTTTCCTTAGACTGTTCAGTGACATCTGTCCTCATTGAGCAGTATATTTCTTTGACAAATATCACAAAACATTTGTCGAAATTTTGGTGTTAAAAAAACCTTTTATCAGGAAAAGAAGAAAAACAGAAACAGAGATCTTTCCTCTCCTTGATACCTACYTACACAGACACATTCCCTAGCCGAAATATTGTTATGTTTGTGGTTTTTCATTTAGACGATGATTAATTATGGAATATTTTGTCCCAACATGGGCAAGGACTTCTGGACTTTGTTTTTGTTTGAAAATTTTTTCATTGTATTAAGTTGCAGTTTTAAACTCCAGAAGTCCAAACAGCAYAAGACACAGCCTAGAACAGGAATTCCTTTGTTTAAAAATCACTTCTAAAATACTGATCCTTAATTGTTATGATTTTCAATATTTAGTGCCTCTACCCAGGTATTGTCAATGTATAAAATTAGACTTTTATAAGATGTATTTGACACTACCTAACTGAGCACTGTTAATGGCAAATTTTAAAGACAAATGGTTATAGTTCTCAAATAGAGTTTTACTCTTCCCTTTTGAAAAAAAATATTCATTGATTACATAGTCATCATCTTCTTGTTTTCTGTTCCTATCGAGATTTCATATTTAATAGAAGCCAAGCAGTATCAATTGTGTTAGCTGGTGTCAGTGTGATCATTTCTCTCAAGACTAGGTATTTTCATCTCATAGAAAAAAAATACAATGAAATGAAATGAAGCATGTGTAARCTTTTTCTAGCAATAGATGAGCTCTCTGTGGATATACTTTTATGGTTCAGTTCACACAAAGGAGTGTTTATGTGATAAAAGAGAAGGTTTCTTGCTAGCCTGGGCAATCATGTTAAGTTGTTTTCCTGAGATCTCTGAAGTTTCATAAAGAAAACAGATTGTGGATTTTCAATTCTAAATCATGTCTATCAGCCGTGGGCTTGCACTTTTGCCACTAACTACTCTGCTGACTCATTGGCTGACTCATTGAATGAGTTTCATGCTGTTCAATATTAATTTAACTAAGGGAGAAGCATGCCATCAAGAATTTGCCGTCTTAACACACACACTCTCTCTCTTAACTTTGACTTGGAGCTAATGACAAAAACCAGAGTTGGACCAGAACTGGGAAATCCAGCATTTGCTGACCTGTAAACTGTGATTCTGTCAAGGAAAGTCATGCACTGGAGCAGGCACGTGGCCGGTCCCAAGAGTACTAGATGTGCAATGCAATTGGGTGTTGTAGCTTGGTCTCAGTCCAAGTTACCACTGGTTACACAGTGCTACCATGAAGCTAGACTTATGAAAATGGTGCTGAAACCCTTCCCCTGGCTACACTTCAGACACTTTAAATATTTAATATAAAGTGATGTTTTGAATATTTATGAATAGAATTATAACTGGATGTTTTCCTGGATGGAACTTGTTTTTGCATTCTTTATAATGTTAAYGTATAAACAAATAAAATCTGAGGTTATACCAAAAACAACAGCTCAATCCCTTACTGTTTATGTGTTTCATATTAAATATCTCTGAAATTTTTACCTCATAAAGCACACCCAGTGAAAAATAGACAAAAATTCTTTCAACTAATAGTACTGTTTGAACAGATTCTTATCAAATAAGGATGGTCATTTAAAAATATTTTTTTTAAGATTCCAAGTCAAGATGAAATACTGTTACATTATTTACACTACTGCAGCTTTAACCTTCCTTCACCCCAACCTCAGCTATAAAAGGCATCCAAAGACAACAGGAGCAGCATCCTCTCTCTAATTAAATTAGAGCTGGCCAAGACAGAGCTCAAACATTTTTCTCAAAACACAGGCAGGGTTTCAGGCTGATTACCTTTCTGCTCCTGCTTTTTGTCAATTTCATGTCCATGATCTTTTGGGAGTGGGGGAATACATGAGTGTTTGGAGACTTGCTGTCATCTGACCTCATTTGCTGATATGGTCAAGGGAGCAAGAAACAGCAGCTCACAATGGAGGTGACTGCTCAGATACAAGAGTTTGGAAAAGGTTAAGGCTAATCCACAACCTCAGAGACATTCTTACCACATCCCTTATCCCAGGGACACCAAGTCCCCTGTCCTCTATACAGCAGCTCTGAAAAATGGTAACATTTAATTTTAAGTTCCTACCACTTGGACTGACAAGGAATTCTGGGCTCCAGTTTCTCAGATAGTTTACTTGGTTTTGTGGTAACACATCACACGTGCTGCTGAGAAGGAGGGTCTACCAATTACCAGTTACAGAGAGAAATTAGTTAATTGCCACAATCCCATTTTTTGATTCAAAGCCAGCTCAGGAATAAACCAGGTAATGATCTGCTCTTCATCATAGATGAGGCATGTATGGAAATAGAACCCATAGTGACCCTCAGCCTCTAGTGCGATAAATTCCCTATGCATTTTGGGCACTGAAAGGTTGGAGGGAAACCAATCTAGGAGGTTTCAGAAGTGTAGTATGGGATTTGAACAGCAACGCTCTGCCTAAATCCTGTATTGAAAGAC
Source organism: Amblyornis subalaris (assembly GCA_018881555.1). Taxonomy (NCBI): domain Eukaryota; kingdom Metazoa; phylum Chordata; class Aves; order Passeriformes; family Ptilonorhynchidae; genus Amblyornis; species Amblyornis subalaris. Next base: position 2,661,991 of record JACAXG010000002.1, on the reverse strand, counting down.
CACATATTTCTGAATGATTCAAATGTCCTTTATACAATATAAATTGAAACTTTCACTCACAATCATGGATCATATTTCTCATATACTGGTTGCTTGCTTGAGACCACAAAGGTATAACATGGAAGTTGGAGGAAGAAGATGAAGCCTATAGAGATATCAACCACAAGTTAACTCATGATCAGGCACTGAAACCTGGGAGTCTGAATTGATCTCCTTAATTGAGGGTGGAGCACTGTAGCGATGAAAGCGCAGCAAAGTCCACAAAGAATTTAATAGTTTGTGCTTAGTGGAAAAATTGGAAGATGAGTTATGAAATTTGGTTAGGTGTGAACAGAAACACAGCACATTCCAGTACAACAATCACAATCTATCACTATTGCTTGAATAATGCTAGGTCTTGAGAAGAAGATTTGCACATATGCAATTAGATTTCCATAATCATGATCCCAGAGAAGCCAAAATAAGATTGTACATACTTGATTATTCCATTTCCTCCTCCTTGTTCATTTTTGCTGAAGAATCTTGTGTTTTAGGTAAATCTAGTTACACATATGAAAGAAGACAACCTCCCTGCAGATGCTTAAATTTATGCATGGAGCTGTACATACAAGAAGCAAAAACAGAACTGAGAGAAGGTCCACAGCTAGATTAATAGAAACTGAGCAGCTGGGGTCAGCCTCCTACAATGCCACAGATGTTGTTTATACCCCGCACCTTAATTTTCCTTAAAAATGGGTAAAATATCACTTCCTTACACCCTGAAAGTCCTCAGGAAGAAGTGCAATATGCCAAGACACTACTGTAATGAGGCCATCTAAAGTATATACAGATAAGAAGAACATCTGCTGCCTTCTATAACAGCAGATTTCTCTATCTCCTCTTTTCCCTATCTCCTAGGCAGCAAACTAGGTTGTGTCACAGGCAGATACATAGCTTTATTCTAGCATGAGCAGAACTTTCGTCGCATTTTGTCTAATCAMAGATTTTATCGCTGTATCATAAGCCACACCTGGTTCCTGTATAAGAAAAGCAAAATTTCTGGCAAAGTGTGTTGTCAAGGTTTGAGAACATTTGGTTCAAAATAAGTACTCCTTTCCCGTCTGGTCTGCAGACATTCACAGTCTACCTGGCTTCTGCATGGCTGTAAGGTAACTCGAGAGGGAGAGAAAATCAGGTCAAGAGTTGTTTTTCCCTCTGCTGCCATTGCCAGAGGCACAATTCAGTCTGACTTCTAGTTCACTTGCAAGGCTTTTACATAAAGCTTAACAGAGTTGTGCTGGTAGATGGTCTCTCATCAATTAATACAGTAAATTCCCTTTATTTATGATAAAAGGTGCTGTGACAACAGATTTGAGAAAAGGTTTACCAGTTCAAAACCAGAGGTCAGTAGCAGAATTTGGGTGCCTGACACCTTCACAAGCCTTTACCCAAGTTTTCTTGGGAATTTAGATCTTCTTATGCTGGGACTTATGTGAAACAGCTTTTAAGTTCCACCACTGCCATACATTTGTAATGTGGTGTAAGCTGTAACTGGTGCCACTGTCCTTCTAAATTTGTCAACATTTCTTAACTTTTAGGTAGTGGACTTTGCCAGCTTAATACCATTTTTAACACCGCTTTTTGATAGTGATTGTATATTGACATGAATTGAAGAAACAGCAAATTCAAAACAGAAGCTCTCTCAAGTGGAATTGTATTGATGCTGAGGAAGGTCACTACCAGGACCTGAAAATTTTCAGTTCACCACACAGTGATCTGCCACTTGAGCTGCACAGGAAGGCAATGGAGTAACAGCTAGCAGCATTAACTTGTTACTCAGAAAACCAGCTGTACTAAGGATAGGGATATACTAGTATAGAAATCTCTTCACTGGGGATAGGAAGACTCCGGAATCACAGGAATCACTTCCTCTGGAAGTCAGGATGAACTAGTGGACATGATTTTCCTGACTCTTTTTCATCAGCTTTTTTTTTCCTCACCTTTGGCTTCATCCTGTGCTCATTCTCTTTTGGCAGCCAGTGTATAACTTTTCATGTCAATCTCAGTATTTTTCTCCAGGAATACGAACTGACATGATCTACTTCATCTAATTATCAAAATGCTAACAGCATCTTTAAAAAAAGCAGCTGATGGATGTTTTATCTCTAACAGCATGCATTCAAATAACGCAGTCATAGTTATCTTTTTATGTAGGCTAAAAAAGGCACATGTCAACTTCACCTTAAAGGTTGTAAGAGACTTTGATTTCTGCCTTCCCTGACATTTCAACTGTGATTTCTGCACTTTCAGGTCTAAGGACTGGAAGAGTGTGCTCTCCTTTCTGTGTTGTTCTGTTGGATGGCACAGAACAGACTAGACAAAGGTCTTTTTCTTGTAACAGACAAATTGAATGCTAATTTCTATTTGCATGAACCTTGATACTTTCTCCTGATTAAATCTTCTGCAGAGTACATAATCACTTTTTAAACATGAAAAATATGCCATTAGAAAAACTTGTCTTGCTGATATTTTTATCTCCTATATTCTGTGTCATGCTTTGAAGTCTAATGAGGCAAGCCACTCTGCACTCCTTAGGCAGCAGTGTGGAAAAAAAGATTTGTGAAGAATTTGGGTGCTTCCCTTGCTTAGGAACTAGCTTCCTTTTTTGCTAGGAAGATGTTAGTTTTAGACTTTAGAAGACTGTTATATGACATTCTATTATGTTCATACTTAAGAATTTTATAGAAATGCACATAAAAAGGGATAGGAAACATTGCTGCAACTAATAGCAAAAGTAAAGAGAATTAAGCTCTAAAAATCTTAGGCAGCCCTCAWTGTAAATCATTCTAAATCCATATCTCCAGATTTGCTTTTCCAATAATTAATCACATTCAGATTACATCATTATTCACTATGAGAAGCCAGACTGGAAATCTTGAAAATATACCTTGGTTTACATGAGCACTATCTATAATTCTTGTAAAAGCACAAGGTATACTATGCCACACAAGAACTAAGGGCTTTTCAGGGGAAGAGGAAGAAACTGCCAGACACGTTTGGGCAAAGCAGATGTCTTGCTGGGTCTGCTATTCATGCTTTTATTATATGTGCTACATATGGTTTTTTAAAGAAACTGGGAATATGGGTGTAAATGAACAAAATATAACTTACTGATATTGTATATCACAGAAGAATATCTTTTTAGCCCCAAAAGAAATCAGGAATTTAATATGAGCAGACTGAGAAGGGACAATTAGTTAGTGGGCTGTCTACACAGCTCTGAAGTACTAAAGGCACTTGGCTCCAGCTAAAGCCATCTGGAATGTTTCCATTTGTACTCAAATCTTAACAAGAAAGAAACGTCAGAGGGGGTAGGTAGAGTCATATAAAACTTAGGGAGCCATCTGGAAGTCCTAGGAAATATCTGGAGCACCAGTTTTTGCAGTTAGAATATGCCAGAAGAATGCAGGTAACAAGTACAGAAAACAGATAAAAAGGAAAACCATTAAGTACAAATAAAAATTACATTCTACATTTATCTTATTTGCAACTTTTGTCCAAAACTGTCTCTAGAAACCTCATGTTAAGTCTTTCTGATTATGTCTTTAATTTTTTTTCCACAGAGACTTTTTTTGTGTCAGGAGCAAGATGAATCTGGATGGAATCAGCAAACACAGGATATGATAACAACAGGGAYAGCCAGAAAAAGATGGTGTGTGCAGGGCTCAGTTGCCCTGTGTGTGACAATGGACATCCTACCCATCCTGTGGTTGGACAGCCAGGCAAGAGCTCTGGGAAAGGCAGCATTCATCCTCTGAGGATTAAAGGAGAGGTGCAGCCCAGAGGTCCCATGCTGTAGCACTGCCACAGCTCCTTACAGCATTGCCCTGCTGTAAAGATGGGAAGGTCCGGTTCACAGCTGAAAGACACACTTAATGCTGGCAGTACAAGGCTGTACAAAATGCTGTGGGCCTTCCTGACCTGCAGACCTGAAACTGCAGTGGAAATGCCGTGAAAAATGTCTGGATTTGTGCTGTGTGGGTTCCCAACCATATTATCAGGTTGGGAAAGAAGTTCCAAACTTTGAATCAAAGTAAGGGCAGCATGCTTGTTTTGCTAGCCCCTCTTCTCATTCCTCCCACAAACACACTGCTGCACTGTCACATACAGAGGAGTTTTAACAACTCCGGGAGAGCTGACCAGGATCAAGCTGTCTTCACTGAGATTGCCTTGAGAACTTAATGTCTGAAGAAAGCAAACAACTAAAAGCAATTGCTAATATACTATGGGAAGTTGACATAATATTTCCCTAAATTAGATCTACCTTTACTGGCTTCTGGAGGGACAACATCATGTGATTTCCAAAGCTTTTCAGTGGAACATGGGCGTTCTGCCATTTGCGCACAAATGAATAAAGCATACTCCAAAACTCAGCAAATACAAACGCCAGGTGGACCAGCAGTATTTTGTGTTTTTCCCAGCCACGGAGAGCAGCCTAGGAAGCACAAAGCCCAGAAAGCACCACTCTCTTCAGCAGTTTGTCCAGGACGCCAAGCACGTTGGTAACACTGCGTAGGTACAGTCACTATCCAACATTTTAGGAAGAGAACATGTGATTGTTCTAGGACCAAGTGATGAAAACTTTCTCTGTTCCAGCAAAATTTCTTGTCTAAATTAGCCCAGCAATGGCCCTGTGCTCCAAATGTCRTGAAAAAGGTGTGGACTTCCCTCCATGCAATGAATTACAAGCTTGCAAAATGTGGCATCCTGCCATGAGAAGCTGAATCTCATAGCGACCCAGCTTCACCTCTGGCTGGTCAGCTACCTCCCAGGCAAAGCTGATCAGGGATTGTAACAGCAGGGGAGCAGAGAAAGTAAGTGTGAGTATTTATAAAATTTCTTTCCATCTCCCTTGCTCAAAAATAGTGTCATCAACCCAATTCTCGAGAGCACATTTTTATTGTTCAGACAGAAAGCTCACAAACAAATACCAAGACAAAGCCATTTCCTGGGCCAAAATGACCTAAGGGTATTGCCCACAACCTAAGCCAATCTAGCTAGCATTGACAGGGAGGAGATGTGATTTTCTTAAATCAACCTACCTGTACCTTAATTTCACTGCCAGTTGGGTTCACATTCCAGCTGAACTTCCATAAATCATTGCTCTTGAACAAAACTGCAAGACAAAGACAAAACCAGGCCTTATTCACTTCAAGTCTTAGCACCACAGGCTTTGAGAGCCTGGTGCATCAGCTGGTGTTGAATTTGGGCCTTGCTCAGAAAACAGTTGAACTTTTGTCCTACCTCAGGGAATGTACATAGCAGTGTGGGTGTGCTTAGCAGCACCTTGAAGGATTGGCCTGATCTCTGGATGTGGAATTATAAAAAGAAAAATTAAGTACAATGATAGAAGCTCTGTGCCTGAAGTAGGATAGCTTGCCACACCCCAGTAGAAAAACAGAAATGTATGTTCAGAATATTTGTGGGAATGCAATGGGACCAATCGTGATTTTGCTGATGCTGCAGGTGTGCCAAAAAGCTGCCTATGGAACCACTGCCACTGGCAGCTGCAGATGTTGGCAGCTATCTCAAGAGTAGTGATCCGCATCTGCCAACGAGAGAAGCTGCTAGAGTGAATTACCACTGCTGAACTGTGAGCTTGCTGAGGGCTAGTGGGCAGTTAGAAAGGAGAGACGCTCCCGTAGAACTTCCCCACTCCCCTCGAGGTCAGAAGCACGGAACTGGATTTACACTCCTTGTTTCCTTCCTCTTTTGTTCTTCTCCCATACGTATTATAGATAACTCCAGTTTGAATTGAAACAATTTTTTCCAATGCAGGAAAGACAGAAAAAATACAACATTTTAAAATATCTCCCCCAAAGAAAACAAAACCAGTGCAGTAATCAAAGTAAAGTTCTAACTCTGAGAAGGAAAACTGTCAGGAGCTCAGTGAAACCAGCTAACAGCTATTCTGGGCTCTCCCTCCCACTGCAGCTTCACAGAGAAGGTGCTCAGAAAGCATGAATGGGATGCAGGAGGCAGAAAGAAAAGACCCAAAAGTGATGAAACAAGTAGTCAGAGCAGAAACCTCACTGTTTCAAGTAAATTAATACAGATATCAATCATTTAAACTGCTGTATCAATATTACTCATAGACAAAATATTTACTTAGAGGTTTCTGATCATCTTTTGAAAACAAGTGATTTTAAGTGCTGCACAAAAGACAGATCCTAGCCTGAGAAATTTTCGGTCTTGCTTGCCAGGATGTCTAAATAACAAGTGTCATTTCCCATTTGTAGTAGAGCAGCACACAGCCACGTCTCTCCTCTGGTCGTGAACTGAAACCCCAACGTGTTAAGGACTGTACATATAGCTGGAAATGGGCACTACTCAGAGAAGTGAAGGAGATGGAAAACAGACAGATACAGGGAAAACCAACACTTTGTGAGTAAATACTCATGGCAGAGGAGTCATGATCATAATTTATAGTTCACAGAGGTTTTGCAGGCAGTCCTACAAAGATGGGTTGCATCAGGAGCCTGAAAGACCCAGCATTGCTTCATTGCAGGTGAGAGAGCTCCTCCAAATATGAGGATGGAGAGGGAGAAGATCATACAAGATGGTATTCAAAAATTTTAGCAGGGCGCTCTTGAAGAAACCAACTAGTGGTGGCAACTGGCTTTCATTTTTAAAAGACAGGGAAGACACAGATGATAGGATATGAGGCATATGAATCTGAGTGCAAATCCAAAAGATCAGATGCAGCAGAAAGTGCAATTGTAGGGTGCAATAGTAAAGACATTGACAAAAGAACCAGAGATTAAGAAAGGTGAAATAATTTAATCTAAAATAACATTTTTTTAAATAACCCAGGATTGTAAAGCATTACATAAATGTCCTCATTATATGGATATAAAAACTCCTTGTATGATTTTTCTAATATGAATGTTCGTATGTAAGGAAAATGCATCAAATCGCTAGCAATTCCCATAGCAACACTTAGTCTGAGGTTCTACCACTACCCTGCTTCCAGTTTGAAGAAATTCAAGTCCTTTTGGAGTGGCAATAGTTATTTCTTCAAAGTGGTTTCCAGGTACCAAAAGAAAACCTGAATCCCTGTAAAATCCAACTTCAAATATCCCACTTTGAATTTGAGGGCTGACATTCATATGCAGCACTAAAAAGACATAAAATGTGTTTTAAGGCCACAAAATATATTTGCTTAGGTAGCCCAGGGGAACACACAACTGTGCAGCATGGTCAGGAACTGCTGATGCAACTACTGCTCCACAAGCATCTGACTGTGAGGGAAGAACTACACTACGGCCTTGATGTGGAAGCCAAGGTAGTAATTTCATTTCTGACTGCTAAGCAGCATTCAAAAAAGCAACAATATATATATAAAAAAAGAGCATCCCACTCTGTATTTTTATCCCTTCTAGGAGGTGAATGGTTTTTAATGTTGCTTGGCATTTAAAGATTTTCACTATGTGGGTTGTGGGCTGTGAAAATGGAACTGTAAGATAACTTTGGAGTATCCAGCTACAGCTCCATAATGGTTAAAGGTGTCCTAAAAGTTGGGACAGGAAGGAGCTGATGAGCTGGCACATTGCTCCTGCCACCCACAGACAAGTGTTWGTGCTGAAAGAAGCCATTAAGCAGCCTTGTCTGGTCAAGGAGAGCTGCCAAGGGATATATATTTCGGGGCCTTGATAGTGACTCTTTCATGGTATGCCACTTATGGATGATGTATAAGACAGTACTCAGTTCATGTTTGCTGCAAATAATGACTGTATACCTTACCTGTTTGACTCAGTCCTCTCGAGGTACATGAGGTGGAGCGATGTGAGGCTGGCTGGCAGCGTGTGTAGCTGGGCTCTGCAAGTAAGGCTGGGAATTAGCTGAAGAGCAGAAGACAAGGCTTTCACAGGCTCACAGTAGATATTCAGGTCTGTGTCACCATTCTGGTGTCTTCACCTACCTCAAAAGTTGTCCACCTCCTATGAAAGAGGCTGCTGACAAGAAGGATTGCAGATTTCCGAGAACATCTGCAAAATGGGAGCAATTCCATGATGAAGAGTTTGATACGGCAGCTTAAAGTTTCTAACCTCAGCCATTGCAGCAGCTTTTGTAAAAAAGGCTTAAAAGCTTAATTTTGCTACAAAACAAGGATACCAGCACTTATTACTCAAGAGTATTTTGCCAAATACAAGTCTGGACAGGGATGGAAAATGAAGACTAAGTATTGCATTAATAGTGATTAAGCCTGATGCTAATCCTGCTTATATTTCCACATCAGCATAGCTTCTGAGTTGAAGCTCCACTGCTTCCTCACTTTTAACCTTCTGTTTTTCTTACCTCTTATCTTAACTTTTATTATGTCTTTCATTATAGAGCCTAGACTTAATGTATCTTTTATTTATGTATTTTTTTTATTTATTTATTCAGCAAAATTTTTAGAGTTTATAGTGGTATTCTGTGGGGAAAAACATCATTAGGGTCCAAGGGAGATCTTCAGCCAGTGGTTGAATCTGAAGTTATCTGGCAGCTTTAAGTAAGTGGCGTTTGGTATGGGGTTGAGTCTGATGCAGAAACAAAATTAGACTTTGACATCAAACTTTCCATAAAAATCTCAGTAGAGGGAAAGAACTTAGCCCTTCAAGATGGAAAGTTTTAATAAGAATGATGCAAATAGATGTTCATTGAATTGCTTGCATTGTAGGAGGGCAGGCAAATGACAGACAAGAAGTGTTGAGGTATTGTTTTCCCTCCTGCCTCACTTGGCAAGGCYGTTTTCACTATGGAGCTGCTTCCCTCCTTGTAAATACAACAATGTCTTCATCATAGATTAGTCATAAGGGGATAAGTGAAATTCGAGTAGAGCATGCCAGCACACCTGAAATGCATATAATATAATCATAACCCCCCCAATAAATATCAACTGAGTCTTTGCCTTATGATCTAGGAATACTTTGAGAATCTATGGGTAAAATAATGAGTTTAATTTGTCCACATATAACAACTGCAACATGCAATTAATCAATATTTTTATTGGGATCTTTAGTTGTATTGGGGGTTGGGGTAACCACCTTTTTAAGGAGAGAACAGCCTGATCCCAAAGGCTATCTCTGGGACTGAGATCTCAGAGGGCCCCTCAGCTCTCCTGCAGAGAGCAGACGGGGATTCTCTCACAAGCTTTTCCCCTCTAGTTGAGTGGCTGAGTGAGGGCATTCACTGACTAACTGGACTTATTGTTATGAAAACAGAGATGGAAGGACTGCCTGTACCACAGCTCGGAACCCCGCAAAGGAAAGCTCTTCCATGCACTGATCCACCCACATTTTAAGAAGTAATTGTCTTCTCTGCTACAGTCATGAGTTTTATCATGTTTCGAGCAACACTCTCCACATAGTTAAAAACAGAATTTCCCATATACAAATATATAGGAGTCAACAAAAATAGGGCATGACCCTGGCTGTGTTGCTCTGTCTGAAGGAAACCTTTCAGCCCTTAGAGAAGTAACCTCCACCCACAATCTTCCAACATTGTGTTAATATACAAAATCCCCTTAATTTGTTTATGTTTGAGATGTGAGATATTACAGAATGCTGCCTGCTTACTGCTGCCCCACAGGGACCTAGGCTGCTCTTGGGGTCTCTAGGGGATGACGACCATCTTTCCAGAGCATCTTGACTGCATGGCTTTAATCTCTCCAGGGACATGGGACAGCCTCAGCTCACTGTGCTAGGAACTGTGCTCTGCCTTTCTGGAAAAAGCAGAAACCTTTGTGTCACAGCAGAAAAGAGGGAAAATGCTTATATAGCCTCCCTCAAAAAAAAAAAGAAAAGGAAGTGTTACCATCGGTAAGAGAAAATGCATTGGTCTGCTCAGCCCAAGGAGCTCCTCTAATGTGACTCAGAAAATATAAATGGACGAGTATTTTGTGAGTATTTTGTGTGTTCCCTAAAGGAAGCCCATTAGAACCATTAAATTGTGTCCATAGCACCAATGGCATTTCTGATGCATGTATGTGAAAGACATGAAATTTAGAAGAACATCTTTTATGGATGAATGGCATTGGGAACAAGCCAAAGAAATTCATCAGGGAGTTTGTTGTATGAAGTAATGTGTGAGGATTTGTGTTCTTCTACCTTGGAGCATGGGCAATTCCATTTTCTGCCCCCTCACATTCTTCATGCTGAAATAATGGTTTCAGGACTCAGCAGAGACAGATAATTTCTATCTAGTGGCCTGTTTATTTGTTTCACTTGCTTTATTTGTTTCAGTTGAGGATTTATGCAACCAACGATTAACTCCTGCATTACCACAGCAGTGTGTCTAGTCTTCAAAGTGGACTGAAATTTTGCTATCTAATAATACTTCTTCAGAGGTTATGCCTAAACCAAAAATCAAAACCTGAGATTCAGCAGGAAGCTGAGCCTCAAATAACTTACTTTAAGCATGCTGTGGCCAACCAGCCCCGCGCCTTCCTTCCCCTTTGTTCTCTTCCTTCTGTCCAAGGAGCCCCTTGTCGCTAATCTTCTCCCACAGCCTGTTCTCTGCTCCTGCTTGCCTTTCCCTTTTCCTTCCTTCATTACATCTTGTGGATTTACATGAGGAGACACATTATCTGAAAACTTATTTACATATAAAGGGATGAGAGCCAGAATTATGAAAATCCAATATATTGGTCTGAAACACTAATGGTGAAGGACCAGCTTTCATTGGCAAAACCCCAAAATGAATCCAGCTGACCACTGAAGCATGAACAAATGCAGTCCAAATGTCTCCAAGATAACTAAGAACTATTTCTTCACCCCACATGAGATTCAATACACTTATTCTGAGTGGGACAAAGGAAGGCAACTCTATCTTCCAGGGCTGGAAACCAGCCCCCCTTACTGCATCCTAACCAGGAGCCAGACTCTGGAGCTATCAAAGCCAGCAGAAATTCTGCCATTCATTTCCTCAGCAGAGTTCTGGATTTGATCCCATTCTCCTGCCAACAGATTTTTTAAAGACATATTCAAACCTGACTGTATTTTACCCTGAGGTTCAGGATGGCAAAATCAGTTTCATCTATTTGATTAACACCTTGGAAACAATTTCTCTTGTCTTTTGTGGCTTCTTGAAACACATCTACCCTGCTGCACTAGATGCCAAAGATATCTTGTTTTGATATTAGACTGCAGTAATACCCCCTTGCTTCACCTACTTTTTACATAATGCCATATGACACAAGTTACAGATGTGATGCTGGACAGTGAGTTATGCATGATGGGTTAGTCTGTTGCTGGCAGCAAGGAACGTTAGATGTTGCATAAGCAACATGTGGAGGAGTAAAACACAAATGGGGGAGAAAAGACAGCCTTGTCCAGTCCTGCCTTTTCTCATTCATTTTATATCAGTTTTAGGCTTCAGCATTTTTTTTTTAGCACTGCTCTTGCTTTCTTCTTGGCTGACACCTGGTTTGCATCAGCACTTAGCTCAGTGAGACAGCAACTAATTGCCTGAATTACTCTTGCTATACCAGAGGCTAAACAGGCTTTTAGGAAAACTGAAGAGTCCGTAGGCTAATTCAAAGGGAAGGWTAAGTCAACAAGGGGAGGGAACAAATACAAGAAACCCTCCTGAGTCTCAGTAACCTCGATGGTGATGAAGGAGATGAATCCCTCCAGGGCCACAGACTGAACTGCAACTTTTGAGGACTTTACTGTCCTTTCATGGGACATTTTAGTGTTTGGGGGACAGGGTGCAGAACGAATTACTTAAGGTACACTTTTACTGCAGCTTCAGAACAAAAGTATATGTATTCTTTGTGTTGGAAAGGCATACAACCCCAATGGTATGCCTGGTAGATCTGCTAAGAAATAGTTTTAGAACTAGAAATTCCCTGTTGGAGAAAGGGTTTGTCATCCACACAATCCAAGGCATAACACAGACTCAAAATACGTTCTTCTCATTTTATATAAGAAAAAACAGGCAAGAGATGTGGCATTAGGATCTCCAGGGTGAAGCCAGAGAGAGCAGCAGGGAGTCTGGCACCTCAGTCTAGCTTGCCACTGACCTCCGGCAGACAGATTCTCACAAGGAAATCCCAGCAGTGGCAATTTCATGTGCTGTCCAGGCTAAATAAACCACCTGGTCCTGATGATACACATTTCATCTTGATGAAATCAAGCACTTGTGAATCTAAACTTATCTAAAAAAAAAAACCCTATATAAATATATCCTTATTTTCTTTCCATACAAATGACAGTCGGCATCACACAGATTAAAAGAATCATGGGATGCTTTGGTTTGGAAGTGTCCTTTAGGATCATCAAATACCAACTTTCCTGCCATGGGCAGGAGCCCCTCCAACTAGAGCAGGTAGCCCAAAATCCTTTCCAGCCCAGCCCTGAACATTCCCAGGTATGGGGCACCCATAACCCCTCTAGGCAACCTGTGCCAGTACCTCACCACCTCCACAACAAAGAATCTCCTCCCAATATCTAATCCAAACTTACCCTTTTTAAATTTGAAGACATTTCCCCTTGTCCTATCACTAAATGCTCTTGTAAAAGTCCCTCTCCAGTTCTCTTGTGTGCCCCCTTCAGGAACTGGAAGGCTGCTATAAGATGTCTTTCAGCCTGCCTCCATAGAAAGGTGCTCCTGCCCCCTGATTAACTTCATGTTTCTCTATATATGATATATACATATATACACACACACAGACACACACGTTCTTTGAACTTTCCTCCTGCTAGTTGTGTTGTCACTTATTATGAGGTGTTTCTTTAAAATATTGATAATTTTGGCAACTTAACTGTTATAGCTATAAATAAAACTTAACTGTCTTGCTATAAATAGTTCAATTTTGTTAACACTTAACAACAGAAATGCAATTTCTCTCTCTCACTGAAGTAGACCCCCCTGCCCTTCCAAAGCAGCACAGGCTTCATTCACCTCTTAGAGAATTTCTTTTTATCTGAAATTGCTTACACACTATATTTCCCTCATATCACTAAAACTCCTTAGTGCAGATTTTTTTTTCAGCCACGTTTATACTACTTGTCTCATAATCTAGAAATATTAGCTATATTTTTATTTGCTGCATTTGCATTGTAGATGAGATTTTTTTGGGGTGGGTGAATATTTACTTAATTGGAAAACATAACCATTTGTTTGGTTCCTTGTTAGTTTGGCTTCTACCACAAACATATCCTCTTCTTCCTTGTTTTTTTTTTTTTTTTTAGAGATATAACTAGGTTTCCTTGTTGTACTGCTGTCTCTCTAAAATAATTTAAGACCATACCGTGCTACCTCAGGTCTGTTACAAATATAGTTCAGAGCACTCCTTCAGGAAAGCCAGTAAGCGAGCACAGAGATTGCAGAGGCAAGTGGTAAGAATCATCAGAGGACCAGAAAACATGATTTCTGAGAAAGACTGAATGAAGAAAAGATGTTCAGAGCACAGAGAAAGAGTCTGAGGGAACAAGATGGTATTCAAGCATGTTGAAAAAAAGATGTTTCAGAGAAAGAGAAAAAGCATTTTCCCTGTATGATAGAGCAGAGAAGGCAAAAATGGGTGGGCTTGATTTTAGAAATTCAGGATTCAATTTTAGGAATTCAGATCGGATATAAGAATAAAACCCTAATAAGAAACTCTGAAATATAGTGAAGCACTGGTTTTATTACCAGACAAGCCCCAGGAACTCCACTACTAGACACTTTCAAAACAGATATTTTGGCAAATATCTATGAGTCATGTCAGAAATGCAGTTGATCCTTTCTCAAAGTAGAGGTAAATAATCTTTTGAGGTCCTTCTGAGTGCCTTTTCCTATGATTCAGTCTTCTGTCACATCACTTAAAATACAATGTGGAACATCACCCTTTGTGGCAAAAACTGAGAAGGCAAATTAAGTCTAAAAATGGGACGCTTGCTACAAACAAACATGAAAGCAAGAAAATAGCAGCATCTACAGACATACTAATCATAAATCTTAATGACTTGAATCAGGAATTAATGATTCTATGAAATGAAAACATATAGTACTGTCCATTACTCAGTTGTAAGAAGCGATTTCAAAACTAAAACATACAGCTAAAACACATTTTACACTATATTTTTCAAAGTAAAATGGAATAATTTATGGTATTCACTACATGATAATGTGACATGTACCTAACATGAAAAAAGGCCAAAACAGATCAAGATAACAATATCAGGCAAACTTCTAAAACACACTTAGAGAGTCAATTGTATAAGGACAAGACAGCGCTCAATTTTACCCCTTTGCATTTTCATGTCAATGAGGTCCATCAGTTACACACACGATAAGGCAGCAGGGGGTTCCTTTCCAGAGGGCAGCAGGTGAAGGACACGTGGTGCACACAGGAGCTCTATGACCCCCCCACCCTGCAGCAGCCCTGCCCCCAGTAATGCCACGTGAGGCTTCAGGGCTCTTTTTCTGCATCATATTGGAAAAGTGAAGATCTCATCTAAGTTAATATAAAGCTATGGAATTTAACTTCCAAGACTTTAAAAAACAGTTGGTGTCTTAATGGAAAATGATGACCAAAATTACATTGGAAATTTCAATACTTTGCAACTGAACCTGCCCAGCACACAAATCAGCAGCTTGCTCTTTCTTGCCTCCCGTCATTAAATTGATGGCAGATTCAATCTGTGATCTGAAAAATGGCTTTCTTCTGTAAGCTCTGAAGCACCAAGATGACAAAATGTTGTCCATTCAGATCTGTTGACAGCTTTCAGAGCTGTAGACAACTGAAAACTAGGACCTGTGTTGTTTCTTATTTACATGAACAGGCTCTAGAATTGCATAAGTCTGAACAAAATGGAAAGGTTTCACATAAATAGGTTTCTTTCCAAGATACCAGTGGAGAAACAGATGACTTTGTTTTCTTTCTTAGCCATGTTAATTTGGCAGCTCTACCAGGAGGAGCTTGTTTTTGTCACTAAAATAGGGTCTGACTGAACTCTTACAGGTAGCACATTACAGATAAAAGCAATTTCACAGTCACTTTTCAGACTAAAATGGCAGTTAAAATACACGTTACGTTAATGGTAACAGAAAAATGGAAGAGAAGGGAGAGGTTTTAAAAGAATGTTAGTTATGGAAAGAAAGAGAAACTTTGGGTTTCGCTAATAGGAAAAGCATCGTCATTTCTTGAAAAGTTTTGTAAAATAAAGGTAAAAATAAAAGGGAAAAAAGGCTTACTTTAAGGGTAAAATGTATTTTAAGGGTGAAATTATTTTAAGGGTATTTTAATTTAAAAATTATTTTAAGGCTTATTTTAAGCGTAAAATGTATTTTAAGGTTATTATTTAAAGATTATTATTTTAAGGTTATTAGATAAGAGTATTTTAAGGTTTATTTTTAGGGTTATTTTAAGGCATTATTTTAAGTTGCAATCAAGTGGTGAAATGGAGGACAGAGGACAGCAGCTACTGGCTCACAAGGTCACAGCCACAATCAGCTGAAGGATCTAGACCAGATCCATAGCCACAGGGCTATGGCAGCAGGAGATCAGGTGTATTTTCCTTCTCAAGTTTTATGTGAGCCTGTAGTACTACAACAAAACCTTTCAGATTTCTTAAGACAGGTGTGGAAGTTCCTAACATTGCAGGTACTTCCATAAAAGTCATTTTAGCCAAGTTCCCCAGCATCATTTCAGCCTTCCTCTGGGTTCTATGTCCATGAGAAGCTGGAAATGGAATGTCGCTTCTCTCACTAAATTACTCTTACAGGGGGATGAAAGGTGCCTTTCAGCCTTGCCAGCCAAACCTGAACAGTCCTCTGCAAGGCAGCCAAACAAGCACCAGTTTTCTCACTCCTTCAAAACTGAAACAAAGTTCAGTYAGAAGTAGGCACAGTACTACCCCAGACCCTAAACTGGTCCTGTCCCACTATGGATCACCATTTCTTCCCAATATAGTCAGACCTTGAGCTGCCAACTGAAAAAGATAACCAGGTCATATGTTGTTTTGCCAAAAGGGTCAGCATATGACAGAATCTTACTTTGGTTTATATAAACCCCAAAAATTCACCGAGAATTACAGCAAAAAGGTTTCTGTCTAACTGTCCTTTCACTGGGGCACATGACAAACAGAAGATAATTGTGCAATGACTGTGGTGGGCTAAGGGGAGCATGCTGCGCTTCTCAGTGGACTGTCATGGTCGGCAGTCAGATCCCCGTAGCCTGGGACTTCTTGCTGTACCCAGTGTCTGGTAAATTACTCAAATGAGACCTGTGGTTTGTGTTTATCACACATGACCTCGAAAAACAGAAAAACTCATTTGTTAGCACTTTATTAGACATTCTAGTAGGTCCTTTCATTAGTTCTTGGAGACTGAAAATACAGGAGAAATTTGGTAAAGAAAGAAAAAGAGAAAATGCCACTATTGACTGTTTCTCTGTAGGCTTGTTAGAGAAGCAACACATTAAAGGTGATACCTGTCTTAAAATTGAACATTTTCATTGTGAAGCAGTTGTACAAGGTTTTATCATTCTTTCCTCCAGCTTCAGAAAACAACACTCTGTGGCAGTGTGAATCAAATTAGTTCAGCTGGGAAATGCCAGACTTCCCAGGCAGAGTAGAGGCCTGGGAACGAAGCAGAGCAGCACAGTTCTGGTGTACAATGCCCAAAAGCCTGTGGAGACCCTGACTGGATTATCTAAATCCCAGATGTAGTTCAGGTAGTTGGTCATTCTTCTGTGAACCACAGAAAGAAGGATCCACTGCAAGAAGATTACGGAACAAACCTGGATGAATATACAACTCATAAATACTCTGGATTTCTGGTCTGCTTTAAATTATTTTTTCTAGCCTTCTTTCCTCTTTGCATGAAATCTCTTCATAATGTTTATGAAATACCATGTTCCCTGAAAATTTGGGTTAATTAGAATTAGTCCAATTTCCAAATCTGAGTTGAGTATGTTTGGTCAAAATGATGAAGGAGGAACAAAGAACAGAGAAAAAAATACTTTTCCCATCTTTTAAGTCTTCCATACGGACTTGAGAAGCATGTTTCAAATCCCTGCTATCGCTTCCTCCTAAGGAAGTTCATTTCAGTATCAACAGGTTAACATGCTTTGAATTTGTATAAAACATTTGCTACTGATCAGAGCAGGGACTGATGGTTGGGCATCCCTGGGCCATGACAACTGATTAGCTCCCTGGCCAGCCAGAGGCACAAGGGTTTCCATTTCCTCTAAAATGGGACAGAAGAAAGGCAGAAGAAAGGCTCCATAGCGCACCAGCTACTGAGATGAAGTATGACTGAATAAGGGTGAACTTACCTTACATGCTATCACCATATCCTGGCCTTATATGTATCACCCACAATGGCACCTTCTGAAGCTCCTTTGAAACTATTTGCTAAATTTCTGCTGTTCCCAAACTGTCTGTTGTTTTGRGGTTTGATTTTTGGGGGTTTTGTTTCCAAATATCCTAGCTTAGAAACCACCAGCTCCACAAGCTGACTTTGCTGCATGGGGGCTCATATATATTGTTTTTCTGATGATTAAAAACCATCTACTTCAGTACAGTGTGAAAATACAGCTTTCATGTCCTGGGTTAATGCTGACTTTTATTTTCAGTGGTTTTTCTCCCTCCTTAGAATCTACAGCATTTGTCTTCTGTGCAGAGCAACCTTGGGAAAAAACCCCCGCATTTTTTGTCTTATCTGCCACTTTACTTTCTATTAAAATGTTAGAGCAAGCCACTGCCTGTAAATATTGTTATATTCTGTAAGTGTTTTTTTAAGGGTATGCTGAGCATAACCCTCAAAGTAGCTTTACTGACAAAGCATAAATCAATAGTAACCTYTAACTTTACCCAATTTTTCTTTTTCACATTCTGCTTCATCCTCTGTCCTGCTGCACCTATATCTGCCCCATCTATGGATTCCTAAATATGCATTCTTTCTCTGGCAGTCCTTCTGCCCTCTGGCATCAAGTGTAAAGGTAGCAGGGATGCTGTAGGAACCCAGCTGTGAAACAGCTTTTTAGACTTACTGACGTGACAGTGTGGGCTCACAGTGACATTGAATGCAGGCATGGAAAAGAGCACAGTTCCCTTGCCTGCATGTTATCTAGAGGTGCAAAGCCACCTCTATAAGCCTTCTGGCATTCCTCCTGGCATCAAACCAGCAGTCACTTCGATGTAGGCCCCCCAGGGGAGGCTACACTGGGGTGAGGTCTGTCTCAAGAGTGCTCTAAGCAGGCACAGCTCTTCAGCCACCACCACGGGACCTATCAGGCACCAAGTGGGATAGCAACAATCAGAGGGACAGAAGATCCCAAGGTTCACTCTTTTACAGTAAACTGGCCTTTGGCTTCTGCCACTCATGCTTCACATTCACTTAATGAAAAATACAAAATATTAAATGAACCAGAAAATAATGAAGCTATTCCATATACAAGTTTGTATTTCGGAGCTACAGCAGGATCTTACTAATGCCAGCATTGCTTAGAGATCCATGTTCAATTGAATTGCCTTGTGCTCATCCTTGACTTTTTGGAAATGCTTTGTACATAAATGTTTTGCACTCAATGCACTTTATAACTTATCTATGTGCTGTGATAAAAATTTCATTTAAGCCTGGTTGGGTCTCAGTTGTGTGGATTCCTCTTTCCTGTGCTTACCTCTGAGATTTTATCAGCACAGCACTCTCTTTGTCATCATCATCACCCTCTAAATATATTTAGAATTTTATTTCCTTGGTGGTCCATGTTCCCAGCATGACATACCATCATGAAAAAGGCAAATGCTCTAATGAAATCTTGATCGTTTATATAACATGTTTCCTAATCTAGTTCTTTATTTCATAGCTACTTTGACAGAGCTATTTCATGAAAATGTTCTTTACCCTCCCATTCCTGAAAAGCAGATACATTTTCATTAATATGATTCCTAACTCCGAAATGGGTTGTGGCTTATGCACCTTACATTTTTACAGATTGGAATCTGACATTTCTGTACCCCCAAAGGGGTACAATGCTTGATGCGTAAGAGAATATGACATTTGGATTCACAGTGTATTCAACCAATTCCTTCAGACAGCCAAGCTGTACTACACTTGCAGTCACCGTCCATCCTTTATCTAAAATTCAGGTGCTGTTCCTATTATTTAGCATCCATAATATTGACTTTATTTACATAGATACCTACCTAAAGACACTGTTGGCCACTTACTGCAAATCAGCCAGCTTCATCAAATCAAGATCTGAAACACATGCTCATAAAAGTAAGGAGGAATTTATTCAGGGAACCCTTGATCTGAGTCCCAGTCACAACCAAAAAAGCATAACCCAGTTCTCTAATTCACATTTTAAGATAATTGCTGAAGAGTTCAAACATACGTGAGGAGTAAACCCCTCCTGTGCCAATGGAACTGGAGGAAGGTAACTGCCTGCATGCTACCTGCATGTTTTTGCTAACAGTCTGATGCAGGTTACTATGACTCTGACTGGCATAACATCCTGCTGCTTCTGTAAGTGTTGGTTTGTTTGCTTTCTGAAAAGTAATCCTACTGTCCCTAAATAGATTTGATTTTTTTCCAAAGCTGTAAATTCAATTATCCGGTAGCATTATCCAGCTGACAACCATCAGAAGTGAAGCACTGAGAATATTTTCTGAATGAGAAACAGATTTACTATTTCTTTATACTGCAGTATTTTTTCTCAAATGTTTGAGACAGCATGGTAGAGATTTAGCTGACCATTGCACAGCTTTGGCCTTCCTACCTCTGTGTTGTTGATTTGTCATCAAATGCTGCTCATTTGTCATCTAAAAATCTGCTTAGTGGAAATGAAATGTGGCACTTTTTAAGACAGTGGGTTTTTTTAACTTAACTTTCCAGATCCCACCTTTTGGTCACTTTTGGGTAGAAAGGAGATCAATATATCTTCAAAATTTGCACCATATCTTCTGCTTGTGTCTGGATCTGCAATGGCAAAGTGAAGAGCAACACAGTCCCACCCCCTTCCCTTTAGAGAACTGGAACAGGCTTGAGCTGGGAGTCTTACCCTCCATTTTCATATCATGCAAAAGAGTTTAGCCTGGGGCTTCTACTTTTAGGTTCTTTTTTTTTTCAACCCACAAAAAGTCAGAGTAAAGAAAAAAACCCAGCTTCTTATTGAAAAGAGATAATTGGAAAATGTAGGCAAAAAATGTTTTCTGTAATTTTCTTCCTATACAGTTCTTTGGCTAGAATATAAAGCAAAAATTTTTCAGAACTTACATTCTGATGGAGGAAAAAGCCCCAACCAAACAACATAGCTCACCTGTTTTTGCAACTTGTGCACAGACAGCACGTAGCAT
The DNA here is from genome assembly GCA_018881555.1 of Amblyornis subalaris. Classification (NCBI taxonomy): domain Eukaryota; kingdom Metazoa; phylum Chordata; class Aves; order Passeriformes; family Ptilonorhynchidae; genus Amblyornis; species Amblyornis subalaris. Next base: position 2,641,679 of record JACAXG010000002.1, on the reverse strand, counting down.
GTAGACCCTCCCAGAAATCTTCATGGAATTTTTCTCTGCTTCAAGCTAGCTCCTGTTTAATTTTTTTTTGTTTGTTTTTTTACTTACAGCAAAACAAAATTGAAATAACACCCATTCACATTTGTAGACAAGCCAATTGCCAGAATAACTATTTTTCCTTTCGTAGACAAGCCTAGCAACTTGCAGCCTTAACATGATGGCCACCAAATGGTGACACTGGTTGGTGAGGTGATGGGAGCAAACATAAAGACAGCCTGGTTAGAAGGTGAAAATTACTTAACGGAAGAAAATAGCTACTGGAAAAATACTCTCAGAGGAAATGCCTGCCAGCCTGGGAACTTTGAGCCTGGGAACCAGGCCTGTGAATCAGAAGCATCCTCAAGAAGTGCTCAGCAGGCATCTTTGAAGTACAGCTGAGTACCTAGAAACTGGAAACCCCTGGAGATACCATCAATAACTGCAAAAACAAGGAACTGTAAGAGCAATTTATTATCTGAAAAGGTGAAAAATAGTCTGGAAAACAGGGGAAAACATCCTGAGAAAGTATGAATTAGTAGGTACCATTGGCCATTCTATCAGCAAGAAGATGATAAAAGTCTGAAAATAAAAATTGGTCTAAAAGAACAGAAAACATAATCATCTATSGTCTGCCCCAGATGAAAACCATCTATAAACATCTACTGGCTGCTCAAAGTGGTGGTGCCCTAGGTGCTCTTATGTCTCTGTGATATAAAAATGGCTTGTAGTTTTTATCTGAAATGGAGCTTTTCTCTCTTTGACAACTTCCTGTGCTGCACGTATGCTGCGGTGATCCAGCTTTAATGCAGTTTGCCACAGAGCAATATTTCTTAGATGCTGTCACTTTAGGTTTCTCCTCCTCACAGAGTCTTAAGCTTTGTAATAGGTCAGCTTGGTTTGAAATTCTCTCTAACTGTATTGTCATTAGTCAGTTTGAATGTGTTCTTCCTCTGAAGATGTATCATTGGTTTTCTCTCATGTATCTCTAAGCTCATTGGTTGCACACTGTTATCCTTACCCYTTAAAGCAGCAGAGACAGAGCGGGAAATCGCCTCTCTGCTAACCTCTCCTTCAAGATATGCACCCTGTCCTCCTGGGCAGAGAAGAAATAAACTCAGAATATGGTTACAGAGAGTCCGGCCTCTCTCATTCCTTTTACCTTCGCTGCTGCCTCTGTGAAACTGCCTGTGGTAAAAAGCTGTCAGCTTTTGTGGACTGTGAAGAAACCCTACAGATCGCTCCGGCCCCAGCTGAAWACAGCAAAAAGGGGGGCCAAAGCGATACACGTACCTTTCACTCCTTAAACAGGTTGAATTCTCCATATGAATTTTGTATGAAATCTTGGACTGTCACTGGGATACGTGGCTGACCTCTGTTTACACCTCTGAAGTCAAACTCTGTTACATTGTTGGTCCCCTTTGGGCCCCCTTCTGGGGTCCATTTGGTTTGTCCTCCCACTTTTGTCCCCTTCTAATTTGCTTAATACTGATATTATATATTCATATATGTAATCTACAGTAAGTATATCTGCTGTTATATTGTTGATAAGTTGCTTCACTAATGAAGACTTTGTAGTAACCTGTAACAGTGCATACCTACTTGGTTACTGCTAAAATACCGATGGTCGCTCTAGTTCATTGTTCCTTTATTATTGACGGATGCTATACAATTGATTGCTAGTATTATTGATTGCTGACATACTATTAATTGCTGAGAGAATTTTTAATAACTTAGGAGATACATATTCCCTTTATTAAGCATAGGCATATTTGCTAATGCTGATTTTTGTGGTAATTTGTGGTAAATTTGGAACAGGATGCCCAGGGAGGTAGTGGAGGTGGTGGAGTCACCATCCCTGGAAGTGTTGAAAAAACCAAGTAGATATAGCCTCTGAGATATGTTTTAGTTGACATGGTGGTATTTGGTTAAAGGTTGGACTTGATGATCTTGGACGTCTTTTCCAACCTTAATGATTCTGTGATTCTGTGATCTGTAATAAASCAGGGAAATTTAGAGGATAAAGTCTCCATGTCCTTATGTATTACAGAATCTTACAAACCCATGGCTGTGATCTCTACACGACCACAGGCAGGCTAACCCTTCAGGCATGRTGTGAGGAGGAGAAAAGGCAATTTCCTCAAAGAGCTCCGAGCCAGACGAATGGATGTGCTTGCGAAGTTGGCATTGGTGATGCCTCAGGGCCATGGCCAAGAATGGTGAGTTGAGAAGCAAATGTGGAAACTGAAAGCATACACACATATGGAGAAACTATAAGCAAATTAACATGAGTCAAAATATGCAGTATTTCTGCAGTTGTGAAATAACTAAATTGATTAATTTTGCAGGTGAAATTGTGAAAACGTGAATGCTGCTAGGAAATGATGGCTAGACTTAGTGCTTTCCTCTGCTACATATGTGCATTTCATGAAAGGAAAAAACCAATTATTTCCACTTGGATTTAACTCTCTTTTTGCTTCTCTTAAGCCACTTCAGGTCCAAAACCTATTTATTTACAATGTCAATTTGCTTCTACTTCTCAAGCCCGGTTTTACTGCTCCCCTGGTAGTTGTTTATATAGGCAGTTGCTAGGGAATAGAAAATGAATAGTCCTCATCTCAGCATGTGAAAAATCAAATCTGCTACCTTGCTGCTGCCTTTGGAAGTCTATAGCAAAGACAAACATAGGAGGTAGGAGAGAATGAGCTTTAGGGCATCTGAGCAAGAGCATTGCTATGAGCTGATGGAGATAAGATGATTCTTTCACTGTCCTCCTCTCAAGAAAGGTAAAAAAAAAGTTTTAACCAGAGCTGCTTGGAAAGGTGTTTTGTTTCTCCTAAGTACCCTTTTTATCTGTTTAAACAAAAGTCTGAAGACCTGAAACTCTGACGTTTGCCAGTCCCAAAGGAGCTCATATGGCTCAAATATATTGCTGCAGAGAGGCTCTCCACTGTTTGCTTCTGGAGCCAGGTTCTTCCCACATGCACTTTCTTCTTTGCAGAGATGCCAGAGCAGCACCCTTGCCACAGTGCATTTCAGGAGATATCGTCATCCGGAGGCTTGGTGAGGACAGCAGAGGCATGAGACAGCCAAGGAGTGACTCCCACAAGCCATTGGCAACTGTGCCAAATGAATTTTTTCCACACATCTGGCCAAAATGCTTTGGCTTTTGCCACTTAGTCTTTAGAGGCAAGAGAAAAAATTATAAATTTTCCATCCAAAGCAAGTGCTGTCTTGTGAAAAGAAAACTCTAAATAGAACTTCAAGGGAGTTTTGGTAGAGATTTTCCAACCASTGGTCTGGTAGAATGGAGGTCGCAGAGACAAATAGTTGCACAGGAGTGCAACTCCTGCCCCAGCTGCTAAACAGAAAGGCACGCTGGAGGTTCTTGGAAATCTCCACAGCTCCACAGAGTAACTCATGAGGGCCTGGCCCCCTTTGCTTTGGAGACCATGCAGCACTCTCAGCACCCTGCTCACCAAAGGATTCATCAAAGAAATGAAAGGACTCCTCTTGGTGCCTGAAATCTGGAGACCTAAGGRGGACCCTGCTGGTCAGGAGTTTCTTCCTGAGAAATCAAATGCTGATATTCAAACCACTTATTCTCTTCTTCCATGTGTGATTTCTTTCTTTTTGTGGTTCTGATTCAGCAGCAATATTCTTCTCACTGCAATTTATGGATAAACTTACACTTGCTAAGAAGGAAACCTCTGCAGCAGTGATATATGCCCATGTTGGTCATTTTATTGCTTTTCCAGAGTGCACTGTTTGCAAAAAAGGTGGCTGCTCAGCATTTTTTTTCCACTTTAATATCTGCAAGATCTTGGTCTTGTCTTCTCTCTTTCATGTGCATTAACTTGAGAAATAAGCAGGAACTGTTTCTTAAATCCAGATAAAAAGGATACATAATAATTACCATCCGTGCAGCTTCCTGGGGTGGTCTCCCCACCATGCTCCCCTAATCTAATAAAACTAAAAGCAAGCAATATCTTGTTATTACTATCCACTGGCCACCATATTTGTTCATAATGGTCAATTTTTCCTTTTAATAGTATGTGGAGGTAACTCACATGAACTCCCAACATCTGTATCTTTGCCCATGTAACCATTCAGGTTCCTCTTCTGCACCCACACTTCAGAACCTCAGCACTGAATCGCTTTCAGAGACAAATTTTATCAGCCAAACAGGATTTCTTCATGGTCCTTCCCCACGTAGATTTAGAACACCCTTTCTCAAGGCCTTAATTCAGTTCTCTTTCTTAAATGCTTTTTTAAAAGAAAGACTGAGCTCCTTCTGTGAGTTTCCTAGGTATCATGTACAATATAATTTCTTTGACTTTTTCTGAATTTTGAAACTTACTAAACAATATTTTGAAAAAGAAAACAGTATCTAATGTTGTGTTGTATTTTATAGCGTACATTTGGGCTGAAAGGGAAATAATTCATCACAAAGAAATTCTGCAAAGGAAAGTACTCCTAAAAAAATAATTTTTGTGCTAGAGGAACATTAAACCACTTTAAAAACATTAAAAACAACATATGGTATTTCTCCCTTTCTCCCCCCAGTGCTAAATCGACCAAACACGTAATTCAGCTTTTTATGATCTGGCATCAGCAAGTGCCAGTTATCATTGTTGGGTTGCCATCACACAGCTCCTTAACAGATTGCAGYGTAGCTACAATTAATTAGGAGGAGATCTTGCTGCTGGCACCGCCACTCCAGGTCTCCAGCTCTCCTGGGGAGTATGTGGTCACTCCCCAACGGAGAGCTCTCAGCTGCCTCTGCAGGATCCTTAACACAGATTTTTCCAGAGATTCATTGCATTTAGCACCATGTAATGACAAAACCTCAGCATCAAGGGAGGTGTGGAACAAGCCTTTCAGTACAGGAGACAGCTACAAGTGGTGAACTTAACGAAATACAGGAGCTCACTAAGTCTTTTAGCTGTCACCTAAATGTACAGCTGTCATAGAAACGTTCAAGTATCTCACTGAAGCTACTACTCTGACACTATCCGGCTCCTCCCTGGGGCAATTCAGCAGCTTTAAACACAACATCCATAGGCCTTGAAGGGGACCAGCACAGCACTAGCAGGGCTGCCGCTTCAATGCCGCGGGACTTCCAACTCCTTCCTATCCAATAAGTCTCATTAAAGGAAGCTAAAAATAGAATATTATTTCTCAATTTACTTGACCAGAGAGGGGGAGGCCTGAGCTGGGGACTGGGAGAAGCAGACCTGTGTATGTGTCTGCAAAGCCAAAGAGGTATGTCCTCCAGGAGTGATTTTTAATAAGCTGCACCTCAGTGAAAAAGTTGATGAACTCTTACTTTAATCCCAGCAAGGGCAATTAGCTTCTGATGATTTATATTTGTCTTGGCGTGACTTTACGATGCTATATATATCCCAATCGCCTGCTATATGCCAAAATATGAACTCTACCTTTAAGCTGGGTCGAGAAGCCAGGCGCTGAGTTTTGACTGCTTCAAGGACACTCACATTCCTGGCTTATCACTGCCGCTTCGGCCGTGGTTCTTCGGCAGCTGAAGGCAAAGGGAACACTTTTACTTGTTTTCCTCTAGCAGACAGCTCCCTCAGCTTTGTCGTTCTCAGGAGAGAGGTAGAGAGAGCACTTTTACTTTCTTTTTCTTCTGCTAGCTCTTGGCCTTGTGTTTTTCAGGAGAGATCGGAGAGAGTTAAGAACTTACTCTTTGCTTTTTAGCTAGCCTCCTGGCTGAGGCAAGGAAAGAAGACAGCTTTTTCTGGGACCGTGGTTTTTTGTTCTTCCTTTGGAACTGTACAACAGACAACTGAACTCCAGGGCCTACACCCTGGGCCCGGAGAGGGGCCTACACCATTCTGGGCCTGGAGAGGGGTCTACACCGTACCCTAGCAGCCGACTAGAGAGAGAGCAGAAACCACACCCAGAAAAAAGGACTCTGAATTCATCTAGGTTCCTCCACCACGAGAGGTTTATTATCTGACATTATTTATTTTTTCTTCCCTTCACCTGGTGCCTGCGTTGCACCCCCCAGCACCTTGGTTTGTTAAATAAACAGTTTTTTTCACTTTCCTCTGAGAAATTCCTAAGGTGGGGGGAAGGGAGTTTTAGAACCCTATCGTTTGCAGAGGAGACCACTCTAGTCTTCCTCATAAGTTTGCCCAAACCGTGACAATATTATCAGGGAAAGTACATCTTTTTCAGACTACCAGTGATTTAAACACTTGTGTATGGCAAAGATAAAGAATTAAAGTCAATAGTCAGAGTATGCAGATTGTATCCTCCCTTACAAGGCTGGTCTTAAAGTGGAGAAGGCTTATGCAGTTGCAATGACTTTTTGCTTAATAAAACCCTCTCTTTATGAATTTACAGCAAGAAATGCTGAATACATGCAATACTTTAATTAGAAGATTTCCTATGGTGGTGGCTTGACCTGCAGCTAGAGATGCTGCAGAGGATAAGCCAGCCACACAAGTAACCAAGGAGCCAGTGGGGCCAGGGAGCCCAGGTGTTGTATTAAGTAAAGGCTCCGAAGTCCAAGATCTCCCCCTAGATTGTGGTAAGGAAGAAAGTCTCTCTCACCCAGGCCTTAGAGTAGTGTTCTCGCCCATTCATTTAGTTTATCCTTGTCAATCTATGTTCTGTATATGGTTATGTTCCAGAATGTTCTCCCTCACTCGATGCCCCATTGGCTTTGTTCCCCTACTCCTCCCCTTGCCTACCCTTATTGGTTTGTATACTGCTACCCCACCTTTTCTCCYCCCCCTAACCCTAGCGTGGTTGGCCCTCAGTGTTCACTCCGCCCCTTGTCTGTGCTGTATAAAACCTTGTGTCACCCAATTCTTTTGGCTCTCCTTCCCTGACCCTTCAAGAATAAAGACCTTCTGTGGAACATCATAAGGAGAGTCCACCTCTGACTCTTTATTCCCGTCTTAAAGTGTCAGCTGTGTGACTGCCTGCTTAACCACCTGTGCTGGTGGGATTAGCGGGTGGCAGGCACGGCACTGTGCCTTTCCCACCGGCTGTCGCACACCGCACCGAGGCACCGCCGGACAAGCGTGAGGCTTCTAAGAAGGTTGCGGCCACTGACCTCCAGCTGGATGAAGCCATGCCGTGACAATTTCCCTTCACTGTTGTTTCTTCTATTACACCTTTCTTCATACTGAATGAAGAGGTAAGATCTCCATCACATTTTTAATACTATGTTCATGTGCTGTCCTCTGCAGTTTCCAGTGACAGATGTAAAAGAGAAAATGTCTACAATGCAGCCCCAGTCCGAATTATATGCAACAGTGTTTTCCCTAATAGTAAAACATTCGTTGCCTCATATACTTTTACTAATTTGGCCTGGTACTTCTGTGATAATCTGTTCACGTGTATCTTTCAAAAGCCCTGCAAAGCAGGAAAAGACTAGTGTCTTCACACATCCCAAATCAGGGAATGAAAGAGGATTATTTAACTTGACTAAAGCTATTTAGTGAGTCAAACTAGAATTAGAAAGAAAATCAGAGAACCAACACCTACAATCCACTGTTCCTACAGTCTTTTTTGCCCTCTCAATTCAGGGGATCTTTTCATTCTTGTATTTTCTATTCAGCATAAACTTTTTTTTTGCAGTGCTACTTTCTTGCTCTTCAAGGAAATTGAGCCAAATTGAAWACATTTTCAGAAAAAAATAATACATGAAGAAGTCTAACCAGAAAACATGAAAGGACCCTTCTTTATCCAGGTGCGTAAATTTTATGGAACTTCTTACTTCAACTTCCATCTTTTACTAGAAAATTTTTAAAGTTAAAGACAAGGGGGGAAAAAAAAGGACTATAAATCACAGAAGGATGTAACAGGATTATTCACTGTACTATTGGAGATGTTTCTGGCCAAATATACTTTATAATGTGCTGTCTAATGGATGTTGTATTCTTAAAATTAAATAAAAAAGCATAAGTTAAATTAAATTCATTTTGCAATGAGTAAAATGGTAGCTGAATTAAAAAGGGGAAATACCATCTATGTTCCAAGGTGATTACTTACAAGTGTCCTAATGCTCATAATTTTGAAAATGCTTATGATTTTTGGATCTGGTAACAGAGGGGGTTTTTCTCGCAAGAGAATTTGAGGCCTCTGTTGTTGGTTTTTAGGATGCTACTGGCCAGAGCCATGAGGCAGGTGAAATGGCATAGGAGAATCTGGACAAGCACAGCCCAGGGATACAGAAGAGCATGAAGGGAAATATAGGGTCTTTCATAAGTAGTAGAGAGTTTCAAAAGTCTTACAGACTTTTGAAATATTTCCCTTAAAATTAATTTAAATTACTTGTTTTTAATTGTTAATGTCAATCTGTCCAGCTGCGACTGGTCCCCAGTGAAACACAAACAGTCCAGGAGGTTCCTCAAAAGCATTGATGACAGCTTCCTACACAGGTAGTGGAGGATCCTACAAGGAATGGTGTGCTGTTACTGTGCTAACAAACAGGGAAGGCCTTGTTGGAGATGTGAATGTTGGAAGCAGCCTTGGCTTCAGTGAGAGGGAGATCGTGGAGTTTGGTATCAGGCAAGGAGGGAGCAGAGCAGCAAGTCAGATTACAACCATGGACTTCAGGAGAGCTCACTTTAGACTCTTCAGGGGTCTCCTTGGAAGTGTCCCATAGGAATAGGCCCTGCATTAAAGAGGGGTCCAAGAGAGTTGTTTTATATTCACCTCCTCCAGGCTCAAGAAAGATGCATCCTGATGAGCAAGAAATTGAGCAAAGGGAGCAAGAGACCTTTGTGGATGAATAAAGAACTTCTGTCATTACTGAAGTGTAAGCAGGAAATATACAGGAGATGGAAGCAGGGTCAGGCCACTGGGAATGAATATAGAGAGGTTATCAGAGTAAGYAGAAATGAGACAAGGAAGGCCAAGGCCCATCTGGGATTAAATCTGGCCAAAGACGTCAAGAACAAGAAGAAAGGCTTCTTCAAATACATCAATATCAAAAGGAAAACTATGGATAATGTGGGCCTGTTACTACATGGAGGGGGAACCCTGGTAACAGAGGAAGCAGAGAAGGCAGAGTTATTGAATGTCCTCCTCACACTGGTCTTCACTGACAAGACCATCCCCTGGGAATATCTGACCCAGGAGACCAGAGTAAAAGTGTTGAAAGGAAGACTTCCCCTTGGTCAAGGAGAATTGAGTTAGAGAACATTTAGGAAAACTTGACATCCACAAGTCCATGGGCCCTGGTGAGCCCATGGGCATCCACAAGTGTTGAGAGAGCTGGTGGACACCATAGCAAAGCCACTCGCAATCATCTTTGAAAGATCATGGAGATCAGGAGAGGTGCCTGAGAACTGGAAGATGGCAAATATCACCCTTGTCTTCAAAAATGGCAAGAAGGAGGAACCAGGGAACTAGCAGCCAGTCAGCCTCACCTCAATCCCTGGAAAGGTGATGGAGCACCTCATCAGTACCTCGTGCGGGTTGGTCTCTTCTCCCAGGCAACCAGCTTTAGGACAAGAGGACACAGTCTTAAGCTGCGTCAGAGGAGGTTTAGGTTGGACATTGAGAAGAAATTCTTCATGGAAATGGTGATTAGATACTGGAACAAGCTGCCCAGGGAGATGGTGGAGTCACTGTCCCTGGAGGTGCTTAAGGAAAGACTGGATGTGGCACTCCTAGTGGTCTAATTGAAGTGGTGGTGTTTGCTCATAGGTTGACCTCAGAGGTCTTTTCCAACCTAGTTGATTCTGGGATTTTGGAGGCCATCTCTATCCACAGAGATGACAAAAAGGTGAGCAGGAGTAGTCAGCATGGATTCACTAAAGGTAAATCATGCTTGACCAACCTGATTGCCTTCTGTGATGAAACAACTACCTGAATGGATAAGAGGAGAGCAGTAGACATGGTCTACCTCGATTTCAGCAAGGCTTTTGATGCTGTCTCCCATGATATCCTCATAGGSAWACTCAGGAAGTGTGAACTTGGCAGGTGGAAGGTGAAGTGGATTGAGAAATGGCTGAATGCCACTTCCCAGGGGGTCATGATCAATGGAACAGGGTCTAGTTGGAGGTCTGTCAATAGTGGTACCCCAAGTTCAATACTGGGCCCAGTACTGTTTAACATGTTTAATTTTTTCATCAATGACTTGGGTGAAGGCATAGATGCCTCCTTAGCAAGTTTGCTGGGAAGAGTGGCCAATACCCCAGAGGGATGTGCAGTCCTTCAGAAGGACCTTGAGGCTGGAGAGATGGGCAGAGAAGAACCTTCTGAAATTCAGTCAAGGCAAGTGCAGGGTCCTGCACTTAGGGAAGAATAACCCCCTGCGTCAGGACAGGCTGAGGGCCGACCTGCTGAAAAGCAGCTCTGTGGAGAAGGACCYGGGGGTCCTGGTGGACAACAAGCTGTGCATGAGCCAGCAGTGCCTTTGTGGCCAAGAAGGTCAATGGTATCCTGGTGTGCATTAGGAAGAACATTGCCAGCAGGTCGAGGCAGGTGATCCTGTCCCTCTAAGCCCTAGTGAGGCAAATCTGAAGCCCTGTGTCCAGTTCTGGGCTTCCCAGTTCAAGACAGACATGGAGCTCCTGGAGTGGGCCCAGCAGAGGGCTTCAACGATGATTAAGAGACCCATATGGGCTTTGGGACCTGCCTTCAGGGAAGCAACAGGGAATAAACAGTCCGGGAGGGGAGAGATGTGGCCCATGACCTTAACCACAAAGGCTGGACCTTCACCACAAAGGCTGCACCTTCACACCCTGGTGCCAGCCTGACCACTGCCAGCTGAGCTGCACTGGGTGGTGCTGGCACTGCACTGGGGGCACACACGTGGGGCAGGTGGCCCCTATCCCTGCTTTGTGTGGTACTTCCCTCTCCTTTTCCCTGGCTCCCTGCTTCCTCATAATTGCAGTATTCAAACATGGCATTCATGTCACCCATGAAATGCCACTTTGAAACAACCTTTGTACCTCTGGAGGTTTTACATACACCCTATGACTTCTATGGGCACAAGTAGCTGTTGAGCATTGAGGCAAATGTAGTGATTAGTTACTCAGATTTGCTGTTACGCAAAGTTTCTTTAATTTTTTTTTTACCTTATATTTGTCTTTTGAACACCAAGCACTGCATCCTTTCAATCAAAACACTAATAAGCTCCTTCAAGTGGCTTGCTGGTTTGCAAAACTCCTGCATCTACCTTCCTCACCTTCCCCTCGCCTCAAGTTTGCTCCCGATTCTTTGGGAAAGGACGGCTTCCACATTGAGGCAGAAGCCAAATATAGAGAGCTCAAGCAGCATTTTAATACAACTGTCAGAATAGCAACTTTTAATATTAATGTATTTTAAACAAAATTCTATGATTCAGAAGTGAAATTTCTTGTCTTCCTCTCTCAGAGAGCCTGAGAGTTCAGGATGGGGTGGGCATCTGGGTAGACAGTGAGAGAATTTAGGATTGTGCAAATTGGATTTTTTGAGAAAAAGACAACTATACAACCTTAATTCATCGGGCTGGAAAACCCATTTCATCCCTGGTACCCTGTGCAGACATTGGCTAGTGTGGGGTGAGGGTGACAGCACTCAGAGGAAGGCAAGGTACCACTGATTTATCAGATATATCAGTTTCTGTCAGAGAAAATTGCCATGTTGTGCTGCTGGAGGCAGCACAGACAGTGGTGGCTGTAGCCTGAGATCTACAATATCATCTAATTATCTTTTCACAGAATCTGAAGGAGGGACATTCAGTCTTTTACTGGGACTTTATAAATACCTCCTTTTTAAGTACCATGTGAAAACACTCAGCAGCACACACCTCTAAGTAATACCTGAAATCTCCTCCTCGCAGCCCTCTGTGGTATGCGATAAAAGCATAGATGGCTCTAACTGCGTTTTAAGAAGCGTGGTTAAGAAAATGAATTGTGCAAATTCTTTGCCTTGTGATTAATAGTAAAGATGAGAAATCTCAACTACTAGTCAAAAGGGAAGCATGTTCTTAATAAGAGAACATTTGTACTAAAGCAAAATGTCAAACATTTTCTGATCAGCTGCATCCTCAGCTTGATGTGCCTCCTTCTCTCCCACAAGCTCAGCATCACCTGCTGAGCTCCAGAGTGAAATCAGGCCTACATCTTGGTGGCTTTTCCAAAGGGTCCTGGTGCCATCGGGGAGTTACAGTGCAGTGGTGGGAACAGCCAGCCCGTGTGGAGAGTGTAGGCGCAGCAGGGAGGCAGGAGCCCCAGGGACCTTTTGGGGGCATGATAAGATCAGCAACTTTGGAAGAAAAATGAAAGTTGGAGAATACAAGTGAAATAAATGCTCATAGATAATGTACAAGACTATTTTTAAGAAGGTTTACTCCCCATGGCCCAAGGTATTTCTTTCTACTCCAGGGAAAGCCATCAAGGGGCACAACCCTACAGCAGCTCTGGGCTTCACTAGCACCCCTTGTGCCCAAGGCATCTGGCTCCCTTTAAGCTGTACCATAAAACTGTGTGACCAGAAGAAAAGGCTACACTGAAAAGGAAATATTGGGTCAAACAAGGTGTCTGCACTGACCTATCTATTTACAAACTACATGTCTGACCTCTGCAACTAACAGCATATACATCAATGACAAAAATTTGAAAAACTTTCATTGGAACATGATCAAAGAGGTCTTCTTTAAAATATAAGCCTCACCTGCACAGTGTTATTGTTGAAGAACTGGGAAGCATGAGGAAGTGGTAGCCTGAAAAGAAGATTATTCATAGCTTCAAGCAACCAAAAAGTGAGGCTTATGAAAACAACTGTTTCATAATCAAAATCATAGTAAGTGATAAGGCAATGTATTCTCTAGTGTGGAAACTAAGGAGCTGTTTTCATATAAAGATATTTGGCTTATTAAGTTAACTGAGAAGGTCACAGTGAAGCAGGATGATGTTCCCAAGAAACAAAACCCCAGCAGTTTTCCTCATCATTATATCTATATTCCACACAGTGAGTAGGCACCTAGATACTGTTACCACTATATATTAGATTAGTTGCAATGATTTCATTGTAACTGTGTGTTCTCCCCGGCCTTTTCTCTCTCTTCTTTTCAGTTCAGATACTAAACTGCAAAAGACAGCTGCAGTATTCTGTCTGTTTTACAGCCTATTGCAGGGAGAGAAAAACACCTACGCTCTGGGTCTGGAACATGGGATCCAGGTCACTCTGGCTCAGGTCTCCAAAGGCAAGGGTGGAAAGGTGTTTCTGTAGGACCATATCTGCCCACACCTTGTGGGGCAGCTTTGCTGATTTACGGTGGGCACCTCACCTGCAACTCACCACAGACAGAGTTCACAAAGCTACTGAAATGAAGGAAAGGTCTTGCTAAGCCCCTACAGCCTCTCTTACCTTCATCCCATGGATCTGAATTGTTCAATGCTTCCTCCTACATTTCAGAAAAGCCCAAACGACAAGTTCAGGACTATTTGGATCTCAAATTTGATTCAGATTTATCTCCTTTTGCTGACATCTGTTTTAATCTTTAATGAGGCAAACTGTAGTGTGCAATTTGGAAAAGAACCAAGAAAAACAGGGTTTTGATTTTCAGTTCATTTAAACACCAGACGGTCAAGAAACATCATCCTTCCAGCTAATTGAAGCCAGACTGCAGATTGCTGCTAATCTGGGCCTGAGTTATGAGCTGTATTGTGATCCTGTGTCACCAATATGCACACAGCAGCCACACTGAAATTGAGGGTCACAGGCAAAACAGATAATAGGAATATTTCAGTAAAACAAACAGGAAAAAAATTGCTGAGGTTTTAGGGCCAGAATACTGCAAATGGAAACTTTCTCTAGCCAAAGCCTTAAGCATCTTACAAAGCACTTGTAGAGGAAAAATTCCAATATGAAGAGCCCGGACCTCTTGGTCCCTCTTTGACTGGAAGGGCACATGTCCATGCTGTTGCAGGCATGCCTTTGATTTATTCCGGCAGTATGTGAGCTACCTTTACATGAGCTGAGATGGAGACCAGTAACAGACCTTCCACAGCAGCAAGAAAATTAATGTGAGTTTATTTACCTGTTCAAAACCTGAAGCAACTACTGCGCAAATACATCCCAAGTTCAGACACTTAGGGTGATGTGCTCCTCTTTCTAAGTACCTTTGATTGTGTTGAATCCATTAGGCTTTTATTTTAAAAAAATCTTGGTTTTATTTCCTGCTCAGGAGTTGCCACGGCACTGTGACAATCAAAAGAAATAGGACGTCTCATACGGTAATTAATGCAATGAGCCTGGTGAATTCATCATGATTGCTGCAAATGTCATTCCTTGGGCCCACAGTTTGTTCTCACAATGTTTTCAAATTTTTTTTCTTTTGCAATGCTGATATCTGCACCCTTGGTAAGAATAAATTGAAAAGATACCACTGTTTGGAAGCTGTTGTGGAGCTGACAAGTCCCTGGGGAACCTTTAACACCAGAATGATAATTTTAAATTGGAATCTGAGAAGACTATGGTCTGGCTGAAGGTCAAATAGGGTAGAACCAATATCACATTATTTCTGGAAAAAGAAAACACCTGAAAACAACACTCAGGGCTCATTGACATATATGTGGCAGAAATCCAATAAAACATACAAAAGAGAATCTGGATTTGTTGGTCTGGACAGGTGAAGACATCAGCTGTGCATTCATGAAAAAGCAAACTGAGACAGAGATGAAACATTAATAATTGTTTAATGTTTCAATTGTTGATGAAAAATTAATACATTTTTGTTGTGGTGAAAGGTAAATATTCTGGAGGAGGATTTGGCAGGGCGGTCTGGAAAGGCTGTGTAGGGACTGGAGTCCTTCTTGACTGTACTACTCCTCTTTAGCTATGCTACTTGGAAGGTACTGTTTAGGCTACAGGCAAGTTTATAATGCTGTGACATGTTCATCTCAGTCTGAAAGCACAGAGAACACTGTAACTCTATAAACAGTACTCTTTGCTTCTATTTTTTTTTTTTTCTTTCTTTCTTTCTAGCCACAGTTGCTGCTGTCTCCATTTCCTCTTTGGGTTATTGCTGGAATTAATCTCTCCAGGGAGTTCAACTGCAGAGCTCAAACTTACCAACTGCTGCCTCAATGGCAATGTGACAGGCATTTGAATAAATATATAGACATTTAGATGTAAAATGGTAGAATTTTATAAGTATATTTTAGTCACTCAAATAATTTTTAGCCCAGCTTGACCCGGTATGCCTGGCCACTAACACCTGATTAATCACTTTTCAATGCCCTGGGAAAAAAAGGACAAGAATTATTTAGTTGTAGTGGTCTCTTTAAGTGCAATATATGTTATATTTTACAAGAAACTGTATCTATGGTCTTCCACAGAAATGAAACCAAAGCCAAAGCCATGCATTGCATGAGATTATTGCCAGAAAGACAGCTGTAGCTGTTCTGATGTCCTTTGCCCAGCAAAGAATGTCCGTCAGTGAATGTGGTGGTATCTCCAGCTCCTGCCTCTGCTGCTTTCCAGCCTCTGGTCTCCCCCAAGGAGGAGAAGTGGGATGGGAGGAAGAATGCTACTCATGCCTTGCCTGGGAGCCATGTGGAAAGTTTCTGATGGGAAGCTGGTTGGCAGCAAGGAAAGTTTATGGATCGAGTGTGTGAGCCAGCAGAGAAGACGCTGGGTAAGTCTAAAAATGTCCAGGCAAAATATGCAAGCCATAGTACATATACACAGGAGAGAGAATGCAGGGCAGCGGGTGGATAAATAGTAGAAGAATGAAGTAGCTGCATAAACATTACTGGAAAACTTCAGACTGGTACAGAAAGGGCTGTGAGGCCACTTAGATATTTGAAGGTTTCTATAGATGTAATGGGGTCTCAACTCCCACTACTGTCATGAGAACTGAGGGAGCAGTTCAACAGGTCACTGATGAGCAACTGAAATGCCCTCCTAATACGAGCTGGCTGCTCCAGCTGTTCTTCCAGAAAGGCAAGGGTCACATCTGCCGGCCTCTTACCAACATCTGGGCTACCCTAAGGCTCTTCAAATGGCTTGACATGCCAGGTACAGGCAACAGAATAAAGTGCTTAATCAGCAGAGTGGTGCAGTATGTCTTGGTTCATGCTATGCAGCTGGGGTTCAGTCAAGTTATGTTGGTTTAGGCACAATGGGATATGCCATGTGGTCTCTCATGCATCCCACGTCAGATCTGCCAGGCTTGGGAAGCTTCTGGGTGTCCGTGGTGCCTCTAGTGATTTCAGCTCCATGGGCATCTGGATTTCATCTCCCATGGCTGGTGAGCTTTAGGCTCTCCTGACTCCATTGACCTGCCTTCTCTGTTATGCTCAGAGCTTAAAGACATACAGATTTATAGACATGCAACTTCAGGTTTGCCATTCTTGAAGTGAAAAATATCCCAAGTGTTTATCTAACCAGAGGCACATGCTGAAGACCCCTTAGAGCTACTCATTCACTGAAGAGAAAAGAGAGTTTTATCAAATTTTATCAGCAACTTGAGGAAGATTGTATTGGCTAGATTGGATAGGCTTTTGTCATGAAATATTCCTTGCCACTGTTAAAATATTTCTTGCCTATGTTAAAAAAAACAAAACGGTAACAATTGAAAGTGTAACAGAACCTACAGCTTACTCTGACTCAAGACATCGGAAGGTTTTTCAAGAATTTGTCAAAGAAGCCTATCAAAGGAGAGTTACTATTTTTTTAAAAGGTATTTGTTATTGCTTTTATTATTTGAGGAGCTGTCTGGAAAATTTCACCAAATTAAACTGGAAACTAAATAGTACAGCAATTTTTCAGTGCATTTTCTCAGTTCTTGGAGTGGTTATAATTATTCCTTCAAAGACAGCTCCTAGGGACAAAAATCTATTGCCTGTGTACAAAATCAGGCAAACAGTCCCAATCTCTAAAAATTTACAACCTAACTAAAATCCTAGTCCAGAAATCCATTTACTCATTCACTTTACAGTAAGTGTTTAAATAGCTAGGGGCTCTTAAAATCATGCTTCAACAGATGATCTGTGTGAATATAAAATATGCTTGTCACTTTCTGAGTTTTGCCAGAATTTCCATAACTTGTATAGACACAGAGCTTAGGAACATGAGAGCTGAAATTCCAAGCAGTATTTTTATACATACACACATACATATTCTCTGTGTGCATGTGTATGTAGCATATGTATAGATCTGTGTATAAATCCGTATTCATATACGTATGTTTATCTAACCTCAAAGCTTGCAATAATGCCGGGAATCTTAGTCACTGCTGTGAACTGGAAAGGTCACTTGAGCTGTATGAATTCAGAGAACTTGCTCTGGGGAGAGAGTCTGGAAGCGTCAGCCCGTATAGCTGTCCAAGTATGGGAAAATAATTCTGGTGGTTTTTTTTTTAATAGGGATGAGCCTGAACAGCAAAACATAGAGCCAAAGCATTCCAAATGTAGCAGAGTTTGAAAGTGAGTTATAAATTGATTTCTCCGTAAAGGAACAGTCATTTGTCATCTAGAAGGACAGTCAGGAGGGTCCCATCATAATATTGGGTAGGAGCCATCGCTCAGTCTTTCATCCCCAGTAAGGTCATTCATTAAAATGCTTGACAGCACTGTGCTACATGCTTCTCTTTTGCATTGCTCTTACTGACTCAGTAGGCTACAGGGGTCAGCTGAGTGGATAGAGAACAGTAGCTGTTTGAACTCTCATCTGGATTACCCTTCCTCCCTCTCTCCCATGTCAATGTGTGCATGAGTTTTCCTCCATGTTTGATGACTCTTTCAGGTCCTCAGTGAAATTTACACCAGTTTCACAGGACTGCAGATCAAATCATGGACCCCTACCCTTTGTGTCAGGGTGTCTTGGCTACATTTGACCCAAATGAAGACATTTATAGAATACGTTAGTGAGCCATGATTACAGCAGCCTCCGCTCACCCACCCACACCCAATGTCAGCTGTATGGCCCCGGAGGGGAGGAGATCAAAGGGAAATACATTATCACTTTGAGAAGGGTATTGCAGATGTCAGAAAATTCCCTCCACTGTCTGATGAAGTAGAAGAGAAGGAGCAAAGTGGGCAGTGCTCTGTTGACACTACTTGCCCCTTAAGAGTGTTAGCACAGATTGATGTTGGAGGGGGTATTCAGTGTGCAGTTTGACTTTACTTGACATTTAATGCTCGAGGGCATTTACCTGCTGAGGGATAACCAGGGTAGTTGTAACGTGCTTATTTAAAAGGCACTGAATGCAGTAGAGTAAACTCCTTTAAGGAATCTTTGTTCTATTTTCTTCCTGTATTCTGTTTCCAATTCCTCAAGATGTAGTGGTTGCTCTTGGCGACATTTTCCAGATTCTTCCCAAAATTTATGAAGACAAAATGGCACATTTGAGGATAAGCCAGTTTGATAATTAAATAAACAATCCCTTTCCATTCAGTGGCAACATCAGAGCCACAGGTCTTTTGCCTTGGTAGTTTCCTGAAATTACTGTCATCTATTACCAAAGCTACTGGGCCTTGTAGCAATAACCTAGCAAGCCCCACTTCTAGGACAACCCATCTCTTAGCACATCCTGGGATGTGCACAGTCCTGCTACTCAGAGAACAAGAACTACCTTCATCAAAATACTTGACGAAATGATCATCTTTGTAGTTAACCATTTAAAGAAAAAAAAATCCACAAAAATACTTCTATTTATTTTCTTTTCATTCCAGACTAATTTGAAATCTATTACGACGTACTTAAAAATATTTTAAATGCATAGCAGCTTTATAGCTGCCTTCACAGAAATTTTAATCTAACATTCTTAAGCGGATGATCCACAACTGAATAATATGTTTTTGTGCCCCCTAGGTAGTTTAAGAAAAATAGGAAAGCAAAATGGGCACAAAACATCATAATGGGAAGAAAATAGTGAGAAAGATGAAGGAAAAAATTCAATTATTCTAAATAAATCTTTAACTCCATCTGCACAGTATTTAATTATAGGAAAGAAACAAAATCAAACCCTTCAGACAGCAATATTTTCAGGCAATTGACACATCTTGGCACTAATACAGCCACATTACAGTGAAATAGAGTACCTAAGTCTGTAAAATCTTGGCTGTAAAACCAGATTTTCCAGAAGATGGATGAATGTAGAAGAAAAGAAATATTATTTGCTTACAGACTGAAGTACAAATTAGGCAGGACTATATGCAAAATATGCCACAAAGGTCAGAAAATACGTCACTTAAATGTAAGTTGCCGAAAAGAATAATAATTTGAAGAAAGTAATGTGATAAAGAAGTAGTTATTTGAATCAAGAATTTGCCAATTCAAGCTAATAAGGGGTTAACTCTTGGTTTAATTTTTTTTAAGAAATTTTACAAACAGTGTTGGCTTGAAAAAAGGCACATACTCACAGTGCCAGTTACAGACATTTGTACTTGTCAAGAAAGAAATGGAAACTTTTCTAGTAAAAGATCTCCAGCAGTGGCGCTAATGTTCAGATTTTCACCTTGTATGTTAAAATTAAAGTGTATTGTTGTGGCGTGGTCATCGTTTAGTTTTTGCTGGCAGCAGTACATCTCCACTCTCTTGATTTTGGAGTCTATTATCATTTTAACCCCATTTATTTAAAGAGGTATCTGAGTGTTTTTGCTGGAGAGCAGGCATGAGTGAATTTGTCAAACAGGTCAGCTTGCCAGAGCTTTTACCAACCTGGCTGTTTAGTGCTTGACCAACCAGAGAGGGATTAACTAAAAATTAATTCATAAACTATTTTAGCCCTAATTTCTTAATAACTCAGATGGAGGTTGATAAATAGAATTAGTTGACTAAAAAACAGCTGTTATTTAAGTAAATTCAGTTAAACTAATACCCTAAATTTTGCTCCAAAGAAAGAGTACTTTCTCAGCCCCATATTTGAACAACTTAAAATTCCATGATTGCAGTTTAAAGCTGACAAAGAAGGAAGAGGGTAAATACTGTGCAAAGAAAAACTGGACTCCAAGAGAATTCAGGGTGAAGTTTCCAAAAGCATTTTCCCATTACCTGATGGGGATGTTACCACTTCTCTAGGAAGAGTGACAGACATTGAGTGTTTCTGAACCCTCAGAGATGTCCTTCTCACCCCAAGTGGGCTGTGTTCTGTGAGGTTTCACAGCAGTACCCACCACAGGAATGCATATGTCAAAGCTTGTTGCTTTCACTGTTGTGGTAAAGAGAGTTTATAGTGGTTAAGCCACCTAGCCTAGCTGTGGGTAAACCACATCAGCCCAGTCTGGCTGACGGGCTGCTTTGCTCTTTGCTAGTTGACTTCAAAACAGGAGCATGGCTGCACAGAGCCAGCCTCTCTGCCTGGTACATGTCCAAGGGGATGCTGGAGCTCTGCTCCCACCATGTCCCAGCAGAGCAGGCAGCGTGGCCACAGATTCAGCTGGAAGAGGCTTGCAGTCCTTTGCTTCACTGCCCATGGGAGCATACTGCAGCCTATCACCATGATTCCCTCCCTCTAGGAGGCCCTGCCTCCTCCAGTGCCAAGCATACTCACCCGGGTTAAAGTACCAGGTTCACGACAACATCTGAACTTGAGCTGCTGACCCAAGTTACAACTGAACAACCGTCTGTTCACAACTCTTTGAAAACAGGTTAGTGAACCTAGATTAAGAAGATACCTTTTCTACTATACCTGTAAAGGCATGCTTCCAAAGATGCTCTCAATTGTTTTGTCAGCTTGTTTTGGTGGTGTGGTCTTGCCAGGTTTGATGTACTTAACACCAGTCTGCTCCTTTGCCACCCAAAAGCAAATGAGGAAGGCCATTTCTGTGCAAACTAAGTGTATATTTGTGTGAGATGCTTTAGTAACAGCAGCCCTGGAAGGTAAAGGCAACATGCCCAACTCTATTTACAGAAGAGGCTGAGGATGTTGCATATATTTACATATCATTATTGTAATAGGGAAGAGTAACTTTCCATATCTCTGAGCACTTCTCTTGCATCCAAAAGCTGTGAAGAAGGGACAGATCCAATGAGGAGTCTGTCAGAAAAAAAGGGTCTGGTATAAAGGACAGACAAACTGAAGGCAGGATATGATCAAAAGCCCAGGGGTGGCCACAAATAAAGCTTATTTAAAATTACATCCGTAATTGTAACAGTTCCCCTTGTTTGTGTATTTTTTTCCTAGAGGAGATATTGTTATGAAATTAAAGTGAACACGTTACACTGTTCCCAATGATCATCCTTACGTTTTTTAATACGTAGGGTAATTTAT
This sequence comes from Amblyornis subalaris, assembly GCA_018881555.1. Taxonomy (NCBI): domain Eukaryota; kingdom Metazoa; phylum Chordata; class Aves; order Passeriformes; family Ptilonorhynchidae; genus Amblyornis; species Amblyornis subalaris. The sequence continues at coordinate 2,620,468 of JACAXG010000002.1, read as the reverse complement.
TTCAAATGTAGGATAGTTCACTCAAAAGTTAACTTCTGAAGTTTCATACTGTAAGAGAATCAAATATAAGGAAAAAAAGTAAATTAGTCCACACTTGGCTGTAAGTAACCCCAGCTACCCTCCATTCCAAAGACATTTAAATTAATCACAAAGCAATCTCTTCTGAAAGACTGTTCTTGCTGGAGAGGGGGACAGGCAGTAACAAGAACTCTGCTCCTCAGCTGGAAGACATTAGGAAGTAAGGGGAGCACAGAACTGGTCTAAGGCAGGAGAGTTGGCTGGGGGAGTGGCTACAGGGCACTGCCAGCACGGTGGGCAGAAGCAATGGTGCCTCATGCCATCAGAAGATACGTCCCTTACAGCCTTGGGACACCTTGCTCTTGTGAAAGAGTCCAACAAAACATTTTAATTGTTTCCATGAATATCAGGTTGTTTTAAAAGTCACTTGCTCTACACAATGTAAATCTTGTCATTTTGAGGACATACAGGTGTGCAAGATGACAAGTGCTCAGTGAGAAGAATAAAAACCCACAGCACGCCAACGGGTACACAAAAGAAGCAAAATCCAATATTCCTTCAAACAAAATGAAGTGAGTTTCTTTGTCTAGGTGAAGGTTGTCTGTGTCCTTCAGAAGGGAAGAGTGTTGCTCAGCTCTCAACAAAATAAATACATTTCAGTCTGTTAAAGTTAATAATTAACTATTTAAATTTAAAAATGGCCAAGCAGTTGATGGATGCCAAAATGGGAATCATTCTGAATGTGCTTGGATTTCCAGTCATATGGTGTTTATTTGGAAGACAGGTTCTTGCAGTCTGCAGCTAAGTAGATGACACTACCTGAATTTTTTCTTACTTTTAACTTTCCAAGTTAACTGGAAATTTGTGTAACACAGCTAAGACCTTAAAGAAGCCCAACAGAAACAATCCATATGCCCTCACCGACTGTTGGCTTTATAGTGACTGTTTGCTGTTTTAAAAACATGGAGAGAAATGTATAGGACATGGATAAGAAATATCAGAGTAACAAGAACTGACTTATATCTCTAATTGGTCTTATTCATGCAAACATTGGTCATGTTGCAGGAGGAAATGCTCTAAGGTCTGGCCTCAAGCTCTCAGTGTCAAAGTTAACGGTGTCGAGCTCCAAGAACACTTTAATAGCCAACCTTAATTGCAAATATATACTTTTGCCAGGTCTCAATAGCAATTAAAGGGAGGGGATTAAGTTCAGTCTCTCTGAGGGCCCTTTTCCAAGAGTTTTCTGAGCTGAAACCTCCTCAGCTCCACTGGCAGAGGGCTCCTTCTCAACCCCTGGGAACAACTGCAAAAGGAGCAGACAGAAAAGGTTCATGACAGCCCTAACCATATTTATGGGCAATGAAATGTGCAAAACTCGGCTGGCATGTCAGGACGGTGATCAGCAGCTCAGTTAAAAGTATTAGTTATTGAGTCTGGTGAGATCCAGGAGGCTTAGTCACGCAGCAGCTTAGTCAGCTCTGCGTCGCTTCAGCCTGTCCCAGACCCAGAGGGATCAGGATCATTATGTGGAGAAATTCAGAACCTGCAGGATGGTTTCCTCTCACTGAAAGCTTCAGTTGTATTTATTGTCTTACCTGGATGCCCCATACAGCACCTAGGGGATGAGGATCACTCAGGTAAGTGACACAGCTCAAGGCCTACTTTCCCACATAGCCTATGAGTATAAACAACTGAAAATGGAAAATTTTCAATTGAAACAAGAAAACACCATGTGCCATGGTGAGCCACAATTACATTTGACCAAGCATTCTTTCCTGTGACTGAAGTGTGCCATTGTCACGTAGATCTGAGTTTCTCACTAAACAGTCTCTCTTCCTTTTGGAAACAATACTGTAACTTTCCAAATACTGCTACAACTGCTTTCCCAAAAAGTCAATCCCTGGCCATGGGTCTGTTGGCTATTTCAAAATGGCTGTGTGGCATAAGCTCACATCTTTCCACAGCCATACAAATTACTGAGTAGCTTATTAAGCTTAAAATAGGATCCAGAGTAATTTAGAGAGCATGTGTGCTTGCTTCAATACACAGAATGTAGCTGCACTGTTGATTGATTGACGCTTTTCTACGAGCCTTTGTTTTTCGGAAAGTACAAATGTGTTTCTGCAAATGCAGTGGAGGGGGATTAGCTCTGAATTCCACCACCGAGGCCTTTTGTCTTTAGTCCTTCCACAAAGTAACAAACAGAGCTGTCACTGTTCCGTTGGTTACATTTCTCTCTCTGCTCTTACGTATATAAATCCCTAATCTCATATGTAAAAGCAGTGGTACACAGTAGGCAAAAATCTTCTTTAGAGACGCCTTATGGAAGGTTTGGATTACAGCCCAGTAAGAACGCTTAATAACAGCAGCAGCGTTCCCAAATTCCTTTTTCAGAGTTTGCACAACCAGTAAACGAAGCTTTAAACTCACACTGAAAATTGATACAATTTGTTTGTTGATATAGTTACCATCATCTGCAGTTGTATAATTTATTATCACCTACCACTGTTGGGGATAATAAAAGAGTGAGTGGGTTTTGAGATGTGAGTAAAACATGAGTACAAAATCTCCACTGGAAATACTGAGTCACTTAATAAACATGTGGACCACAAATTCATAGTACATTATTCATTATGCAGGTTACAGATGGGCCTGAAATAGAGGAGTCTGCTTAGATTTGTGTGCACATCTGCTCAAGTGGGGAGGAAGGGAGTCCAGCTCTGGATGTCACTTCAGCCCATCTCCAAAGACAGAGGCCAGAGGGAAAGCTTGGATGCAGCAGAGTGAATTGTAGCCACCTCCAGGCCCATCAGCCTGCAGTTTTATAGGTTTTGGCTGATCTCCAATGTAAATGCTGTTACAAATGTTGTTGAAGAAATAGTGATCAGCGGTGTCTATATTCTTACAAGCAACAGATAAGAGATCGGAGATACCACAGCTTCTTTTGGACTCTGGTCTGGTCTACCCCCAGTGCAGCAGCAGCAGCAGCTGGACCCATGCAGCCTGGCCTCCTGGCAGCAACGCAGGCAGAGGCAGAGTCTAGATATGTCCACAAGGTGCTTTGTCTTAGTCATGTACATGGGCCAGCCTAACACAAGCTGATCAAGTGTCTGGTGGGGCCATCATCTGACCCTCAGGTCTGCCTGAAGGTAGAGCCTGCGCAGCACTCACTCACAGCCCCACAGCCAGACCAGAAGCACTTGCAGAGAGAAATGCAGGGGATATAAGCATGCTGGTGGGTGCACAGCTGCAGGAAGCAGGGACAAGCTGGCCTTAGAAAGTGGCTCTGAAGCAGGTCCTGCTTCAGAGCTTTAGGCAGAGGAAGAAAGGCACTGCTTCTTTTCACTTGGTGCACTTGCCTAACCCAAAACAAGCAGCACAACCTGTCTTTTCAAGGCTCAAAACTTGCTCACCTGCTTGGGGGCGGGGGAAGAAACCAAACCTTTGAAGATTATGTGTAGCTGTGCCAACTGGTGACACCTGTCATAACATGAATAAACTACTAAGAGTTCGCATTTGCCATTTGAAGTGCACTTTGTAGGAGAAATACAAGGAAATTGGTGTTCAGTGTAAGCCCAAATGCTAATCCTGTGTGTGTTTCGGAATGGGGGAGGGAATAGAAGGAATTGTGGGAGTTCTATTCTAACTGAGTAATCCCCACTGTTTTGCTAATTTTTTTTCAGCCATGGATCACTCTAAGTTGTGGCTCCTGTGGGATAAATACCACTTGCAGATTTAGCCATCATGGCAGAACTGATAGACATCAGTATAACTCCCCCAGACTGAAGCACTTATTTGCTTTTTCATAGTTTTGCTGCTGTATTAAAAAAGACCAATTATTGATGATTTCCAGGAAAAGCTCTGCAATCACATTTTTGTTCATTGCATAAGCCTTTAGATGTATCTCAGTCATTAAATGTGCTTCATTGTTCTTTTTTTTTTTTTTTTTTTTTTTTTGGTTTTCAAATGGTTGTGCAGTGCTGCAGTCCAAATGTCTAGAAAGGCTGTAATTTCCTTGGATCATCATAACTCTGTTGTAATAAAATGGGCAAAATGCTTAATAGCAGCCTTAGTACTATTTTTTGCAGTCATGGTTTGACATTTAGATGAATGCTAACCCAGCTTACAAACACGAGGGCACTCAAGCTCAGGTGCCAAGGCCTGGCCATGCACTCCATCTGCAATGCCTTTGTGCAGCTGTCAGGGTGCCTACAAAATGCCAGTCAAAAAGACAGGACCACCATCTTACCCAGAAATCACATTACAGGCATTCATATTTTCAGTGCATTTTACACTCTTCCCCAGCTCTTGAAAACCCACTGTACTCATTTGCAGTTGACAACACATCCATCCAAATTCAATCCTACATCAGTTTCCTAGGTAACTGGCACAGAAACCCTCTACACAGCAGAACAAGCCAAAACACCCGTTAGCATTTCCACTTCTTTTCAATCCTTTTGAAACATGCAAAGATACAAAAAAACCACCACAAAAGCATTAAAAAACCCAAACCCCAAAACAAACCAACCAACAACAAGAAAGCCAACGGCAAGGTATGTTCGGCCTCTCAGTTTAACTTTCATCCAGGGAATTCTGCATCCACCAAAAATTAGCTCAGATCTGGAGACAAGACCAATTTAAGGTCTGAAATTATTTCTCAAGGGTTGGAACTTTTCTGGTTATCTTCACAGATCCCAAAGATCTTTCTAGGCTCTGACTCATGCCAGTAGTGTCGACAGATACTTCGGAATCAGGCTGGGAGCTAACAATTTGTGTCTGCGCTCTACTAGCCCCTCTTACTGTAGCCAGTTTCCAGTAGGGCTTTACAAGGGCTGCAAGGCAAGGACCATTAACTCCAGCCTATTAATGAACTTCTGAGGAGGCATTTCCTCAGATTGCCTTGTAACATCATTCGGTTCAATACTCCCCTGGGATCACGCCAGCTCTCATCTCTAGTGCTCTGCATATGGCTGCAGCTCACTTACCAAGGGTTCCTCTACCCACCTCAACAGAGAGAGATTCCGCAGTCCCCACTTTGGGACTGGTGTCTAGAGACGCTAGAGAAGGAACAACAATGACGGAAAGGGCAGAGGCCCGCAAGTGCAGCTGGCTTGGCTGTGCAGCTGTGGTTGTGGCAGCTGTGGCAAGGCAGAATGCATTTCCTTGTTTTGTGTGCAAGAAAAAAACAAATTCTTGCCCTTGCCTAATACCCACATGTGTTGCATTTAAGCACTGGAAAAAAATCTGCAGCCTGAAGCCAGGATCATACAAGAGATTGGACGGCAAAGCTCCACTGACAGCCCTTCCTAGTATTAGGATGCACACACACAGCTGAAATCTACAAAAAGATAATTAAGGTGAGGGGGAAACCTGGGAGTGGCTGGCATAAAATACCCTGAAGGCGAGGAGTGGGCTCAGGAATGTGCATCTGAAGGGCTTGGTCTGCTGTCAACTTTTGTGAACAAGTCCTGCTGAATCTTGCTTGCATACCCAGGTGAAGCCAACTCAGGAGGCTTTCACCAGCCCCATTCACAAGGAAGTGAGAGGGCTTCACAACTGGAGGCTGTAGCTTGCAGGCAAGGCCCTCCCTTCTCTGCCTGCAATTGTGATAATTTGCTGAAGGGCAGCATGTGCACATCAGACTGGAGCATAGTTCAAAAGAAGTAAGTGTTGCCTGCAGCTGTCCTCACTTCAGAGCATGTTAGAGCAGGTTGAAGGTTGCTTTAAACTGTGCCAATCGCTAACTAGAGAAGCTTTTCTAGAAACCAAGCATTGCCAGGACATAAGGATACACTAGTCATGTCCCCGGAAGAGCCTCTTCTCCTGGAACTTGGGGGAGAAATTCCAAGGACACTTTCTGTTGACCTCTTGTGTCTTACAGAAGAGAGGGGAAGCTTCAAGAAGATGGAAGCACAGGGTTAAATGTAGGAAGCTTTGTTCTCTGACCTAGTGCAAGGCTGACACACAGTGCAGCTACCCTGTCACGGTAGCTAATTTCAGAACTGGTAGGTCTTACAATTGCAGACTTCTATGCTTGGGATCTTCCAAAGCACTTTATAACAAGTAAGCACTTCCCTCGTTGCCAGCTAGGAGCACACTGTTGCTGAAGTGCAGCTGCACAAGCGGGGGGGGGCAGCAAAGCATGTTGTCCCCTGCTGACCCTCAGTGTTATACCAAGTTGAGCGTTATTCTTTCGGTTGTGCTCCCTATTTAGATTACCAATTTGGAGTCCTAAGCCAGGGCCGTGTGTTGTTAGCCCCAACTGCGGTTTGGGTAGAGAAGCTCTAGCACCAGCCTTGGACCTTGCACATTTGTGCTGTCTGATAGCCTTTAGCTGAACTGTGAGATTTTCTGTGCCAGGTCAGCCTGAGCCCAAATCCAAGAAAAATCTAGTTTTTACTCTTTGAAGGCATGTAGATTTTAATCCACTCATTTGGCAACTTAAATGCCATGCTAAGCTATGTAGTGCTACACAAAACAGTCCTGTACAGTTCCCTGCATCATGTCCTTCATGGTGCTGAGTGTTTTGTTATGGCTCAGGTGTCAAACTAGACCTTGCTTCTCCAAATCCAGCCTACTTTTTTGTCCCTTCTGACTGAGCAAGATCTTTGGCTTTATGCCCTTGTTAACTGAGGTTTCTTAGATAGCAGCTAGATGAGGAGTACCTGAGTTAGCAAACCATTTTGGTTGTCAGCAATAATATCTTCTTTTTTCTCCTTAAACAGGTTATTATGGAAGTGTAATAATACTCCAGCACAAGCTTTCACTGAAATTCACAATAAATTCTTCTGATGTATCTGACTTGCACCTTAATAGGAAAGTAGCAAAGGTGTAGTGTGGGTACAGCACAGTCTAACAATAAAAGCAGCACTTGGAAAACAAAAGTGAGGCTTGTCGCTGAACAACACAGTAGCCTGACATTAATCTGTCAGAGCAGCCACTGCAAATAATGCAGGAATGGGGGAAAATGTGCTTTTTAACACTCCTTAGTGGAACTACATTGATTTAAGTGAGTTCGCAATCACTACTGAATCAGAGAACAGGGTGGACTGTTAAATATAACCATTGTTTCTTTGTATGCTATATGAATTCCCCTTCAGAACTTTTGACTGCTTGTAACCAGCAGACAGGCATAGCCAGTGATCACACACCCGCGTTCACTGCACACGCAGGGAACATCCGACACCTGGGAAAAAACCACATAGTTACTTTTTATCTTTTCCTGTCCCCTATAAAAGTGCCTGACAAGTCTGACGCCCGCTTTCCCGCTTTCCCGCATTCCCGCCCCGGCGCGCGGAGGGGCGAGGGGCGGCCTGCGGTGCTGCGGCGCCCCCCGGCGGCCGCGAGGGGAGCGGCGGGCAGCTGGGCGGGCCCGTGCCAGCCGCCTGAGGCTCCGCGCCCTCCCTGTCTCGCGCGGCGCGCGGCGCTCCCTCGAGGTATGTGTTTGAGGGGTTTTTGTCCTTTTCCGCTGCTCGCAGCCCAGCGATTCCCTCTAAATGCGTTTCCTCAAGCAGATTTATGTCTCTGCATCATTAGCAGTACTTGCAAGAGCTGGGCTGGGGAGCCCATGGTGGCGGGTGTTCCATCCCACTGCCCCTCAGCCACCCCAGGGCCACCTGGGCTGTCACAGCCCACAGCCGTGCTCTGTGGCTGCTGTTCTGAAGCCGGCGGCTTTCCAGAAAATGCCAGGTTTGGCTCTTACTTGCTAGGGCATGTGCATTATGAAAATAAAAAATGAAGAGACTCCTCCACAGGCCATGCAATGTCCTCCGGTCACAAACGCAGGCTGTCACCTCTGCCGTCACTCCATGGATCGTCACCTCCTCGAAGGGGAGATGAAGCCCTGTGCTTTGCATAGCTGGAATGGCTGTCTGGCCTCCTGCGTTGGGGTTTGTTGTCACCAGAAGAGCCTTGCCACGCTGTGTGCAGTGTGGCACACTGTCAGGCACGTTTGTCACAAAAGCACTTTGGGTTCGGCCTCATTGAAATCAGTGGCCAAGTTCCACATTCTACGGTACAGACAAAGCAAATACAGAGTCTGTAAAGAATGCACGATGTTCATGAGATGGCGGGGGGCGGGGGGGAGGAGGCAGTGGTAGTAAACCAGCCACAAGACCAGCCACATAGGAACTGAAGAGCAGCCCCAGAGAGGTGAGGTATCCTCTGCCTTCCTCCATTCACTCTCACTCTCTGAGGAAATGTAGATGTTGTCAAATCCAACAGGTATTCTCTGGTGACAAAAAGATTCAGCTCTGAGTGGGTATCACAAAAAAAAATCTTGGGAGAACAAGACTAAGCTGAGTGTGGGGGTTGATGGGGGGAGATACCCACCTAAAGAACAAAGGGAGAAGGTTAAGCCCTGCCATGGTGACATCTCCTTCTCTGTTAGATTTCGGGGTTTGTTTTAAGGAAGTATGATTTAAGAATTGCATAACAGACATCTAACAAAGAAGCCTGCATGTATAGTGGAGCTGAAGGATTATATATATAGCACAGCAGCGATGTCTGGTGCAGCTGTAATTTAATTCTGTTTCGAGCTCTCCAACAAAAGAAAATCCGATAGATTTCTTCCCTCTGTCTTTTCATGCACATGATGAATGAAAAAGGCCCGAGGGTTGTGTTATTTGTGTTTTAATATGCCTGTTTTAGGAATGCTGGTCTGTTCCACCAACAGGCTCAGGGATCAAGTGAGCTGCTGGCAGCACTGGAGCACAACAACTGAAAGCTGAGTCCGGGCACCAAACTACACTAACCTTTGGTTCACAGTTTTGCAGGAGCAATGACCAGGAAAGGGGCAAGAGGAGGGAATCAGCATTTCTTAAATTTTCTAGAAGAGCAGATATTGTACTTCAGCTGTCTCAAATCTCAGGGCCTTTTTCCTACCAGGTAAAAAGAAGCAAAAGAGGTCAACGAGCCACTCAAAATGCCTGTGAGAAGCTTGTTGATACTCCCTATTCCCAGCAATTACAGACTTTATATGCCTTTTGAGACTAGGTACAGAGCAACTCAAAGATTATTTGTGCCATCAGCTTACTTCTGTCCTGGTTAACTCCTAGAGAGTCACCTGTCAGAAAGGAAAACAGAATCACAGAATCAACTAGGTTGGAAAAGAACTTTGAGATCAGCAAGTTCAGTCTATGACCTAACACCACCTTGTCAACTAACAGTGCATCATATATTTTTGACAAACCCTGTTTCCAATAGCAAAACAATGAAGTTCTGCCAAATCCCTTGACCCTTTAGGGAGACATGCACTGCCATCTATAAGGCTTTAAGGAGTTGGCCACTTCTTTTTGGAGCTTTCAGTCAAAAAGACAGGGGCCAAGCAGTTATGCCAGGAGTTTTTTGCTTGGCACCATTTTTGTCCCTTCCTCCCCCTCTATGCTCCCCAAGCTTCTGCTCTGCTTTCCATGGGGACCTGTTTCTGACTTACTTGTTTACCCATCACAGAGCACCTGATTTCATTAATGTTGTACACAAAGCTTTATCAGGGCTGACACAAGAAACTCTTACACAACATAGAATTAAATATATCCTTTGTATCCCCTTAAAGTTAAGTTCACACTCAGTGCACATATCAGACCATCCACAAAAAAAAAAAAAAACTGCAGGCAAGCTGTACATAAGAACTGCTCCATTAGAAAAAGCTGCCTCTGTGGCACTAATAACAGACATCCAGTTCTTCCAACCTGTAGTATGAGGGACATCTGGGGACTCATTCCAAATCCAGATGTTCTCTACCTGGTCCAGGAAGAGCTGCATTCTCAGGCCTTCACAATCCCAAGGAGGTCTTCTACATGTTTTTAAGCACTTATTTTTTATTGTAATTGCCATTATTTTCTTTTGTGTTGCTTTGCCATTCCCACGGTCTCAAGGACTCAGACTCTGTCTGTCACTCTCGAAGAAACGCATCCCTTTCTAAAACTGGAGGATGATGTTTGTGGGCTCTCTCTTTTGCTGCAGCTTTAACAGCAGCCTAAGTATGATGCTGCTGCTGACTTTGGCTTCTAACAGACTTTGATCAGTAACTAATGTCCAGAAAACATTTCCCTCCAAGCTATCTCTCACCCTCTGAATTACCGAAAATGGTATTTGATCTTTTTTGTTCTTACATGCTAGTGTAATATTGCCCTATTTTCCCTGTGTGTGGATGCTCTTTCTGCAGTATGCAAATACAGTTACCAAACAGATTTTTTTTTTTAGTATATACTGTAACATTTAATTGAATTGCTCCTTTACAATATTTGCTGGACTTTAAAATCTTAATTTTTGGTTTAAATTGCATGACAAGATTTCTTAAAATATCTAGGATTGTCTTACTGCCCTTTTTATGAGCTTGTTCTAAATGGGTTTATTATACTGCCTTCTATAATTAGAGGTCTAGCATGGACATGGGCAGCTTGGTTCTGTGGAGACCTGCTGTGATGAAGCAGCCTAGGCCAGTCAGACCAGACAACAGGGTTGTACTGGAAATGCAGAGGTGATAGTGCTCCTGTACTTCCTGAAGAGTAGGAGTCTGCAACATGAGACATCTTCTCTATTAAACACTCTTTGTATAGGAGTTGGCGTAAACTAAAGAAAATACCAGTGTCCTGCTTAGGCGTATGGCTCAGCAATTTGTATTTGGCTGTAGCTGAAATACAGTGACAAGGTTTAGTACAGAAGATATTCCTTCCTGATACTTGTCAGTGTAAAAAAGGCTTTGGGAGCCAGGACAAGATGGGATGCTAATATGTCATTTACATCTCTGAGGACCTGATAAATGCTTTTACAACATTTATGTTCTGCTCTCTCTGTATTTCTGCCGTGTCTCTGAAATGGGGAATTATACCTACCCCCACTTAATTCCTCACAATGATGAGTGCAGAGACCCACAACTAGGTTCTCAAAGTCACACAGAAATATATATCCCACTGATAAAAATGAGAAGGAAATGTGAAAAAAAGACTCAGTCTTCACTGAAATGAACTATTTCAGACTTAGTGAAAATCCAGATGGTGATATCACACAGCCTTTCACTATAGACCCACTGCTTTACCATGTGGGCCACTACTGATTTGTAACTGCATTTTAGCAGGGCTCTGAAGCTGTAGACATGTTAAAAGTGATCAGAATAAATAATTCTGAGTTGTCCAATGAGCGTTATAATAATGAGCTGCTGCTCATCACCTTTTGAAGGCAATTTTTCCAGAGGCCATCTAAGAGATTCCATGAAACCCTTAGGTGTCTTGCTTCTAGCAGCCAGCAGCTGAAACCTCCAAAAGACTTGTTTCTTGAGGATGCCTTTCTGATACTACTAGCAGAGATAAACATACAGATGTATATTTGCCTTACCTGAATTGCTGTATTGATAGTCTACAGATTCTGACAACTTTATACCCTTTCCCTCACCTAGTAAGACATTTTGACTCGACAAGGCAGACTGTATAATGTTTTATGTCCCAACGTACAAGTACGGGTTCAAAACACACCAACGGCTAGAAAATACCTAACCAAGGAGCATTTCATTAGACCAGGCTCTGCAGCTGAATCATTATCATCACCTGGACTCTCGGCATGAAGGCAGTTTCCCCTCCTGTCTCTGGCACCCCAGGGAGGAATTTGGATCACAGACTCGGAAGACCATTTGATCTATGTGACATGCCTGCCACACACAACCTCTCAATTCAGCATGGTGTTTAACTACCAGAATATCACATGGTCATTCCTGCAGACACTGAGAAAATTCATATATGACCTGTGCATTTTTTTTTTCTCCTAGAGAGAAGCAGATCGGCTGAGAGTGAAGTATTGAGACTCTTTACTCTTGATAGTCATTAGAAGAATTTTTAATCACAACATTTAGAATACTCATCACCTGACTTGGGAAATCACATCCTTTGACAACAGTCCACTTGCAGATTGATTTCTGCTATGTTTGCAGAATTATAGTAGGGTAAGATGGAGTGAGCGTTTGGGGCTTTAAAGGAAGGCTGCCATGACTTTCTTCATTTGAGGCAAAAGAAGAGTACAAATCCCATAATTCTTTTTCCTTGAGTTAAATGGGCTGTGGATAGTAGAGTAAATGACTACACAGGAGCTGCAAACAGACAACTTCATGGAGGACAAGTCACAGGCTGTAAGTACAATCTTGGAGGACAGAGAACAGCCACTCAGAAGGCTCACTCTGAACTTGTCTTCTGTGTATACCATATCATACCGTATCATACCTGACTTTTGAGACCATCATTTGTCTAAAAGCAGGCAACCAAAGTGCACGTCATTTCCCTGTGAATTATGAAGACATGAGGTCATGAAGCTCTGGTTTGTCCCACCCACTTAGAGCAGTTCTGATGCCTCTCTAACACAAAGGTCAAGGCCAAAAGCTTTCTCTTTGCCTGCAAAGAGGGACATAAATTTGCATTTCAATATAAAATTTAGAACATTTACTCATCACAAAGAAAATAACTGTCTGATTATATGACAGGGATTACGAGTTTAATAATCTTTGCTTTTCCTCTGCAGCACATAAATATAAGGCAGTACTGCATTCTTAAGGGAAAACCAACAGGGAACTAAAGCTGATTTATTTGTGTATTATAACCCCAACATTCAGCAATGAGTTTTTAAAAGGCAACAGTCCCTGAGAAAGGAGTCCAGTACACAACTTATCTGACCTAGCAGAGCCTACTAACTCATTCCTGAAATCTTGGCATATATGATCCCTGTTCATCAGAAACACCATAAATGAAATAGTTCAGCATGTTCTTTTGCTGCCATATTTTCTGTCCTCTAGGAGGAGATCAGAAATGTTGGACTTTATTTATTTCTCAGGATTGGAAGGGAAAAGATATCCTAGTATTGGACACAATGTTCAAAGTCATGAGATTAATGAAGTTGAGGGCTTTTTGCAACAGCATGACAGATTCTGTATTTAAACAGATCACTCCCACCACACAGAATAACATGTCTTTTGTTCAGAGATTTACCAGGTTTAATTAGTCATTTTTCAGTAGCTTAACCATATATTCAGTTAAATAAAGTAATAAACAAAATTGTTCAAAGTGAGGCAATACTGTCTTTATGTTGTTTTTAAATTGTGATCAGGTATCTGTGGGACATGGAAAACTAAAAAAAAGTACATAATCTTTGCTTCTCTAGCAAAATTTAGTGCCAAATTCTGCTCTCAGATAAACTTCTATAAAGCATCGTTCATAACAGCATTACAATACAAGGGCATATTCATGGGTTTAGAAAGTGCCAAAGGTCAGTAGTTTTTCTCAGATCTTAAAGGCTCAGCACACGCCAAGTGGAGAGCTGGTGTCTGGCTCTAACACATATTGCCCCACTGCCCTACTGCAAGCAGTCACAGCATCACTCCTCTCAAACTGACTTGATGTCAACAGATAGTAATTTGGCTGTTTTTTKTTTTTTTTTTTACTTCAATTTGCCTGCTTCAACAAATGAGAGCACAATTTGGCTCCTTTCTCAGGGAAAAGGAAGCCAGCCAAACATGACTTTCACCAGGCCTCAGTTTTTGGCCCCAGATTTCAACATACACTATTACAGCAATCAAAAGAACCATAGAAATTACTTATCATTTTACTTTTCCTTTACACATTTCACACAGTCCTGCAGCAAGCAGAATCACAGATGAACCTCAGAACATACAGAGAGCACAACTACTACACTGGACATGAAAAGGAAATTTTATTAAACATGTTTACATAACATGAGTTGGAAGTTCATTTAAAAGCACAGGGGAGTGTTAAGACAAGTGGTCAAAATAGAAAGATACTATCGAATTATAGCTAGTTGTTTTTTGGCCACTAAGACAGAATAGGATCTAGTAGTAGTGCACCAATGCTTGAGTTCTTCCTGCTCAGCAGGTCGAGCAGTAACCAATCTGTGCCCTATGGAAAGATGGGCAGAATAATTCCCATGTGTTGAGTAATAATAAATAGTTCACTTGGTGCAGGCAGTATGTCTATGAATTAAAACCTAGTGTGTACACAGTTTCTACATGTGTTACAGCTCCACAGTAGGAATCTACACCAAAATAGTTATTAGAAGGAATTTGGTCCGTACTACATCACGTTTTCCATAGGGTAAAAAATAAAGTCCATCTATAGACATTTAGCACCAGACCCACAGACCTAGCCTGGCTAAAACCTGCAAAATGTCTATAAGAAAAATGGATGGCTTAGATTTCTTGGTTACTTCAGTAGAGTAATTACGAGCAAACTGTACAAGTACATGCAACATACAAGCTGGCCTATGTGGAACTAACATACATTATTAAATAACCTTTTTCATCTCTTTTTACAAAACGTGCATGCAGCTTTGAACAGTTCCAAGTCATGCTGCTCTATTTGTGATCACAAAATTGAATGGCCTGTAAAAGGAGGGGAAACATATCAATGCACCTGCAGGAATCTGCAGTTCTTCGCACATTTACAGAATATCACAAGGGATTTCAAGGCCAAGAACAACTCAAATGAATTAAAAAGCAAATTGAAATTTGACTCTTTTTTTCTCCAAAAAGTAAGATATCTTGCGTTAAAAAATCAAGCCTTGTGCTTGCATCAATCTCAAAGAAATGTAAACTAAAATTTGATAAAAACATTAGTAAGTGCAGAATATTTCAACTGGAATTTCCAGTGAAACATTGAACAACTCATACCATGCTCTATCCAGGGCAGACAGGTGTGTCTGAAGCGACACACATCAGAAAAGCCTGGGTACAGCTGAAAGTGTCATATGCTCAATTCATTCCTGGTCAACATTTTGGGAAGTCAAATATACATTTATACACAGAAACGTAAGTATTTCCTCTCCATTTCTAGGAGGAAAATTGCATTACCAGTAACATATTCAATGTCAAAATTAAGACTAAAGCTGCTTTATACCAGTCCCCAGCAGTAATTGCAGAATTCTTCGAAATTCTTCCATGCAAAACATCATAAACATAAAAGTTATTATATATATATATAATGCAAACATATCTGCTTTTTACAAAGAAAAAGTGGCACTGTGATGATTTGTTAATTTTAAGAATATAACTTAGATTGGTCATTTGTTCCGGGTTCCCACATGAAAGACTTGTAAGTACCAGAACAGAGAAACAATTTGAACTTGCTGGAATTGTAACTGTGGCTGTTGAACACTTTAACGATGCTTACAGAGATATGCTTCAGCCCTTTTTTGTTTGGTTTAGAAAAAGAAAGGAAGGGTCTCTGTTAGCATTGTGAGGACTTCTACAAAACTAGCAGAATCACGTGGCAAAAACATAGTGGAAGTGACAAGTACAGAAAAACTGCTGAAACACCAGGAAGGTAACACTGCTTGAGGGCTCTCTCAAAATGTGAAAAATATAAAATTGTTAACAGAGTGAGAGCTTCCCGTTTGGGTCACCTTTGACTTAGGTCGAATCTAAAGGTCCCTCTCTTTTTTCTTTTTTCTCTCTTTATTTTTTTCTCTTTTTTAGTCATTATAAGCATCAGTGATAGCTGCTAATAGATTAGCTGTATGTGATATACCTTTGTTCTGTCAATTTAAGCCATCTCTCAACAGACAGACATATGTTTGGATAACTACTACAAGCAAAAACAGAAGTGATTGTCTCTCTCCAACAGTGTTTTTTGATCATGTGAATATCTGGTTCCAATTGTTATCCTGGGTGATGTTTTTATTAGACAGCACCTGCTACTATGATCTAATGCAGGGAGGCCCAGTTGAGCTTTCCAGAGATGACTGGGAAGCCCTACGTGTCAGGGGAGTCAATGTTGGATCTACTAGCGATGAAGGTGGAAATAATTTATACCAGCCTATTACCACACTGGACAGATCCAGTTCCTCCAGAAGGATCTGAGCAACTCCCATGAAGCATTTGTGGTCCATTCGGCCATAGTCTCCCCAAACTATTACCTGGAAGAACATAAAATTAATGTTCAGCATTGCCCCCAAATCCGTTCTTTTAGGGAGTTATATACTTATACCCATGCTTATGTATGTTCACTCTTGCACTCTTGTGTTAGCACAAGGAAAATATTATTCTCAAGAGTGAATGATTGCTTCCCTTTGATGGGAAAACCTCATGGCAGGACAGGAGCAAAAGTCAAAAAAGAGACATGTTTAATGTAATAAGGTATTTTGCAAGTCTGAAACCACAAGCCACAAGGATGTCTTTAATGGTATTTATAAAATTAAATGCTTAGTGAGTTGGAATGGATTTACACATATTGGTTCAATTTAAGTAAAGATGCAAGTGATTCTCCAAATGACAGCCTAAAATGGGATTAAGAAGCAACTGACCTGAAGGACTTTACCCTGTGGACTTTCTTCAAAAACCAGTGTCTGTTGGTACAAAGGATCAAGGGTCTTCCTTGCAATTCTTGTCTTCTTCTTAGCTATACATGCTCCATTTTCCAGTAAATACACCTTGACATATGGAGCTGCAAACAGAACATCACGAACGTTATGTTTGGACTTACAGTGCACATCTGAAATGGAAGACAAATGCCTTAAAAGGAAACAGAGTGGAAAGAAAATGACACATTATCTTCACTGTATCTTTGCAGTTGTATAATCTGAATACAAATATATTAGTAAAATAGGTGACACAGCCCATAAGAAATCAGTTTGATTTTTATAAACTTTGAATGTAATGATCTAAGATGTTACTAACAACAATTACACTTCATGTCTGTCATTTTAAAAACACTTTCTTTTTCCAGGAATTAACTGCCACTGACAGCTATTCTGGAGTCTCTATAAATGTTTAGGGGTCAGAGATAGTTCAAAACAAAAGGAATATTTAAAACTATGGCACTCCAGTAACACAGACATTAATTGCTCTTTCATCCCTAGCTCCTAAGACTGCAAAGTACTATTTTCACTAAATGTTATCTAAAAGAACTGTTCTCTGTGTTACAATAAGCAGGGGTTGTGGTATTGATTCTAAAAAGCCTCTAATAAATATTTCTATAAATAACTAGAACTTCAACCAATGTCCTTATAAAATGATACAATATTAAATCTCATTCATTATACAAATTATTGACACTGACACTAACACTGGCACAAGCTGTTGCCTTCTAGAAACACTGTTGTGTACAGAAGATCCTGGCGTGTGGGTTTGTTGTTTCTTCAAAGCACTTTCACCTGTTCTCCATCTCTTTTCATGGAGAACAAACACAAAGGACCTCATCTATATAGACAAAGCCCTTCTGAGATGTATGCCTTGCCTAAGTTACACAGAAATATTTCTGCAAATGTTCCTTCCAGAACAGATGTTGAGTTGCTGAAAATGATTCCTTGAAAGGTGGCGTGCAACTGGCAGATGCAAGGTGGTAAGAAGTGGACATTGGTAGCAAGGATATATTCACGCACACACTCCTTGCTGAAAATGATTCCTTGAAAGGTGGCGTGCAACTGGCAGATGCAAGGTGGTAAGAAGTGGACATTGGTAGCAAGGATATATCCACGCACACACTCCTTGCTGAAAAGCAAAGCAAACAAGTGCAAATGTAGTGACAGCTAACAAGGAGCTCAAAAAGTGTCCAATCCCAAGTTCATCAGTATATTTCATAGTGTTGTTTTCTATTCATATATTGTCTATTTCTTTTCAGTACCTGGGGTAGATTTGGAGCCAGGTTTTTGTGTGAGGCCACGGGCTCTAATGACTTCTACTTCTAACTGGCCTTTTTTATCCACCATTCCAATCTGGATGTCACCTGAGAGGGAGAAGAAAGAAGCCCACATTTTAGAGAAGGAGTACAGTGCAGGAGATAAGGTATAAGAGTGAGAAAGAAAAAAGACTACTTTGATATTATTCTTCTGCTTTGCTGTGCTTGTTGCATCTTCTGTTGATCCCTTTAATTTCTCCATCCTTAAATAAGGACTAAATAATATATACATAGGAAGCACGGTGCCCTTTCTTGGTATACAGTTTACACCAGCTAAAAAGAGGTATTTTTTCTTCAAAAGTCTCCAACAAGGACAGAGGGGGCGGACAATTTTCCCTTTTTTATCAATATTCCACACACATTTTGGTGTGAATAAAATGTCACAATGTGTTAAAAAAAGAAACTGCTTTCATTTCTAAATAGTCAAACTCATTTCCCTGCCTGAGTTTTGACAAATGACATTTCCTGCAGAAAAAGGAAACTGCTTACTCTGAGATGAAGCACCATTCTGATCTAGATCAATAAAATACAAGGGTAGTAAACTATGCGCTGATGCTCAAAGCATTATATCTCTATGCTTTCATAAATCATGGAATCAGCTGTGTAGGAATCTGACAGGCCACTTAGAATAAAAAATGTACAGTATGACATGGGCAGCTACGTGACCCTTGGGCAAATAAACGAACTACATCCATGAAACACGAGTATGTATATATTTGGCATGTAAACTCTGATTGTCTAAAAAACCAAACTCACAAATAGATAGTCCTGTACTATAGAATTTGGGGTCTGGATGTAGAGAGACAGCATTTTGAAATTAGCTGGGCATGAGATTTTCACGTGTTTCTCGAGCAGCATACTAAAGCAGTGTTTATACCTTGGCATGTGAGGCATGACACAGCAGCAGCAAAGATTTTTTATCAATTAAACTTTGCTTGAATAAACATAGCCCTGTGTTGCACTTAAAATAGTTCAGAGAAAAATTCCAACAAGCCTTTTTAAGAGCATATCTCTGTATCGCATATCCAAAATAAAACATGCAACAGGGAACCAGAAGGGGGAGCGATAATACAAATATTTTCAAATCCTCACAAGTGAAAGGATACCACAGAGCAGTCTTCTAAAAATTGCTACAAAGCATGATGGAGTGGTTTTTTGGGGGTCAAAACTTGAGCCTTTAGTAGATAAAGTAGTTCTAAAAAAGTCAAAATAAACATTTTACTCGTTATCTGTAGAAAAATCTTTAGTCGCAAAATAAGATCAAAATAAAGAGACGGAAGAAATCTAGGCCCTTATATTCATAGCAATAGAATAGATATTTATTGGACAAATAATCTCACAAATATATTTTCTTCCAAAATAATAATAAAAATACTAATTTAATAAGTTTGGTGATTATTAATGCTTTAGGAGAAGTTGTTTGGATTTATACAGCAAGTCTTGCCTTAGAGGGTACTCGGAGCATTCTCAAGACCATTTTCCTTTTGCTTATGAATTGGGAAGTGAACACTGTTTTCTGCAATTTTTTTTTTCTGTTTCTTCTTTTTCAGATGTGTCTCAGTAGCCCTTCCTAAAGCTGGTTTTCCCAAGACAGCTGTATTGAAGCATTGGCCATTTATAATTTCCAGCAGAAGTATCATTGCACTAGTGGACCAAGGATTCCTCAATTAGCATCCTAAATCATGTCTAAGAACTGCTCATATATAAGCAAAAAAACTAAAAAACCCAAAACTTTCTGGAGATACTTACACAGCCCTGCACTCTTGCACTCCTTATACAACTCATACTCTCTTCATAACCAAGCTACAGCTAATGCTACTATAGGAAATTACAGACTGGTCTGGAACATAGAGAAGATTACAGGCAGCCCAGGCAGCTGTTGTAGAAAAGGACTTTGTATCTCTCATTACAAGCACTGACTTTATCAGTGACTGATTATTAGGCGTTGCAAATGTTTCCAGAAGCTTCACATTCTGAAGTTAGATGAACTAAGCTTGGAACTAAGTTTGGCCAGAAACCCTCTGTCACATCCAATATAATCTGTGTCAAGTAAATACAAACTCTGAACAGTTGAGATTTTGCAGTGAGCTAGAATTGGAGAAGCCACAATAATTTTGAGTGGGAAGTAAAACCCCTATCTTTGAATTGTAAGTAATATTAGCCAACACCTCAAATGGAGCAAATACTGTTTTTCACCCTACTTTGGATGCTACCACACTAGGAACACAAGTGACTGCATATAGAACCTTCATCTTGACAATGAAGGAAGGCATTTGGTAAAAGTCTTTTTAGTGCTGTAGTCTGGCAGTGTGTGCATTAGTTAATTGTCTTATTATTCATTTAACAGAAGAGAACATATCATTCTTACCCATGGCAGGGGTTGCTAGTGTTTGTCGGCCTACCAACTGTGCAGGTCCCAGTCCATCAAGGAAATCACTGAACTGACTGTCAGCGCCCAGCCGTACTCCAGGAAATATTAAGCTGAAACAAAAGAAAAGCTGGTTTAGCATAAGAACAGGATTAATTTCTGTTGTCCTAGAGTATTTACCTCAAAAGTACTACTGATACAAGCCAAGCAGCTCAGGATGCACAACCATAAATCATTCTGCAGCATCAGGAATGATAAGCTTCCCATGGACCCCAAAGCACTGTAGAGAAATTCTGCACATGGACTCAAAAGAGTCCATAAAACAGGTCTTGCTGTTCTCCAGGAGTTCTCCAGGGAGCAGTGAAAACTCTGACAGGTAAATAAACTATGAATGACCTTGTATGAGAAAACATAAAAAGCTTCATGAAATTTAATAGCCTATTCTTCATTATTGAGTGTGTGATTGACATAGATCCATACCCCATCTGCATCAGTTAGAACAAACAGAGAAAACAGATGTATACACTAAATTAATCTGATTGCTGCAGCTGTTTAATGAAGCAGTAAACTGGCAGGTAGTACTAGTGGTGATTAGAGCTAAACCTAATGCCACTCTCTAGCCAAAATATTCTGGCAGACGAATCTGGATCTGCAGTTGCTACCCATCCCTCTTTTAGGATACAAACTGAACTGCAACACATCAGCACAGAATATATGGAAACATTCAAGGCCAGGTTATGTGGGGGTTTGAGCAACCTGGTCTAGTTGAAGATGTCCCTGCCCATGGCAGGAGGTTGGACTAGATGACCTTTACAGGTCCCTTCCAACTCAAACTATTCTATGATGATCTAATGTGTGCTTTGTCAAGCTGCTTTCTTATATTCCAGAGTCTCCACTTTATTTTTAATAGATACACAGTCTCCAAACAATAACAAAAGAAACAAAAAAAAAAGAGAGAGAAAAAAGATCCCTAGTGGGAAGACTCAGCCTTGACTTCCTTGTAACAATTATGAGGAATAAAAGAACAGACTTTGAACCAAGTCCAGACAACATATTCCGCAGCTGGCCATCCACCACTCTATATCTGCTTCTCCCTCAAACGAAATTCCCTCTTAGACTGTAATAAATAATAAAAAACTTCCTAATAAAAACATCTAGTATGAAAAGCTTTGATTTCTACATATCAGGCTTGCGTGCTTCAGCCACTCAATTAACAATTCTTTGCAAACCCATTAGTTGCATAGAAAAAGCCCATTCCTCCCATGAAGACTGTTCTTAATATGCCTGCATAAACGTATTGACTGTCTGTGACATAAGCTGGCCAGAAAATATCACAGAATCATAGAATATCCTGAGTTGGAAGGGACCCACAAGGACCATGAATGTCCGACTCCTGGCCCTGCAGAGGACATCCCAAAAAATCTCACCATGTGCCTGAGAGCATGGTCCAAACACTTCTTGAACTCTGTCAGGTTTGGTGCTCTGACCACTTCCCTAGGGAGCCTTTCCAACTACCCTCTGGGTGGAAAACCTTTTTCTAACATCTAACCTAAACCTCCCCTGATTCAGCTTCATGCCGTTCCCTCGGCACAGTGGTTTTCATTTAAAACTCTAATTTTCCAAAAGGTAAGCTTTTTCACAGAAGTTTAGTTTTAAAGTCTCTCTTTTTCTTTTAATATGGTTTCTTTAGAAGGAGAAGGAAAAGAATCTCAAGGTCTCCAGTTCAACCATCAGCCTATCAGTTACAGCATTCACCTAACCTTGAAATGCACCTGTAAGCCCAACCCTTCTGACAAGACATGATCTGCTTCTCTCCTCAGTGGCACTATCCTTTCACTCTTGCCTCTGCTATGAAAAGTTTCTTCTTTGTTTCTTTGGCCTTTTTTCCCAAAATGTGTTACATTTTGCCACAGGTTGACTAACAACATTGAAACTATTCATTTGAGAACACACTTCCAGCTATACATATGATAATGAAGGCTGGAAGTACACATTCATCTTAATGTATATTAATTCTAGTTCATTAAACTCCAATTAAGGGTCAAGCAAAAGAACATAACATGGTACCTGAGGTACCTCCTGTAGGAATAGCTGAGCTACACATCTGATTGGTTTTTGGAAATGCAGGATGAGGCATGATATTGTCAATAAACTATGTGATCCTGGAAGTAAAATCAGTGTCAATGTACACACACAAGGAAGGACAAGAAACCAGTGCAAACTTACCATAAGCACTCCCTAATCATCATCATTACCTGCCTACAGTAATGTCATGAGTGATCTGCAGACAAAACACTACTGAAGCAACCAAAGTCAGTATCTCCCTGATTTTGATGGGAATCTCACAAGACAGAAAAAACCCCTTGCAAACAGCTTCACTATTCAGAATAAAAGGTACTGTCAAAAGCTCATTCAGTGTTCACACTAGACCTAACATCTGAAGTTAAAGCTGATCTTTCTAATGCAGGAGGGAGAGGATTTTAGGATCAGTTGGCACAGTGCATGTACCCTGATTATGTGTCAGAGCTATGCAGCTTCCCCTCCTCTTTGTAGTTGTGTCCACCTCATGTTCTACAAATAAGCCAGTAATGCATGTGGGGAAAGTGATTAAACAGTAGAAACTTGTTTTCTTGGTCATCTTTCTTTAATCGTTTAACTTCTTCTTTCACTGTGATCTAAAGTAAACTAATGGTATTCTATAGAACTCGTGCAAATTTGCAGAACATCTGAGGATTTGATCTATAGCTAAATCACAGAATCACAGGAAAAGAGAAGATTTCACAGAAGTTTTCTAAGCCACCAAGTGCAGCACCAAACTGAACAGAACCCTCTGCTAGCTCTTTTGTCTATGGCATTGTGTCTTGTTTAAGGAATGTTTCTCTTCTTCCATTGCAGCAAGAAATATTTAACTGTTTCACCTGAGTTTTGTTATCTGCCCCCTTTGGCCCATTCTCCCAAGATTCCCTTCAGAGTCACTGTTAGATATTGATAGTGTTCTCACTTCATTGGACTCACTGTTCCTTTACTCTTGACAGAGACTGGAATAGAGATGTGGAGGTCAGGGACAATCTTTAAGGCTAAGGTCAGTACAAAGTGGTTTTGGAGGAAATAAAATTGAGGTATATTTTGATTGATACAAGGATCAGGAATCAACCAGAATAAGCTGGTAACTCTAGCAAACCAAAAGTCTTGGGCAGAAACATAGTGAAAACTTAGAGTGCCAGAAGTATGGATCAGAGAAGCAGGACAAACATGGTCAGATGTGAAGATAGCAATTGCATGAGAGAGCTGAGGTAAGGAGCATTGTCAGAGGCAGAACTGATGCTGGATCAGCAAGAGATGGGGAGCAGGCACAGGAGCTAAGGAGGCAGAAATAAGACATGAAATACAGGTAGTGTGACTACCAGGTTATGATAGCTTGAAGATGTACTTCGTTCTAAAATGTAATTTGCAAACTAAGTCCCCTGTGCACACCAAGCCTGCAATATGTCCCAGTAAGAAGCAAGCACTTTGTTTACTCCGCATGCTTGCTTTCCTCACTGCCTTACTCAGAGGCTGATTCTCAAATCAGCAATTTATAGCTCTACCTTTCTGTCCTTCAGATGCCTGCTGTGATCTCCAGATCCAGACCTTGGCTGCCCCAGCCTTGCCAAATCTATTTACAGACAATGATGGTGGAGCAGAGGATTAAGCTGTTCCACTGAAAATGTCCTCACCATCAGTGCTGGGGTCTCACCAGTCCTCTTCACTGCTAACCAGGGAAACAGGCTCCCCCAACTGCTCCTTAGCAGGGTCCAGTTTATTGGGCCCTTTGGCACCAAGGTGAGTGACTGGTACCTTACGGACTGACACTCCAGCACAGAGAGAGGAAAGAGGATGGCAGGGTGGAGTGTTGAAAGCATAAAAGTAATGCCCTATCAAGGGATCATAATGGGGAAAACACTGGGATATTTTACTCCTGTCCCTCATTCTTTATCTGATGTTTATCTGTTTTGGTTTTGAATTATTCATGATGGAGCCTGTTTTTCTTACACAGCTCTGAAAATTCTTAGCAGTATCATAGAATCATAGGATGGGTTGGGTTGGAAGAGACCTTAAAAATCAACAAGTTTAGATGCCCCTGCCATGCACAAGAACATCTTTCACGAGACCAGGTAACTCAAAGCCCCATCCAGCCTGGCTGTGAACACTTCCAATGATGAGCCAATCCAGAACTTCTCCGGGCAACCTGTTCCAGTGTTGTAAAAACATTAGGGTGGTGAGAAGATCTCATGATCGATGATGCACCTTTACATGGATCCTTGCCACCACCACCACAGTAGCCTTGGCACTTTGTGCCTCATACAGTGTACACTAGCAATTGTGGTAACATGGTAAGCCTATAAAAAGAAGCCAAAGAAGTCCAAATCTCTCACTTTTTTCCAGTCTATAAAGGTGCATTTGCCTACTCCCGTCTTCCCCTTTTTTGGGGAGTCCTCTTCTAAGAATTCCCTAGTAACCACTGTGCCTTGGCACATGCAGAAGAGTCCCACTGAGAACTGTCAGGAGGCTGGAGTATTCCTGCACAGTTTTGTGTCAGAACTGCCTTTGTTCTCCATTCCTACATATCAAATTGTTCAGCAGTGAATGAAAACAGCTGCCCCATTCCCCACAGCTGTCTGCCTGACTTCAGCTGATAGGGCAGCTGGGCTCTGGGTTTACAAATCTTAAGAAGAGACTTGGACCAACTCCACATTTAACTTTCTTTGTATATAGTATTACTGAACAGAGTTCTATCACAGGGATTCACATACAGCTTCTGAAGTTTAAGTTTAATCCAAGCATAAAGGAAAAGTACCCCATGTTTTGTTTTGAATAACACAGTCTTAATTTAGTTGTCTTTTGAGGAACAAAACGCCTCACTGGATGACAGGGAAAATGAGAATTCTTAAGAAGTCCTCTCTCAATTTCAGTTTCCAAGAAATTTGTGTTATGTACCTAAAATAGTTTAGTTTTTCAAATCTTTCAAGAGGAAGAATCTGTACACAGAGCTATCCCCTTCAGCTAGAGTTTGGGACATCCCAAGTAATAGGAAAGAAACTTCTACTACATTAGAAACTTCTCCTACATTACTGATACTTTTAATGCCACTTACTTGCCCTCGGAGCTATAACTATTTATGCTGCCGTCAGTGGATTCTCGACTTGGCTGTCGAACCATACGACTTCTCATCTCTGCTGCCATTCCCGTTTCTGTGCTTCTCTGTATCGTGCTCTTTAGCTTCTTGCTGCCAGCCTCTGAAAGCAGAGAAAAAGAAGCGACAATTAGAGTGACAACTTAGAGCAAAGTCTTTCCTTGCAGTTTTCACATAACAATAGTGATCTGACTGTTTAATAATATAAAAAGACTATTCTGATTGAAGAAGCAATCTCTCTTCCTCAGCTGCAAACTGGAAATGGCTTCTCTTTAAAAGGCTGCAACCTGAAGATCGTCATTAGGGCAAACTGTTAGAAACAAGATGTCTTGTTAATAACCTTTACACAGTTGGAATGTAGACAGGTTATGATACTGCCTACTAACCACATACTCAGTAATATGCCTCTAGCCACCTTTCTAGGTTGGGTGACTGCAAAAGAAGCTACAATTCTCACAGAAAATAAAAGAGAGTGAAAAATCCTTCATGCATTCCACAGAAAAATGTTAAGTACTAAGATACTTAGTATCAAAATAATAATGTGTTTTGACTTGGCAAAATCTTACTTTTCACCACAAAATGTCTTCAAAGTAAGTAGTGAACGGTATAAAATTTATGATCTCAGCACTTCTTAAACAGAAATAACTCTTGGAGGATTTGCTTGGGAAATCACAGAATAGTTACAGCCAGACAGGACCACAGTGGGTCATCTGATCCAACCTCCCTGCTTCCTAGAGGACATGGCACAGGATTGTGTCCAGATAGTTCTTGAATATCTCCAGTGAGGGAGACTCCACAACCTCTCTGGGCAATCAGAATCTAGGCTTGCAAACACTAGAAAGTAACATAAATCTTGTGAAATTGTTTAAAGACTTCATCCATTTGGTAAGCTTATAACCCACATTCTTGAAAATGTAGTTTGATTTCCACCTGGAAGGTTTCATGTTTCCCTTGAGCAAGGAGAGCTTCCAGTCCTTCAAAGGTTCTTTACATGTGATGGCTGATCTAGAGTGAATTCTGCTGTCACATGGCAGAAATTATACTTCTAGGTGACGATAGTTCTCAATGATCTTTAACCAAATTTCTTCTACCAAAGTCTCCAAGTGATAGAATAATGTGTTGTCTTCAAACTCGGTATTCTGGTCTTTGTCATTTAGTTCAAAAGGGGTCCTCAAAGTTCAATGGGTAACATTACTTTCTCCCAGAAAGTCATAGATTTGACAAAGTTGCCTGTAAGTACATGGTAAAACATTCTTCTGCATTTGCCTCTTCATTTCAGTGCTCCTTCATTCGCCTCTGCAAAGTCTGCACTTCCTTTTCTTGGTCTCTCAGAGAAACATCTGAAAAAGCAAATGTTTCTTACACCTCCATCTGCTGTGGAGACTGAATTGCTCTGAAAAACATTTCACCTTCCTGTTTCACAGGGATATTGTTGATGTTTGCAACTGACAGATCTTGACCTTTCATCACAAATATAACTTAAGGCTTTGGTAGCCCCGCCATGGCCTGTCCATTACCCAGGGTATTTAAACATGCTGTGGAGGATAGCTGGCCCTTGCTCTTTGGGTCTGCAGAGCTGGTGGAGGGCAAGGAGAAATCACACCATGCAGCTATCAGAGTAATCTCTTTGAAGTTATCAGGGAAACAGCAAACATGGCCAAAGTGAAAGAATTTGTATATTGGTCTTAGAGGAGACGTGCCCACAGTGAAGGGGGCTGTGGTTTTCCCCTTAAGCTTTCTGGACGAGGGTTGTTTATCTATGGCCACACAAAATCAGAGAACCAAATGCCTCTGAGTGGAAGAGATCAGCTACTTCCTTTTGAGTCCGACAGCCCTGAGGTTTTGCTGTGCACCACTGCAGCTCATTCACATTCCCAGTCCTTCGTCATCTGAAAACACATTATCCAGTGCTGCTAAATGTGAGGAAGAGTAGGGTAGGCAAGGTACACCAGGCAGACCAGGCTTCTGTCTTACACAGTACAGGTGGCTGCGGAAGGTATTTGCTGGAGTTTCAGTGACTGTATGTAGAAACCAAATGCTACATTTGGTCCAGAACTGTCTCTTTAAAAGCAGAGGGTGTGTTCAGCATATCAACACTGAAAGGCAGGCTGAGTATCCAAAATGAGTAAAAAGGCACCTAGGAAGTATAAGCCACATGCAGTCGTACTCTAAAGCAGTATTTTCACATTTTCTGTAGGTATGCACTTTCCACCCATATTGTTTTCTCACTCTCTTTTGCCAGAACCTGTTTGAAAGTGTCTCTGTTTCCATCTGCTCCTACAAAGCGTGTAAGATGATGTGGTTTACCCCCCACTTTCTCTTCTGGAGCCAGCCAGATCAGGCAGCGTGACCTAAAGGATTTAATAGGGTAGAGCCTGAAATGTGTTCAGCTGAATAGGGTTGCTTGTGAGTATTCAGGGCTCAGGAAAGGGAAATGATGAGACTCTAGAGGTAGCTACAAGACTATCATAGTCTTGGCACAAACTGGTAAAGACATGTTGTTCTGGACCACCTGGACAACATGATGGGTGCTGAAACTTAAGGATTAGAGCCAGGTTGTTGGAATAGCATAATGAATATAGTCGTAGAAATATTCACTGTAAAAAATATTGATTGACTAAATTACAAAAATTAATATTTTGGCTTTGAGCYACAATAGAGAATGAAAATACCGCGTAGATTTTTTTTTCAAGAGTAATGTTACATTGTCATGGATAACATCCATACTGCTGCTTAAACACGCTTCTTCGCTCCACAGATTTTAAATGTACAGACCATGAAGTAGGAATCCTTGTGAATGGACATAAGCAAGTCCAAAACCTTGTCTCGCTGAGCTGCAAGCACCAGATTGTCTTTGTCCAAATACTGTTCAAGTCACTGCTCTCTGTCTTACAGCACTGGATTCCACTTCTTTTTCTTTTCTCATCAACATTTTTTTTTTTCAGGTTGAAGATTAAAAAGCA
This sequence comes from Amblyornis subalaris, assembly GCA_018881555.1. Lineage (NCBI taxonomy): Eukaryota > Metazoa > Chordata > Aves > Passeriformes > Ptilonorhynchidae > Amblyornis > Amblyornis subalaris. Next base: position 2,592,280 of record JACAXG010000002.1, on the reverse strand, counting down.
TCCTTTTGCCTCCCCTTATAACTGCTATTAATATCCACAACGTTTCCTGGGAAAACTAGAGTCCTCCTATTTATTTAACTTTATAATCTCAGTCTTAATAGTCTGAAGTACAATCAGAAATATAACAGTAACCCAACAAAATGATAACATACAACAAGGGTTTTATGGCGTAGAGAAAATTGCTTTTGTGCATGGCTAAGAACCAAAATACTTGTTGCACAGGTTTTGGAAGTTTTAACTTTGGTCTGTTATGCATCTCATATCTTACATGATATAATACATTATTTTTCCAATTATAACACAAAAAATAGAAACAGTTTACCTTGTTAGTCTACTCCTGTAAACTTCTCAGCAAAACCTAGTTCTGTGAGGGAAGGAGGTGCTTAGCACACAGATGAGTTGGGAACTGCTTCTATTTCTAAAGGTGCCCAGGTAACATGAACTTACTCTGGGATACAATTCCAGTCCCGCCTTGACTGCATAATGAAATAAGGGATCCAAACAACTACCAGTGTTTTTCCTGCTATTGATAATACTTTGTTTTTAAACTTTCATTTTCATCTTGTATTACTTTTAATCTAACAGTTCTGCATATATCTTTGGAACGCTGTCTTTACATGAATAATAGAGGTTCATAAAATATTCAAGTTCAATATCTATGCTATGATATACTGAGAAGATTTTCTGCTCTTGTCAGTATATCTATTGGAGAATGCTTGATCCTGCTCCCGATTTTTATTAGTTCGATGTCTACAATTAAATTTTGTAATACATTATAGTTATTTGCCTGCACTGTGTAAATTACACTATATTCATTGTGCAGACTGAAGATAAGCTGTCTCTATACTGAATACCATTTAGAGATAAAATTTACTCCTAAATGGTCTGTGTGCTACTGTCTGCTGTGTCAATTGTGTGAGGCTTTCTGCATGCAGGAATGCAGATTTATGTGCATAAATTACATGTAAACACCTGGCTTAACAGTTATAAGCTAGAGAAAAACTGTTACAGTGCAATTGTGATGAACATTTTTTCAGATTTAAAAATTGATGTCAAAGGATCAAAAAGCAGCCACCTGCAGCTACAAAATATACACAGCTTGTAAGCATTTTGCGATTCATCAGCAGGCTTGTTGTAGCAGTCCTGCTACAACACATTGATCAGTGTGTGCAATGTGCTATTTCCATCTATTTATTATAAATATAGCCTGTAGTGATTCCTGTTTGGTCTGACATGAATCTGGTCCCTGATTTTGATTTTCCCAGATAAAAGTAAGTTAATGAAGACCCTGACCTGAGTAACCAAGCACAGCAAAAAGCAACTATGGTCTATCTTACATCTGCACAAAATATCAAACCAATTGAGGTGTCCCAGATTTCTGTACTTATTAATCATTTTCAGGTATAGGAGCCAAGAGCTTTTGACAACAGAATTACAGTGAAAGAGACAATGATAACAATCTAGAGATTTAAGACAGCCTACTAGAGATACCTCAAAGCTAGCTTTACATTTCTAAAGGCATCCAATTCAGAGAGAACAGTGCCGGGACATTCCCCACTCCCTGCCTCCCCCTCATTTAGCAAAGGCATAACTGCACATGGCATCACCGTTGACCTGGCTTTTCCTCTGTGCTCCATGCGGTGCCCTGAGGCAGTTGCTACATTTTGCTCTTGTTTCAGTACCAGAAGTCTGAAATGACAAGAGGAGCTACTGGAGCAGGGCTTTTGTCCAAGGTGCCAAGGTGCATATTACATGCCATGGGTCAAGGCTACAGGACATACAAGAATGTGCAAGAACAGGAGCTTGGTAGCTTAGTCAATAGGACAGTGTTAGAGACTGCTGTAGGGAGAAGACAATCCTGACATGGCCCTCTATGTACTGCCTACAGGGAGAGGTGCCTTAAGTAAGCATTGCCCAGAATCATACCTGAGGGCAACCAGTTGGTTAGCACCCAAAAAAGAAGCAAATTTACGCGCATGCGTCATCTGAGTATGTGAAGATTCATGATTGGTTCAAAAGAACATACCAGAGAACAAAGCATACACCACTGCTAAATCCACTAATTAAAGGGATCATAAGAAGGGTCATTGCATGACTCAAGGGCAATTTATTCATGATATCAAGTAAGCTCTTGCATCCAAAGAAAGCCTAAAAGTACTACAGCTCCAAGCCAGCTCTGACTGAAACCTGGCCGGACTGACCATATGGTTGGTTTGTACACTGACTGTGTGAGACACCAACAAGATTATGCCAACTGGAATTGTAAGGGCCAACTATAAAAAGAAGAGCCAAGGGGCACATTTCCTTCTGGTCCTTTTTGATATGGTAGTGATTTTTACAACTTCAAATTTAGCTGCTTGGAGACCTGCTGAGTTACAAGTTCTGCAGCATCCCACTCACTTTGCATGTAGTGCTTTTAAACAACAACAAAATTTATTTACACATGAATTGACAAAGTGCCGCTTGGCTTATAGTCCTAAAACACAGAGAGAAAAAAGAATAAATAGTTCAAAGAGCATTTGGTTTTTCGTAAGCATATATCTCTCAGATGAACACAGCAGTAGTTTGATCACTAAGACTGAAAGTGCATAGTGACTATGGACAGAAGATAAATAGTAAAAAATATGACATTTAAATACAAATTTCAACAGTACAAGCTTCTAGACATTATATTATGCAATTTTCCCCAATATTTTCCATTTTGTGTATTGTGCTATACTCTCATGAATATAATGCTGTTTCTAAAAAGATGTGAAATATTGCAGTAATGGTCTTTTAGATGTTTTTTCCAAATATCACACAATATATTCAAAGAAAGGAGAATGCTGTTGATATTCTGTGGTGTTAGATCCCGGGGTTTAAAATCCAAATATAAACCATCATGTACTTCTTGCCATTTCTATTTATTAAAACAAATCCACAAACAACATTTACATTAATATAAATTACAAAACCTTCTAGAAAGAATAGTCACCTTTTCAGCTGGGACAATTTATTGAGAAGAAATTTTATCAGAAGTTTGGGATAAACTGTATCTCACAACTATATTTATAAATTCACATACTTATCTGGCAAACCCGTTTCACTCCCAATAAATATTTTCAGATAATATATAAAAGATAATGCAATTAGTCCATTAATATACACAATATATTTTTCTGACACATGTAGAGCAAAGGAACAAAAAGCATCAATCCTAACAAAAGGAGACTTCGCTGAAGTGCTGTTAATGGTTGTATTAATGCTTTGATGGCATTTTAGCCCGTGTACTGCAGAATCTCAGCTTTTGACTGTATTTTTCACTGAAAAGCAAACTTGCAGACTCAGACTCTTAACAGTTTTAGATTTCAAAGTAAGTTTACTTCTCCAACAGCTCCTAGTGACTTGCATGAAGCTGAACTAGAAATTTGGGAGCAAATGACACGAATAGGTCCATGCTCGAAACAAAAGCAAACAAGAACTGGAAAACCAGGCCACTGCTTACTACCTGACAATGGTCTCAAAACCTTAAGCAACCACTTTTAAAAATTGTATCTCCTTTAGATGTCTTAGACATATTTACTGAAAAAAAACAAACCAGAAACAAGCGTGTGTTTTTAAATGTTTATCCTAATACTTATGATTTTTTCATGTCAGGGAAGAAAACCTGTATTTAACCAGGAAACATATATCTTAAGGTAAAGCAAGGATATCTGGTCAGAAAAAGATCAGTTATGGCTTCTGAAGTTACTTTATAAAGATTGTTTTGTCCACATACCTGCAACGAAGAGAAAAAAGCCACTGTCTGTCAGGCAAAATGAGGCAATCAAAGATGATCTATAGCAATGAGTTTCTACTGCTGGGATGGTGCTAAGCACACTTTATAAACATAAAGAAATGAAAGCATCTTAGTTATCTTGTTCACACATATGCAAAGAGCTATTTAAAAGCAGACTATGTCAGTGAAACTGATAATAGGTATACATGCCATGTTCTTCAACTCCTAAAGCCTATTTCAGTGAAATTCAATTAGTAAAACAACAAAGTCATGTTTGTAACAAACTATTTACTATATAAACAGTTTATAAAATGTCAAGCTCACTATATCAACTCACTTTCTCGTATACTCTTGGCTTTTTTGTTAGACTGGAGGAGAATGTGAAACAGAACAAAATAAGAAGCTCGGAAGAGCTGTTACCCCTTCAAAAATAACATCTTTACATAAAAACACAGCCCGATATTACACCATTGTTTGTAACCAGCCAATCCCTCTCAGAGAACTGACATATGGTATAGAGATAACATTTGTTCAAGGAAAGGCTGCTGGGACACAGCTTGCTGTTAATATAGGAGGGGAAAATGAAATGCAATGCAGAAAAAAATAGAGGAGGTTTTTCAGATAAACTAAACCAACATTTAATTTCATTAGGAATTTACACATATTTAAGTAACTTGATGTCTTTTGAGGTTCTAGGCAGCCATTGCCATTTTAGTAAATTTGAGACTGTTTTTAAGTAATTCTTCGCAATTACAAATAGTTCAGTATTTATTGTTAAAAACATAATATGACAGTATGATTACTAAAAGACAATATTTTACAAGATGATACTATCAGTATGACAATTCCTAAGGCATCACTAATAAAAAACCTCACTACACTGTTCATCTTTGAAAAGTTTCCTGAGAACTATGTGCAGTACATAATGGCAGCCCAAAGTCTAATTATTTTCATAATCTCCAAAAAACTGTAAACTGAAACACTGTCGAAAACACTAGTCCTAAAGTGTCTTCCAGTAAAAAGATCTCACATGCCTTTTTGTATGTAGTTTCTGAATAATAGCTCACCCCTAATTTAACGGCACAGCATGGCACATAATCAGGAGACATTATAGCTTCAGAAACAGTCCCTTCCTTTTCATCTCAGTTACCAACCAGTGAACCGATCTGAAAATGCTTTACCTTTTCTGTAGTTTGATTTGCTCCAACCGCAACTTTCAAGCCTTTAAAGTTTTATTTTACAACTACCAGCAGATCCCTTTAATAATGTTACAAATCTGCCTATAAGACATCATTTCTAATGTATCAGATCAACGTAGTATCACGCCGGCTCAGGTTTTTCTGTAGTGACTGTAGCATTGCAAAGTTATAACTCCAGACTATTGTACATTGCTAAATAAAGACTCATGAACAGGCTCATCACAGTAAAACACAGAAAATACAGGCTTACCTTTGGTTTAAGCAAAATTAAACATTGGCTGCAATATAATCCTTAGCAAGCAGCCAGCACCCAAAGCAGCTTCACCTTTGTTTAAATAACTTGTGCTGTTTCTGGGTAGAAACAGACTTTGGGGTCCTGGCGTTGCCTCTCCCTCGTTATCCTGTAACCACTTGGCACCGCAGCACTGCGAGGAACGATCAAGTTGCTTCACTCACAAGTTCCTTTTACAACTGTGATTACATTACAGGGCCTTGCAGTGAAAAAAGTACTGAGCTACCTGCCAGCTAGCACTTCATAATATATTGCTGAAAAGTTAAAAAATTCAGTCAGCGGTGTATTTTCTAGTTATGTGCAAGCAGAGAAGAGCACAAAATATTCTTGGCAACCTTGATCGATGCTTTTTTTTTAAAGCTGCTGATCAGAATTCGATGAGGAGTCAGATAAATCCAGAATCACATTTCTCTGTCCTTGTGATTTTGACTCATTTTGCATGAATTTTGGTACAAAACCACCTGAAACACTGCAAACTTGAGAAAACACCAAATTAGCACTAAATATTAAATTACAGTTATGCTATAGAGAAGTCTAAATGATGCTACTGTCTTAGAAGGACTTGAGCACAGCAGAGTTAAAGTTTCACTGTCTCTGAAATGTCCATGTGCATTCTGAGAACAGAACTTCATTTTTTAATTACTCCTTTCATCTTTAAATTTCCTATTGAGGAAACAGACTTTGCCATATTTATTTCTATGTCAAATTGTTTAGTTTCTGTAATATTCTGTTCTGAAAATATATTCTACTTTCGTTTTGCAATTGGTTAAGAATCAATTACTTTAACACACCTCTATCGACTTGGCATTCAAAATTGCAGGGACCAATGTGCCTTCACAGGGTGATTAAAGATAGAAACAAGAAAGGAAATTACTCAGCATTTGTCAAGCAAAAAGAAGAGAACTATTTCAAACGGAATAATAATGGGAAAAAAATTAAAATGTGCACAATATAATTCTGTAGATATTCAAGTTATGGTAAAGTTCTGATTATTTAAAGTATCTTAAAATAATTAAGCAGAAAAATGCCACAAATTATACTGTTCATTTCAGCTAATAAACACATAACAGGATTTATGATTGCAAATACTGTAGAGGTGGCAAACTCAAAATTCTCACAGTAGTGATGCAGTATATCTCATGTCACTCCTATGTGGAAATGTCCACGTATTTTCATTGCTTATGCACAGATTTCCTATTTAGTGCAATAGTTGAAGTAATCTTTATCTTCTTGATACATTTAGAACTGATGCTTAGAAAACCAGAAAGGGTGGCTTATCACCTTTTTGAAAAATATGTAGCCATGTGGTACATAATTCTCTCATGATGCATGTCAAATTAAAAAACCCAAACTACAATTAAATGGAAAGATTTGTCTCAGTACGATGCCATGGCAGGAATGAAATGCTGGTGTTGCTGGCTACTAATGTGTGTATGTCACTCTCCTAAGACCTATGTTCAGCATGTGCATGGCAAAGGCTCCAGGACCTGCCTGCCACGTTGAGCAGTTTTACACAAAGCACTGCACTTGTGTCAAGCGTGCAGGAGTTCCCTCTCACTCAGGTTCTTGCTCAGAGAAACTCAACAGAAGTTTAAAGTATAAATAAAAAATGCACAGAGGGAAAGCTCCGTGGCTCCATAGGCCTCCAGAAAGCCCCCATTCCAGTCACAGCCTCTCCTCCTTTACAGTCCTTCTCCTAGTCCCAGGAGAAATCATCCCAAATATTTCTTATTTGTATGACCAAATTCCCTTTCCAGGATTAAAACTGTTTGACTTACTCTTCTGGATCTGTAACACAAAGGCTGACAAACTTGGCTTGTTCTTCTACCACTGAATCCTGAAATATTAGCTTCAAACTCTCTACAGAGTAAATTTTTCTAGGCTGCCTCCAAAGTACCACACCTCAAACAAAGTTTCATTTAAACTTTCTGCAAATTTAGACAAAATTGTGCATGTTTTTTTTGCAACCTTGTTTGCACTGCTGTGCCTTGTACCACCATCAGTGATGCCACTGAAGTTTCAGCTATGATAAACTATAACCATGCCCTTTTTCAGCCAAAGTACCTGGGCTAATTTACTTTGCTTTTGAATTTCTTTTAAAATGTAACTATTTAAAGTCCCAAGCCACCTAGGTTGTGATGACATACAGACACATCTCTCACCTTTGAGGTCAGCCCAGGTAAGGACTGTCAGAAGGAAAGCTAAAAACTCAGGAGAGGCTCCTTCTTTTGGTCAGCTAGAGTTCAAATCCAGCTAATGGTGGTCCTGGTGCAAAATTTGTCTTTTGAAACAGCTTTTTATTCATAGTAGTAGTTAAGACAGGTAAGTAGTAAGCGAGACAGTCACTTAATGTTTCCGTTTCCAAAGAGGTATTTGTGGCATTATGCACAGACTGGTTTGCATTACTTACAGCCATCCATGTGTAAAAACACCTACAGACTTGGGCAGCGGATCTGTGCTAGATAAACACTGCATAGCTGTAAGATATAATTATTCCCTTTGTGTTTATGTTATTGAAAGTGGACAACCGCACACAGAGACTTAGTTTAGAGACAGATTGTTCAGTCAAACTTCCCAAATGAATGCTCCGGCATAACTCTGCTATGAAATCCTAAGGTTTGCATCCAGTATTGCTGGTTTATGTCCATTATCAAATATGCACTGAGGAAAACACTACTGACAAGATATAAAAGTTCAGCTGTGCCACAGACAGACACCAGCACAAAAAACCTGTTACAGCATCAGTATTGCTTTAATATCTGGGCAAGGTAGGGAGCAGTGTGAGATAGCAGGATTTTCTGTAACACCTTGCATTTTGCCATCAAAGACAATTACATGTTATTTCTGCAGGTCACTATGGCTGCTCATTTCTCATTCTCCCCAGCTCTCTTCTCTTGGTTACAAACCTTGCTTAGCAAGGAAGCAATTGGTAAGTGCAGATGAGATAACAGTCAACAGACACAAGGTAAAAAGCGCAYCAATACAGGAAGAGTTGTTCTGTGTTTTCCCTGGTAAATTACACTAAATTTTTATTACAAAGCAAGATATTTTTATTGTGACTATTGGCTTGTTTTATAACAGATTTATCATATAATTAATCTGTTACAAACATGATAAAAAACAAAGAGAAATATAAGCATAAGGGAGAATTAGCCATATATTATAAGTTAATATTTGAGAGCATCTAAATTACAGCCAATAAATATAAGCAGACAGCAAGCGTTTACAAAATTTTAAAGCACTTTCAAACGCAAGGCAGAATGAGATGGAGAAAAAATAGAAGCGGTGCTAATACAGCCTATCTCTACAGAAAAAACTTACTTCCTCTCCAATTTCTAGTTATTTCTGAAGTGAAAACACTTCCAAACTGCCGTGCCAACTAAAACACAAGGTTACATGAAATAGTTTTTAATGCAACCTTGCATGTATACCAGTAAGTTTAAGGATCAAAGTTGCTTATATTGAACGAATAAAATATCCACAAATGCTGTTCCATGTATGCCAGTAACAAAAAATACAACACGAAGCTAATTTCACTACTTCTGAACTATTTAACAGGCCATTTTCCTCTCTCTATATTATTCAAAAGCAGATGCTAAGATTGAGCATTAAATTTTCCTGCTGTATTAATATAGAGGGCACTGACAAACCTATCACAGATGAAGAAATGACAACCATTTAATAATAAACTGGAAAAGAAAAATTGCATATCAACATTGGCACCAAAGAAAATGAGAAAGAGCAACAGAATATTGCACAGCTCAGTATGAAGGGAAACTCTCAGATCCACATCATAACAACAAACATAAAAATATGCAATAATCAATCGGCTAGTCTGAACCATAGATTTCAAATTCCGACTTTACTTGTGGATAGCATATAAAAAGATGGCTCCCCAGAGTACACAGCACAAAATTAAAATATAATAAACAAAGCTTATTTTCATGGTCCCACGCTTACTATTGGTTAAACAGAAATGTGCCTTTTACAGTAATTTTAGACTCTATAACTCAAGCCAAGCAGTACTACATCTTTCCAGGGATTTCAACATATATTAGCTCATGGATGAAGATCATAAAATACAAAAGTAACACAAACTTGCCTTTCATTGCAGGATTACACCATGGTGCTTGAATCTTGCAGAGCTAATGGTTTGAAGGTCAGGCTCTTTGGAACAGATGTACTAATCTCTTATTATCTCTGTATTACACAAATTATTTCAGATAGTATGTTTTCTTGGAACTGACAGATAAAGCTCTATTTGCTGCTGAGGATTATTGCGATCATTAATGAGAGTGGTTCTTTTTTAGGTGTGTTAGAAGTGTGAGAGGGTAGCTGCTATTGAGTATGGGTTGGTATAAAAATAGCAATGGCCAATTAAATAGCAGGCAAAAGTAAGACACGTGAATTCCACACAGGTAAGATGTTGTCAAAATAAGGATTAAACACAATATATGCACACACATACACAAAAAAGATTCCTATGTACACAATAAATCAAAATCATATAAGGTAAAATTTAACATCAAAACACAGTCTTGCTTTATTATTAGGAAATACTGCCGTTTTATTTTAAGGAAACATGCAGTTTTATTATTATAATCTCTATAATAGATCAGATTTTAAAACTCTGTGTGTACAACAGAATCTAATATGACAAAAGATTTGAGAGAAAACAACAAAAAAGAAAATGTGCATAAACCCTGGCTTATTTATATAAAGCCGGTATTACTACCTTCCTGAATAAGTGAGGTCTGGATGGACATAATACAACTAGCTAATTGGCAGGAAACGTCTAATAAAATCACAATGAAAGATGACATCGAGAGCATGCAAATATCACAAAAGAGAAGGTTTGCGATGCTCCTTGATAAATTAAAAGATATAGTTACTGCCAGAATAAGAACAATGTAGAAATGACTTCGAATAAACTTAAGTATCATACATAGGTATTATAATAACTATTTCACAGCCCTTCAATCACAATGATTATATGTTATGAAATACACCATCTTTAGGCTATGAAAAATATCAAAACTAGTATGTCAAGTATTAGATGGAGAATATTTTTGGAAAAGAGTCAGCAATCACAAAATTTACCCTATCTATTAGTGACACAGCACTGAAGATAGGTAATGAAGACAATCTTCACTTTCTTTTGATATGAGTTTTAATGTGCATTTCAGCAGTAACAGGAGCCAGTGTCACTAAAAGATGACTCAAATCTAAAAATTATTTTACTTGATAATTCTTTCGTACAATGTTCCTGATTGCATAGTTTTCAAAAGAATATTTTTATTAATACTATCTCGTACTTTCCTCAGCTTCTAATATATGTATTTAATTTTTAACAAGAACATATTCTAGAGGAAAATTGAAAGAATTTATCTCAAGTCAAGAGCTGCCAATATACAGTCAGAAGAATTCTTAGAATAATTTATGGTTTTTTCAATTGAAACATTTAAGTAGAATCAGTCTTTCTAACCCTTGTCCAGTGGTGCTCTTCCTCTGAAGACTGCATTATGTGTATGCCACGCTGGGAAAGAGGAAGGTGCACAATGAAGACCAAAACTTTTTCAAAGGCTTTAACTTCTCTATACATTTTTCTGTCATCCTCAAAGGAACTTTGGGCTACACAGGGTCATTGACTATATCAAACTAAATATAAAAGCATGGGTAATTTAAAACAAGTCCAAAGTGCATGGTGTTGTTGAATATTTTCTTTTCAAAAATTGAAGAAGTGTGGGGGTTTTTTGTGTTACATATTCACAAAAACATGCAGAATTTTCACCAAGTCCAAGTTCATCATGTGTGGATCTCTATGGGGCTATTCCCTGTGAAGCATAAATATGACTGGACCTCACAATCATGAGAATACTTAATACATCATATTTAAATAAAATTCCAATACATTTGTAATGTGACATTATTTGTTTCAACAGTGAGGAAAACAGTACACTTTAGAAACCGAAGTTAACCTTCCTATAAACTCCTGTTCCAGCACAATAGTGCCTGAAAATTTGAAATAATTACAATTACCTTGCTACTAGGATATGATTTATATAAAACAGTTTTATGTTTTCAATGTAACTCTCAGTCTGTGAGTTTATATTCTGTTCTATTCATCCCAACGACAAAATTATAAATAAAGCACCAACCCAGAATCATGGTGAAGGTCTGGTTTGCTTTTCTTCAGAATTACAAAGAGAAAGGAGAACATCTTGTGTACACTTAAGTGATCTCTTATCATACCACCTTCCTATTCAGCAAGACAGGTAAACACAGTATTTTCAGGTATTTTTTAAAGATAACTTTGAAATGATGACCTATTATTTTGGTAAAAAACCTAGCAATCGGAATAAAAACATCTTGTTACAGAGTTCAGCACTGTGCCATCAAGTAGGATAACAAATGTCACCATGCTATGTTCTGAAATACAAAACATGAGCTGAAAGAACGGTCAAAGACATGTGAGTATAAACATACATATTTGCAAGGCGACCCAGTGATGGATGAATCTGTTTTCATTTAGTTAATGAGCTGTTCACATGTCTTATGCGTTACTTCACGGTTCAACCAAGTTCCCAGCTAAAAGATTTTAGGGATCTTCTTATAGTCAGGTCCTGACTCAGCTTGTGGTCAACATACCTTTTATAATATCATTAAAATACATCAACTAATCGGGTACCACTACTTGCTCATTTAGCTAATTTTACACTGCAGAGAATAATCTGTTGTATTTACCCTTAAAGCAAGTAACCTTTAAAGAGTAATTAATTAAAATCCCCCAAATAGAAACATTCCTATTAGGAGGACACAAGAAAGGAAGCCAAGAATAAATGCATGCACGACCCACCTTATACCCCAGAAGCACAGAGGTGAGTCCTACTTTTACTTGTTGTAGGCATCAAACATTGTATTGCTTTCAGCCACAGATTCCCATTACGAGAAAGCCAACACTGTCCTAGTTTATATTGTAAACATTATTAAACACATTTATTATGTAAGTGATATTTAGACATGCATTTAAGTATGGAAATTTAAGGTCTCACAGACTCTTTTCTTAAAACAATACCCCTGTCTAAAGATTACACACAAGTGGTTACACACATCCATGCACACTAGATTACTGAGATTACTGTTTCTCTTATCACATATTCCTAGGTACACAAACAGTTACAGATATTTTTAATCTTGCAATTACAGTCATAGGTTTTTTAGGAAGTCTTGACTCTTCTGCAGACTGTGAGATTTTCAGTAGGTCACTTGCAGTCCTGGAGTTCGCTCCTCAATAAAATGGGACAATGGCACTTACCATTCCATTGTAAAATGCTTTAAGGTCTATGTCTGCCAACAATGCAAAAACCAAAGAACCATCACTACTATTAAAGAGGTCTGACATGAACTATAAAAGTCAGAACATAAATTAAGAGTACATAAAATAAATTGCACTACAAAGTTCAACAGTATATATTTACATAGTAGCCATAGCAGTTCTTGCTCCAGTTGGAATTGCAAAATGACTGCTATACTGCTACTACAACTCTAAGAGAATAGAAAAGTTTGGACAACAAACAGAAACAAAAAATCTGCAAAAGATCATCCATTTATACTACAGAACAGTCTTCCTGGGTTACCAAATTCTTACGCCTTGAAATCAATGGGATTTTTAAGTATCAAGCTCTCAAGAGCAATAGATTTCTTAAAAATAAGCATATCGTGCCAACAAAGAGACCATTTTTATGCATAAAGAGAAACTACCTGTGCATGTAACACATTGACTGGCATGCCTGTGGGAAGGTCTTCAAATGAAAAAGGGATGTTGCAATGCAAACATCAATGTTCACTTCTCAATTTTGCAACTTCATTTCATTCATAGTTCTTTTACAAGAACTGATGAGCCTACTTCTCTATGGCACATGGCTTCTGTCATAAGTACTGTCAATATTGTAGTCATGGGCACCACATGAACACAGATAAAGAGTAAAAGATGAGAAGAAAGTCAGGAGATGTCATACCTGTCACCCTAAATTGACATCACAAAATCACAGAATAGCTGGGGTTGGAAGGGACCTCTGGAGATCATCCAGTCCAATCCCCCTGGCCAAGGCAGGGTCACCTAGAGCAGGGAACACCTCCAGGTGGGTTTTGAATGTCTCCAGAGAGGGAAACTCCACAACCTCCCTGGGAAACCTGTTCAGTACTCTGCCACCCTCAACATAAAGAAGTTCTTCCTCATGTTGAGGTGGAACTCCTTATGTTTTAGTTTATGGCCATTACTCCTTGCTTGACACCCACCTGTGAGATACTTATATGTATTGATGAGATCCCCTCTCAGTCTCCTCTTCTCTGTCATCATCCAGCCTCCCTTCTTATAGGATCAACCACTGATCCAACTGGACATTTGATTTGCCTCACTGGTTCTCTTCCTCACTTTTAACTCGACTAAAGTTCATGTTGTCCAAATATTTTTTGCTCTTTCAGCAACAGACTATTTGCAACTATAAGCAAAAAGTAATATTTAAAATACCAAGAAAAATCATAGTATTGACAAAACCATTGGCACACAAAAGTTGTGTTCCCCTAAGTAAGACTAAGATAACATATTTACTGCTCAGTGTACCAGCACCAGACACGGGGCAGCACTGGATGAGTGACAGTCCACTGTGGCTTGCTGTGCTCCCCAGCTCCCCTTTGAAGACTAAGAGCATTATCATATTTCCAGCTTGCAAAAACTGGCAGTACCATATCCTAGAAAAAAGTAATATTTTTATTAATGATACACAAAAAAAAGAGTATTATTGAAGTACTTATGTTTTCGTCATAAACAGTGCTGCTATTACATGTTCTGCTTGACTGACGATGATGTATAAAAGGCATGGATCATGACAGTTGTGCTGAGAGCACAACTAATTCAAGTTACAATAAATTTACAATTCACTGTGTCATTTCCATCTACACAGTTAGTCAGTTTTTGTTTTGACAGGAAAGATTAAAAGCAATTACATAGTATTAGTTTTGATGATGACATTTGCTTATCAGAAAAAGTAAGATATATAAGGGGATCACCAGACATTTGATCACACTAAAAACAGTTAACCAATGGACTTCCTAAAGATTTGTCATGGCAGTGCTTCTGAGGCTGACAACCTCACCATCCTTAACATAAACATATTAATAGTTCCCGTCATGCAAACAATTGATACGAAAATATAAAACAGACACACACATATAACTGTATCACCTCTTGATTAGCATTCACACAGAGTCTTAGAAAACTGATTTTACATCTTATGGATGCTGAACAATCAGCAGAGCAAATGAGAGAAACCACTTAAGAGGGAGAGAATTACTGCATGTCAGCGAGATCATTATCTGACTTACAAAAATAGAATCAGAAAACTTAAGACAGTTGTACCTATGAAAAATAAGTGTGCCAAAGGCACTCCTGCATTTGTAATTTGAACTTTGCTATCATGCAGCGATATGAAGTTCAAGCCTGGCGCTGTGGCACAGTTTGGTTGTTGCATGTCAAGCTGCAAGAACAAGAAAGATGCTACTTTGTGTAGGCCAGAGGTGGTTATTTCTTAAAAACCTCCTCTATCTAGTCGACTCTGTCCTGTGCCTCTCCTCCATGCAAGACGGGTAACAGCAAACCTTGCAGGATTCAGCTACAGGATATGAAGGACTGGGGCAGCTGAAAGGCCTTGTTTCTGAGGGGGACCAGGGAGAGGGCTGGGAGCAGAAATAAAGGGGGTTGGGCACAGGCTAAGTAGGACTCAGCTCACTGAAGTTCAAGTGTCTATAGATGCTGTACGGGAGCTAGTCATGCCAGACTTCCTTTAGAACAAATAGAGAAAACCAGACATTTTAGGGGGCCGTTAGTTTTTACTATTTCAGACATTTACTTGAGGATGGATAAGCCATGGGCAGAGGTGAACATTTCTCTCTGCTGGCTGGAAAGAAAGCCTGAAGTCATGAACTGACAGCTACGCTGTGGACACCTATACTTGCTTGGACTAAGCCAACACTCTGTCATTACAGCTCCTCGTCCACTTCTTTGAAGAATGGTGCCTTTCTAGTTGTCAAAGTGTTTTCCTGGTAAATTATTCCTTTCCTATTGATAAATACTACTTCAATGGAGTAATTTCATTATGCAAAAAGCAAACCAACCCTACTGTTTATAAAACCTGGAGTTTGTTTTCTATGCCCCTTGAACATCTTCCCCAGTTAACGTCTGGAGTCCAGACTGAAGAAAGCAGATGAGCCTTGTCAAAGAAATCCCTTCGCCCTGCCCTGACCATGAACTGTAGAAAAGAGCTGTTCATGCAGAAGATCATTAGTAGAATCATTTTCAAAGAGAGAGTAATAGGTAAAACTTAGCTGCTTTTATACATAAAGCCTAGGTGACATCTATACCTAATTAATTCAGTGTTTAAGTCTGGCCATGCTCTGGGAGAGAACGCTTCACACCATCAAATCTAATCAAATGGCAGAACTATAAATAAAGCCACCAAGAGCCATTTGAAAGCAAAAGTAATCAAAACAGCAACTCTGAGATTCCTGCCTGGAAGAGCTTTTGGATATTTTAACCTGCTTTATAAACAGGAAATCCATTTGTATGTACCTGTGCTAATATAACTTGTCAATCTGACAAATTCTGGTCCAAGACCAGAGAAATCATCAAAAATAAATGGATTCCCAAGACACTGATTTTTATTCCAAAGACAGTAAATCCACCATCTCCCCCCTGCCCCCAGGCTTTCAGTAGTGTTTCACACTGATATTTTGCAAGCACCATGTAAAATCAAGGTAAGTTACCCAGTTAACCCAAGCTTCAAAGACAGGAACTGTTTTGGGCAGCCACCCTATCTTATCTAACCATGAAACTTCTGATTCAAAGATCACAGAATTAAAGCAGAAAGAAAACTGCCTCCTCTGGGTTTAGCACCGACCTGGCTTGACCTGAAGCAGAGTCAAGCTTCCATCACACAGAATTTCTGCTGGTACTGTCAGACATCTAGAGCTTCCCAGAAGAAAAGCATCTCATTTCTAAGATTCCTGGTAAAGTGATCCTTTTGAAGGATTAGACACCAGAAACTGAATTTTTGCAGTATGAAAAATGGCTACATTGGTAAATGAAGTAAACTATATATGAGTGTCTGTATGTGAGCATCAAGGACTTCTATAAATACTAAGGAATTTCAAAGCAATTCTCAAGGTAACTTTGAGGATAAAACCACAACAGTTCATTGAACAAATACTGTAGTTTAATCTTTCAGCCTTTTGAATGTCTTAAGTCTATGACGCTGTGGATAAATATTTGTAGACTTCACTCTGAAAATCTAAACACATTGTCCAATTTCAGTAAATTCAAGCAAGCTCAGGGATGAACGTTGTAAGAGAGACCGGAGGATACACAGAGGCCACACATACCGTTACTGAGGTCTAAGTAACTATATTGAGGTTTGTACAAGAGGAAACAGCAATTCAGCTTCAACACTGCACAGTATTTTTATGCCATACTTAGAGTAAGTTATACCAAATACCTGGACATACTTAGCACCTAACAGCACTATAGAAATCAATACAGATATAAATAAACTTACCGCTTTTCACTATTGGTCCCGTTTTGGAAGTTATATGGCCATCATATTCTAAAAATTGCTTATCAAAGTAAAGAAAAGCTGGCAGAACATTCAAAGGGCTAATGAAAATGGTAAAAATATGCCACAGTTGATAAAAAATATTTGTACTTTGACAACATGCCAGTGACTTAAACATCCCATCATCTCTAACTTCCTGGAATGGTTTTTTTCTTTGTCTTTTCTTGGCAACTTGAAGAAAATTTAACAGATGCAATAAGCTGGCTAGTCAAATGGAGTGGTCAAAAAGCACACAAAATTTAATTTAAATACTTTAAATACCAGTACATGTACAAAGGAAAAGATAGTGTAAAAATAAAAGGACACATTCAAATATAAACCTGTTAAATTCTCACTAGTCTCCGACTGATTTGCTGAGAAAGCAATCACATCTGGTATGTTTTGATGAAAGCCATTCACAAGCCCAGGGAGATATTTCCAGGGGATAAAAGCCACTGCTCGTCAGTCGCGTTTATGCATGAAGTGCAAGCAGATGCCACTGAAGAGACAAGCTTTGTACTGAATAAAAAGAAATTAATTGGGTGCCTCAATCCCCGTTTTCCCTTCTCTTTGTGTATCAGACTGGTTGTAAGGAGCAAGTTCGGACTAGCAAGTAATATGAGGTGCTGTTTTCATCTCTTCTATCTCTGTTCTATTTTAAGACTTGCCAAAGTGGTTATTACTTATGTTAATTTAATTTATATGCCATCTAAATTATGAAGAGGACTCTGGGCAATAGAAGATATACAATCAGAGATTTAGTTCCTTTGTCACACAGTTTACATTAAACTGCTGCTCCTTCTCTTCTTGGAAACAGTCAACATTGGACTGGCCAATAGCCCTGGGGAGCAGAAACACTGCCTGACTGATGCATGTGGGAACAAGACCAGTGATGGTCCTTGTTTATCATCTCTCCACTCCTGTCCTGCAATGCTGCTGTTACCTGGGTCTCAGCCAGCTGAACCCAACCTCCTTTCTCGATATCTAAAAACAACTGGAGAAGGGAGTTGCTTTTAGGACTGTACCTCAGGTGTGGTCAGACTCTTTACTATTCATGTGCAGAGCTCCTCCTATGTCTTAAGAGGGCTCTGCAAAGCTGGGTGAAAGTTTTCATTTGAAATTTTTTAAAGAAAAAAAAAGATTCAGCAACACTGACATGTTTTGTGAACTGATACCTGCTCTGACACTGGGTTAGCATTTTATTTAAAAATGTCATTCATATTTACTCATATGTTAGGAAATAGTCAAACTAAATTTTGTCCTTTCAAGATGGAATCAAAAACTTTTAGATTGTGAATGATTTTTCATCCATCTTAATAACTTGCAAAAAAGTATAAATTATATTTTTAAATTATATGAATAATTTTCCATAACTTTACTGAATTCTGCATATTTCATTACTTATGATACACAATTCAGAGTATCCAAGGGCCATTATCTGTATTGCAGACTACTAGTTACATTATAGATATGTATACACCTTTTTTATAAACATACTAACACAATCAGCTGCAGTAAAAGCAGCAAGGTCTATTATTATTACTTTCCTCATTATTATTATCATTATTATTTTCCTCAAAAATCTCTTAACAACTGTTGAAAATTTTTTTTGTCCTAGCTTAGGTTTACTGCTTTTCACTTGGATTCTGTTGCTAATAGTTCTATTCTCAGCCAAAAAAAATTTACTGAAAAAACCCTCAAAGCTCATCTTCACATTCACATGCAAAAGTGCTAAATAAGATTAAAATAATGTCTCTGAATCTAATACTTCTTCAGATTCAGCTAAATGCACCTTTTCTTAAACTCAGCCCACCAATATCTTATCATCAAACGTATGATTACCACACATTGAAAAAAACATTCTATAAACAATCAAAAAAAAACAAACAGAAAAACCCTTCACGATTTAAAAAAGTTGAGTTTTATTTTCTAAAAGATACTGAACTAAATAATTTCTTGGCCCTAATAGATTTAGAGATATGATACATGTATCTGAAATACTGTGTTGAACAGGCTATCTCATTCAAAAAAAAATAAACTCAAGGTTTATGTTAGTTAAGAAAGGACTGCTTTTGAAAGGAAAAAAAATCAGGTCTATCAAAATTAAGCTTGATCATCTAACTCTAAGCAAAGAGGGCTTTATTCTTTTGTGAGAAAGGAATGAACTCCACATTCACAGAGGAAGAGCATTTTTCCTCTGAATGACTGCAGGTACTCTAAAACTTTCTACAAGTTCCAGAATGCCACAATCTGTGGATCTAATCAGGCAAGAAGCATATGAAGAGTAGTAAAATACAAGTTTTAGACTGATGTTCTCTTAAAGAGAGGCATTTACATAGAAATTTTTAATGTGAAGATAGTACAATTTTTTTACCTCTTGATAGTCCCTTGGCACCACTCTATTTCCTTTTTCTGTCATAATTTGATATTATTTCAACACTGTTTATACTTGCACAAAGTAAAGCTTGTGAACAGAGTGTGAATCAGATGAGAAAGCAAATAAAAATCCTCTTTAAACAGAGCTCAGTTAAACATAGTCAGAATTATAAGTAGGCCTTTTTATAAGACATAAGAAAATATAAACATAACAATGAAGCTACACTTACTAAATACATTTGACATATTTTGAAATTATACAAGACATACGTGTCATAGTTTAGGCATAATCAAAATCATACTTTTGGAAAGCTGTAGATTTTCCTAAACTCCACGCTACTTACATATTGGAAATAGCCCAAAGTACAGTTATTGCTGCAATAATATCTCTATTTAAAAATCTAGGGAGAAGATGCAAATACAAAAGCAAAGGAAAACTTTTGAGTACAAGTCAAACTACTACATAACAGGAGAAAAAGTCACAATTTGCATTTCAGGAAAAAGGAAAAGAGCCACATGTAACACTAACTGAACATAGCAGTGGGACTTTGTTTGAAAATACTAGCCCTTATTAGGAAATCTTTTGGAAGATGAGTAACTGGAACTGAACTATGTTTCTATTAAGGGTAGTGAATTCCTCAGCAAGACAGCGACAGTAAAAAAAGAGAACATGCTTACATTCACTCAACAGTTTCAAAGAATTGAGTATCATTACTAGAACAAAGAGTTCCTCTTACAAAAATAATCAGGTCTTTTTCTTTTTTTTCAATATGCTTCTTCATCCACTTGCTCATCATCCTCTCCCTCTTTCCCACTCCTTGCTGCTGAAAGACTTGGGTGCGGGATTGGCTCAGTTTTTGCTGTGTCCAGGGGGTGCTCTTCATTGTCGGGTGTCAGGTGTAGAGCCCAGATCCTGTCACCATCCCTAAGGCACCACGACCATCCCTGCTGCCTCACTACAGACTTTTTTTAGATTGGCCAAAACTAGAAGTTCCTCTTACTGTCAATCTCCCTCCATTCTTTTTGCAGAACAGAGCCATTGTCCTCATAGATCATCACAACTAGGCAGAGTGAGCTCTAGGGACCTGCTCTGGGAAAAATAACAACCCAGACAGGGAAGACTCTCACAGAGACAATACTGAGCAGCCAAACAAGGCTAATGAGGGAGCTGCAGGACAGACCACCACACTTCTGCTAGGCCGCAGAAGGTTACTTTTCAAGTACACACAGTCTGAAGTGAAGGAAAATATTTTCAAACCATACAGATTTAAGATAACAAAACAGAGATATCTGTAGGTAAGGAAGCTTCTGTAAATGCTAAGCATTCTTGCAGAGATAAATGCCCAACACAAGAAAATACTTGGGAATGCTCCTCTAAAAAACAGACTACAACATGTGAATTACAGAAGTCCAAATTAAACGTGTGAGATAACTTTATAGCTGTAAGACTCATGGTAATTGTGAATTCCAAGATAGGTTTCTGAATCTGCCATTAGAAAAATCTGATCTCTTGTAGCATTCCACTTGGATGAACAAGAGATGGCAATACAAAAAAGTAATATCAGAAAAGAAATTCTGTGAAAACAGCAAAAGGGTATTATGCTAGAAAAGAAACAAACAAAAGGAAGAAAAGGGTGTTTCCCTATTGTGCTAAATGCTTTGAGAGGTTTAAGAAACTTCTTTCTCTGACTTCTCTCTCTGTCCTGACTGTTAGAAAATTTATTGTAATTTTGATACAAATATGAAAGTTACTTGTAATTAATTTATACCTGTTATTATAGCACAGTTTCTGATGGTGGTGTCCTTTAGATTCAAAAACTCTTCTGCCTTTTTTTTTAATCTGGAAATTTTCGTTACTCATTTTGAAAGGAATGATCTTGCAATCTGCATTGTCACAGTATTTCTGAGTTCTACTATTCTAGTCCTCAAGTTCATCACTCACAGAATCACAGGGTATGCTGAGTTGGAAGGGACCCACAAGGATCATTGAGTCCAACTCATGGCCCTGCAGAGGACCATCCCCAAGACGCCTTCCCCTGTATTACCTGGAACTGACATACTTTCTAAATCAGTGTCATCAGTGTATTCTAGCAGCATAAACACTAGCTCTCATTAAAATATTAGCAAGATCTGCATAGTAGACACTCTGTGGCTCATTTTAATAAAGCCAGGTGATACCTCCCTCCTAATCAGTTTCTTCCTGACATCCAGTATTTCTTACTGATTCCCATGCTTTCTATTCAGACTAATAATAATAGATAATTTATTGAATCCTAGATAGAATAAGTCATTTGAACTTTTGTCTAGCACCCATTTCTTATCAAATAAGCACAATTCCTTTCACTACAGTAATAAAAAAATAAAGTCAGATTATGAGGTAAAAGAATCATGCTCAGAAATGCCTCCTTGTCATTCAATCAATCAATCAATATGAAATGTGGGGGGAAAAAAAAAGCCTGACCGCTGCATGAAAAGGTTGTCACGACCCTTGTAAAAAAGTAACAGAATTATGGAAAGAAGCAATATATTATTTCTGATTTATTATCTGCTTTTTCTGTGCAAAGTATCTAGACCTATAGGAAATCTCTCGTCATATCATAAAATTGCTGCAAGGATGGACAGAAAATTRGTCTTACTGGCATTACCAAAAAAAGACTGAGAAAATTAAAAACAGATGAACAGCTTTTGGGGTGGTTTTTTTTGTGTATGTTTTTGGTTGGTTGGTTGTTTTTTTTGTTGGCTTTTTGTTGTACTTTTTGAGGGGGGAGGTTTGAGGGTGTGGATTTTTTTTTTGTTTGGTGGGGTTTTTGTTTGTTTTGGGGATTTTTGTGTTCTTTTTGTGTGTGTATGTGTTTGGTTTTTTGTTCTTTTGTTTTTTAATAGCAGTGTCTACTCTGAAATGATGTAGCTCTGTGCCTGGAAGGTTGCATTGCTTTGCTTAAATTTCCATGTTTCCCGGGCAAGGTTATTTTTAACACAGCATAGGGGTGCTTGTTAACAGTCACTAAGTACCTCCAGTGAACCATCATATTCTCCACCACCAGAGGACATTTCCTGTAATGGATGGGGTTTTCTTTTCTAAATCTTTACCTCAACTTCAGTCACCCAGCCATGAGAGAAAGCCTTCTTGAGATCAGTCTTAGAAGGTGAAACGTGGGGCAGGCAATTGGATGAAGAAGAGTTCTTCAAGCTGCAGTGAGCTTGCAAAAGGAGCATAGATATACTGTGGGGTACAAGACTATCAGAACTTCACTGCTCAGTGACAATTTCCTCACTTAGATGATACTATCTTCTCTGAAACCGGGAATTTGGAGCTTAATTCAAAAGAACATAGAGAAAGCCACTTCTTTATAGGGCAGACTACAGAAAATGACAGAAAATATACTTCAGCAGGAAATTCCATTTTTTACATAGGAAAATACATTATAAGATTCTTGCATGTTTTTGCTTAGGTTGGAAGTTACTTCCTGAGGGAAGCAGACACACACTTCAAGATTCCCTCCAAGTTTCCACTTCAGAGATACACATAAGTGAAAATAGTATTTCACCTTGTGACAACACTTGATTTCAGCTGTGCTTCATGGTACATAATGTGTCTTGGAAACATTAATGCCTATGGCTTCATTTCAGGTTGTTGATGTTGAACTTCACCAATGGAAGATGGACAGCAAATAACTTTGGTTCTTACACAGAAAAATCTCATTGTAGTTCACACTATAAAGATGGCAAGGTACTTTCATTTAGAAAATTGCGCTGGTATCAGTGTAATGTCAGACTAGAAAAGCTGCCCATTCTTCTAAGCTCCTTAGCTCTCCTTCTCTGCATCTCTTCCACTCTCATCTGTTTTGGTCCAGCAATGGGAATAACATGCAATATCCCAGGCAAGGTCTCACCTTTATGTTACTTTATGTCACTATTGTTTTTCAAGCAATGTCAATGGAAAAGTAGTCAAAATACTGATGTTAATGGTGCTGAGCGCCTTGCAAAATAAAAGTAATCTCAAGGAACTCATATTTGGAAAAAAGTAGAGTAGTCTCAAAAGGCTCTCTAGTCCCATCTCTGGTAGTTTGGTTCATATTTATGTCAAAACTTTTATTTTCAGTCTTTCTACCTGCACTGGTTATCATGTTTTAGATATCTTAATTAAAACTCCCAAATTATGTTGTAATTCCTTTTAAACTCTAACCCTCAATGCTTTTCACAGAAAAGTTGGCCTCTGTTGGAAGCAGCCAAAGAATGAAAATCCGGAGTTCTTCAACAAAACACACAAAAGCACAGCCAGCCATCCTGTCCATTTGTCTTACAAAGAAACCTGTCTTACTGTCCCAGCAGCAATTGCATGAGGCTGAATATGTCATAGGGATGTGACACGACTAAATCTCTGACAGCAAGACCTTAATCACAGAATCATTTAGGTTGAAAAAGACCTCCAAGACTATTGAGTCCAACCTTTGACCGAACACCACCATCTCAAATAAACTGCAGCACTAAGTGCCATATTCAGTCATTTCTTGAACAATTGCAGGGATGGTGACTCCACCATCTCCCTGGTCAGCTTGTTCCAATGATTAACCACCTTTTCAGTGAAGAAATTTTTCCTAATGTTCAACCTGAACCTCCCCTGGCACAGCTTGAAGCCACTTCCTCGTGTTCTGTTGCTGGCTGCCTGGGAGAAGAGACCAACTCCTACCTGGCTACACCCTCCTTTCCGGCAGTTGTAGAGAGTGATAAGGTCTCCCCTGAGCTTCGTTTTCTCCAGGCTAAACAACCCCAACTCCCTCAGCCGCTCCTCTAGGACTTACTCTCTAGACACTTCACCAGCTTCATTGTCTCTGGACATGCTCCAGCACCTCAATGTCTTTCTTTGACAAAGGATGAAGTGTCAGGATAGTTGCAAGCCACTGTTAGCACTTAAAGAGGAGAAAAGTGTGCTCCTACAAGCAGATGATCTTTCTGAAGCCCTGTGTGCTGACAGGGAGTTAGAAAGCAAAAGGGAGGAATCCTTTTGCTTTCTTAAGCCACGTCTGCAAGTACCAGGAGAACTGTAAGGGATCCAGGGATGGGAATAGATTATCTGAGATTSAGGTTTTTGTTTTCTCCGGCACTCATCTTACTGATGATGATACAACTCCCATTACCTCCATTCACTTTGAAAGGCCTTATTATGTCTGTATTTATGGCATGAATTCTGTAATAAAACTCTTCCCTCCTATTAGAGTTTTCATCTCATTCAATACAAACCCAGCATCCCAAATCAAAATGCAGTATATCAATATTGGCCTCAGTCCCTCATTGGGTATGGAAACTATAAGATAAGATTTTCTGCAGAGAGGAATAGTGTTGTAACACAAAATCAAGACAACAGATGATGATTTCTTATCCTAATCTAGTTTTCTATCATTTTCCTGTGATTTATAGTTGCTGTATTTAGAAAATTTGCAGTTATATATTTATTCTGTATATATGTATATATTTATTTACCAAAATAAGACTGACAAAGAAAGCTAGAAAAGTTGGATTATAACTGTTACATAGTATGCCTGGAGCTGTTTTCAGTTTTCTGTGATCATGTTGGGAGTTTTGCTTCTTTTTCTTTCCTTTTCCTTTTCTTTTTTTTAACTGTGATAACATAAGAAGAACTGGATTTTCATTAGGAATATTGTCAGAAGATTACATGCTTTTTCTGATGAAATATCTAATTTATCCAATTTGTGGGCACAATGAACAAATACATAGTAAACAGGGATTTCACAGAACAGTTACTAAAAATATTATGAAATCTTAAACATAATCAAAAGGAAGGTGCAGCAAAAATACATACTTTTCATTGCAGATTTACATAAAAATAGAAATCAATTTTTTCACTGACAATCTATAAGGCACATATTCTGAATAAATATTTTCCAACAGCACTGAACAAGGGTGTGCAAAATAATGTGATTACTAGTCCTTCTAACTCTAACATGCAAGCGGATCTGCCCCATAAGTACAAAGAAGTCCACGTGTGTACGTATAGACACAAAGATGTATGCACAGGCTCACATGCACACACTCCTTTTTCCAATGAGTAGAAAATCAAATCTTATAAATAATAGCTACCTTGCAGCAG
The DNA here is from genome assembly GCA_018881555.1 of Amblyornis subalaris. Taxonomy (NCBI): domain Eukaryota; kingdom Metazoa; phylum Chordata; class Aves; order Passeriformes; family Ptilonorhynchidae; genus Amblyornis; species Amblyornis subalaris. The sequence continues at coordinate 2,566,902 of JACAXG010000002.1, read as the reverse complement.
TTCTGTACACACCACTTCCTTTTTTATATAAGAACAAACTCAACATGCAGTATGCTAAAAGGAAAAATTATCTACAAAAAGTCGAATTCAGCCGTTTTTGACCATTTCTTCAAGTGAAAAAAAGTGAGACGGTAATGAATTCTACTGGCTTTGAAGGCAGTAGTAAACTAGAATTTCAGATCTACTCATTCCATAAAAATATGGAATCTATGCTTTTCAAAAAAATCTTCCTTTTTATTTCTGATCTTCTATTTTGAGTTTTCAGAAACAAATAACTATATATGTCATGCGTGCCTTACTTATAATCATGCAAGTCGTAGAAAAAAAAATTAAACTCAACAATTCAGGAAACAAACTATGGAGGCTACACATTTATTTCTATATTTTTTATACTTCCTTTAAAATACATATACTGCATCAACAGTACACCTTCAGTTCCTGAAGATCTGTCCCAGAAGTTCATACCTGGCACCACTTTTGGAGGCCCATAAATCTCCACATCTGTTCTAAAACTTCAGAACTTGGCTATCAGAACCAATTTTCACATAATAAATTTTGAGGAAGAACCTAGTTTGTATTATATTGTCAAAACAGAAATTTTCTTTAATTCTCAATAGTGGAGACTTTAGTAAGTTGCACAACACATTAAAATGTAATAGATATTTTTAGGTCTCTCCTCCCATCTTGTACACTATAGGAAGGAAGGGAAGTGGATCCCTAATTTAGGACATGAGCATTTAGTCTCCAACAATGTAATTTGGAAAATGTATCAAGTCTCATGCATAAATTGTTCTCAAAAAACACATTCATTTAATTCATTGATTTTTGACAAAATTCAAATTAAAAAGTAATGACTGACAAAACATGACACATTTTATTTGCACTGATTATGCCACAGATAACGCTCTTCGCCTGAGTCACAAGACAAAGTAAATATGATTCTGAACTATGTTTTACAATCATAAGTAACACATAATCATATTTTCATATTTGATTTGCTCTTTAAGCTTCATTACAACTTTAGAAGTTCCATTCCTTGCAAAATTGTTATTGTTTTGAAATTTACACTAAGTAAAATTTGGAGAGCTATAGTACCTTTCTATGAAGAACAGGAAAATCTGAGCTTTAAATAGATAATACCGAGAAGTGTTTGGAAGTCACAGCTCAGACTTTAAGTTATTTACTAAATTCACTGACAAGAGCAAGTTAGGGCTTCTGCAAGGCAAGTCATCCAATGTTTGGTGCCTTCCCTTTGGGCATACAGTCCTTGTTCCCAGTCAGAGCTGGACTACTGGGTAAGATGGAACAAAGATTTGGTCTGTCACAGCAATTCCTGTTTCAATGAGATTAGGAGCTAGAAATGAACACTAGATTAAACCACAAAAATCATTCTGTAAAATACTTAATGTAAGTATATATAGGAAGTGGAGTAAAACATCAACCTAGAAATCCTTTCTACAATACAACACCGCTTTTTATTACTTTTAGAGCATGCCATTGATTCTGATCTATCTAAAATGGCATCTTCCTGTATACAAGTATCTATACTCTAGTCTCATACTTAGGCAGAGTGCATTCTTGACCAACACAATATTAATTACAATTCTGGGCTTCAAATACACCTATTTCATTTATCATTTGGTTCAACTGCATGATTATATACTTTCTGGTTTAAAATTCATGAGTATTGTAGGAAAGTATAACAATATTTTTGTTAAAGTTGAACAAGCTTTATATTGTGAAAGAATCAGTTCTACTGCTCATCTGGCAATAAAAGAAAACCAGGGAAAGGGGTGAAATATCTGATGATATAAATAAACAATATTGTTACTTACCTTAGTTTAGATACCCTGACTATGTGAGAGGAATGCTGCAATATGAGTGCATTCTATGCTAGGCTGAAGCTGTTCCTTTGTTTTCCTTCTTTTAGTAAGAAAGAACCCTTAGGGTCAGGTCCTGCGCCCACTGAAGACAAGAGCAAAAGCCTTCACTGGGGTTCAGGAGCAGGACAGAGACTTTAAAACATTCTTCTTCCCTTTTGTATCTTTCTGTACAAGCTTTTGTTCCTTCAGGCAGATACGAAGCTTTTAAGCTTTCTAAAGTCGCAACAGAGTTGGAAGCCTTATGTTCCTAACGAAGCATCATGCTGTCATCTAATTTATCTGAAATCACTGAGCCCAATTTGCCAGCATTACTTAAAAAAAATAAAGTTTTGGATTTACTCTTGTCTAAGAAAACAAAGGTAGTGTTTAAAAACATATTTTATGCCACTACAGGTACAAGCTTTTATCTGAGTTGCATAACTGCCATTCATTTGCTCAGATTTCAGCTCCCACATTCATACTCAACTCTTCTGCTAAAAGAAATTTCCTATACATAAAAAGCTGGTCTTCTCCAAACCGTTATCCACATATATCCACATAACCATTATACCTACATATGTCTCTGTATTTCCTGGCCTACCTGTAAACAAGGGTTCTAAGAGACAACACATTTCATTGATCAGGACAGAAAGTTATTATGGTACATATTCTAAAAGGCATTTGTATTTTGTTTCTTGCAGATGTTTAATAATCAAAGAAAGTTATTATCTCAGAAATTTATTTACAGCTGGAAAATCTTCTCTCTTGAGTGGTCTATATTCATATACATGTAACACAGATGCCACAGATGAAAGAATGGTAAACCATGTTTGGTGAGAGTCCTGTTTCCAAAGAGTGTGTGTCTCACTCACCTGTTTGGCTAAGTTGAGATGTGCTTCTGCTCCTTCGAGACACTATGGCAACCACTTTGGCACTAAAGCTGGAACGCCTTTTCTTCCCACCTGTTCCAACCATGCCGACAGCCGTGTCTGACTGACTCCCGTCAATGTGCTCCAGCTTATACATCTCTCCGCTCACACTTGTGCTCTTAGTGATTCTCCCTGAAGTCCCCATCCGTCTGCCTTGCATTTTAGGAGTAAATGTACTACAGTTACAAAGTAAAAACAAACATGTTAATTTGTCTGTGTAACAGCATTTCCAAAAGCCTTTTTTTTTTTTAATCAGTAACTTAATTTTAAGTCTTGATACATTTTCATTTATTTGGTTAATAAAAACTTAATTTGATGCCCATCGGAGTGCATATTTCCAGCACTATCGTTTGTTCTGTGCTTCTTTGAGGGAAATAAATAAAATGAACACTTTCCCATGTTCTTCAGAGTGACAGAGAGACATTTAAAGTTATGTGAAGCCTTCCTGTCTAAATCCCTACAATACGGAAACAAATAAAACAGCAATTTTACAACCAAAGTAAATTAACATGGGCCAGTAGTTTAACATGTGTCTTATCAGTACTGTTCACCAAACCCTTAAGACCTAAAAGAAATAAAGATATCATCATCTATATTTTCATACTTTTTACAGAGATAATGTAGTATTTTTTAGGTCTTCGCTCTCTCACTTCATTAAAGGTAAGTACAATAATCACAGTGTGAAGGAAAAAATAATTTTGAGGCAAAATCCCTAACAACCCACTAGAACTTGCAGTGATTTGCAGAAAGACGGATTGCTCTGTCAGTTCTGTTTGAGTTCCTTTAGCTATTCCATTGCATTTGAATGTTTCTATACAAATTCTTTTTCTGCTCCTGCACATAGAGGCAGGGTAAAGTACTCACAAACACGGTCTAGAGAACATTCTCAAATACACGCAGGACATTTTAATACACAGTCCTAAGTCTGCTATGACCAAGCAATGCCCTAGCTCTAATGGCAATATAAAGTTAGTTGTCACTCTGTAGAGACACAGAAATTTACGTTGCAGCCAAACTCACTTCAGGTGCAGTTGTTAAATCAGCCAGGAAATTCCTTGATCTTGTATTGCTGATTAGTAGACCTACTGGTAAGATGCTAAATTTTGGCATGGGCGGTGGGTGTGTTTCAGTAATTCTGTATTTTGAAGTAGAATTCATTTGTTAACCAACGTCCTGCCAGCAAGTTCCCTTCCCAGCAGATGCAATGGGCTGCTCCTGTCCCCCATTCCCACCTACCCCTCACTCCCTCTTCCCCAGTCAATATTATAAAGAGTGAGGTTTGAGGCTTCTTTATATTATGGCAAGTTTCAGACAGATAGGAAATCAGGCCAGGGAGAAATTAAGGGGTCAGTGGGAGAAGACATGATATCCTATCACTTCTACAGATCTGGACCCTGCTGGAGTTTAAATCAGTGCTGTCCAAAGACAGATCCAGGAAAGTATAAAACGGTGTATCCCTAAACTATGTTTTAATGACAGTTACCGAGAATTACTAATGTGTGACCATAGATAAGAGCAGATGAAAATAGACAGTATTCTTTGAAAAAGAAGCTGGAAAAGTAAAGTCTTTGAATGGACAAGACTTAATAGAAGGATCACTATACACCTCTGCATAGGCTTTTAACTATGCTCAGCACTCAGGATCTGCTCCCATTAAGCTCAGATAAAAAAACAGCTACCACCTTCAAACAGAACAAGCTGCTTGATGCACTGAAGTACTCAAGAATACATTTTAGTGGACCACCTGAGGTACATTGAGCTTAAAATACCATCTGTCGTGTTCCCTCCTATCCCAGAGAAACAACTGGCTTTGGGGTTTGCACGGCAAAAATATAAGACAAATGTATTTTGATGTTTCTGTATAGAATTCCTTTGTATTTTATCACAATTCTCCCCCAGCACACACTCCCTCACACAAATGTGAGCACACACATATTCATACACATATATATGTATTCAATCATTCTAGGAAGAATTTTAACTGGAAAAAAAAACATAGGCCTCAAAAAAGACCATCTTCCATATATACAAGTATCAAAGAGAAGGCCTTTAGGGTGATAGAAGGCAACAGTGTTCACTGGTTTGCTTCTCTGGAGCAGGAGACACTTCACCATTTCAAGCAGAGGGCAGAATCGCATAGGCCTCATTTTGAGGGGTCCTACTTCCTACTCTGATTAGACACGGACAACTCCTTTCCATGTGGATAATTCCTTTCCACCAGCACTTGGAATTGGATTTCAGTGACTGTTTCTACATTGCCAACAGTGGTCCCTACACAAAGCTTTCTGCAGTCATTTTGTTCCCATTTTGAGCTGTGGAGTTGTCAGTTCTGTCAATTCTTGAGCTTATGCATTGACACATCAGTAAGAGAGGAGAAAGAAACTGCAAATGCTTCTTTTGAGAGGATCTGTTGACATTTGAGCTATATTAACATGTACTTTGCTGACATACTGATCTATTAACCTATAAATTCCAGCACTTAAGTTTAATAGACTATAAAATCTGCCATGCAATTAAAGAATTGTTTACCTTATTATTGAATTTGCTCTACTGAATTTCAGGTGTTTATGAATATAACAAATACTAAAATCATGATGTTTTTATGCCAGTCTTCACTTTTTTCTTTTTTTTTTACAATTTACTTGAAATGCTCTAATCTCACTTTATTTAATGTATTTTTAGGAGACAGTGATGTCCATCAGCTGAGAAATAAAAATAGTATTGTAACTTTTGGGAAAACCATTTTTGATGTATGAATTCACTAAGCTGGGACTATAGTAGCTTTCTGAATACTAGAAAAATTGCTTTTTTCAAAGACTCACATAAATTTAATTTTTGATTCTTTGTGACAGGTAGAGGGAACTAGAAGTTTTACCTTAATTTAAAAAAAAAAAAAAAACCGAGAAATTTAGAATTCAAATTAATCTTGTACTTGTTTTTACCCTGCAAACATGAAATCCTACTTTCTTAGGAAATATGTTCTAGTGTACTAGTACAAAACAGCTATTAATTTGCTAGAAACAGGCATAACGGGATAGGACCAAGGATCCTACAGCTGTCCAACACTTCCTCTTGTCATAACAAAGCAAACAGATTAAGTTTCCTTTGCATTCATCTAATCCCTGTGCTAGTTTATTATTTCTCATTAACTGGAACAGTCTCAGATGAACAGGCATTTAAAATTCAGTATTCTTATATCATCTAATTGACTACCCTTAGAATACAATATTTTTCCATTACATTACTGATTATCACTTGAAGAAAAAGCTCCTAGCTCACACTCTTGCTTTCTTCAGTACTGTTAGAGTTTACTTTATGAAGCATATAGAAGAAAAGGACCTGCGGGAATATATCCCTTTTGTGCTTAACTGTTCCGATAATAATATAACAAAATTTTTATTTCCTTTATTGGACTTGATGGGATTATTAACGCATTTATTTAAATGCAGATGCAAGTTTTTGCAGGCTTGTGGCTAAAATTGGTAAATTATTAAATTATATTTAAATCTAGTTATCATAACAAAAGAAATAGTTTTCTGTAGCAGGATAATGAAGAGTAACACATTTTTCAGTATAGTCCATTTAGTCATAAATTAATTAATTCACTACATTTTTATTTAAAATCATTTAATGATCTTTAGCAATTCTTTTGATGACTAGTTCAGCAAAAGTCTTATGCTACTTCTAAGAATTTCTAATTACTGTCATAACATAATTGATGTGCATATTAGACAATCTATATGGGCCTCTGTATTACTTCACAGATATTCAGCACGGAAAAAGAATGAGTGATTTTTTATTTTTTTTTAAATTTAAGTTAATCTCCAAAGAAAACCTCCCTTTGACCCCAGCACAAGCAGAGGAGACTCCCCAGCACCGGGGTAAGACATTACCCCCAGCTTCCTGCATCAGCTGGAAAGACACTGCTCCCTTTACCAAGAGAAAAATGCTTACATTTCCTGCCAAAACTTATGCAGTTGAGATGGATCCCATCTAAAGTTGTATCTGAACTACACAAGGCAAAATCAAGACTGTATTTACACATCAGCCATCAGAGTTCTGAAAGAAAGCAACACATTCAGTTTTGCAAGCTGCCTCTACCTGAAAGTTGTATCTGTGGGAATGAAGAATGACCTATTAAGAGAAAAAACTTAATCAAAGAGTATTTTGAGTTACAAGGTAGCATAAAAATTAACCCTGAAACAAATTCTATAAGATGAGCATGCTACAAGGGCATAGTGGATTATATTTGCTTATGTTAAACTACAGCACACACAACTATATAGAACTGAAACAAAGTAAAGTACCTGTATTAAATCATTATATATCTTTCTATTTACAGATAACTAGTATATATATATATATACACACAAGATCCATAAAAGTATACTGAACAAATCATTTGAGTTGAGAAAATCAGTATATAAATATACCTTCAGTATCTCTCAGTAATTACATAAAAATACCTGCACATTCCCCCTGAAAAAGAAAGATAGTAAGACACAGGAAGCTAGAAAAATACTTGCCCATAAACTCACCTAGGTAATATCTGGAAGTATATCCTTTCAGGGGAAAAATCTGTGATTAGCCATTTCTAAAATTACAGCATTTCCTTCATTCTCTTGGAATTACTGATGATGTATAAAAAAATACTTTAGGTGTTTATTTTCATGATCACTCGTTTTTACTCCACCCATTTTTCCAATAATGCAAGCCATAAGTAAATAAATAATGTCCTGTATTCCTCTCTGTGTAAATGATGTTATAATATAAGTTCTTTGCAGACAGTTTCAGTAACTTGAATCTTTCAACAGAATCCCTGGCCTCCACCAGCACGAGCTACTGCGCTTCCCCTCTCTCCTGCCGAATGCAGCATCACGTACTAATTCATAGCCCCTATGGCACCCTTTGGCAATGAGGTAGCTCATGAATACTAATAACCTCCTAAACATATAATAGTTGTGGACCAAAGGGAAGACATTTTTATAATGAGAAACATTACATTTCTAAAAATAAGATGTCTTGTTATTAGTATTATATGATATATAATCGATAAATACAAGATCTTAATTACTTATCTACAAATTGCTCTGTCATTCCAAGAAAATATATTTATATTTACATATGATATATAACATTTGCTGCAAGATTAATTACTGTACAATTTTTAATAAATATTTTAAAGTGTTCATTACCATTTAATAAATTAATTCAAACACGGTGCTTTAAAAACCAAAGGACAAACACATATCCTATATTATAATTCTCTCTATTTAGTCAAAAGAATTTTTTAKACTATAAAAGTTAGACAATTCGATAAAATAATAATTTTGTACAGTCTGTACCAACTGGAACTACATATTGATTTAACATGCACATTGATGATATATTAGATCTATGAAATAGCTATTAGAATCACAAAAAAACCCTTGCTTCTCCTGTAAAGTCACCATATTAGAGTCCTATTGGTGTATTAAGATATTTGAAGATCAGGAATTTGTAAGTTATATCTGCTGTTGACTATATTCCTATATTGTATAAAAGCGCCACTCAGTGACACAGATTCTCTGGAATGACACCATCCCAGCCCCACTGTGTTCAGTGTGCAAACTCTCACCAAGGTAAGGGCTGGGGAAGATTTCATTACAGAAGTCTCCTCTGGGAGGTTAACTGGTTAAAATCCTACTTTGGAAGATCAGGAAATTTCCATATAGAATACAGTATCAGAATCTGTGTTGTGAAAATGCTTATCTCGGGAGYACACTGACCACTGAATTGTGCAAATTTCACAGCTCTAACAGATTTCTACTTTTTAAACTTGCAAAACTATAATTTCACCATGAAACAAAAGTATAACAATTCAGAAAGTAAGTCTGAACATTTCAAAAGATAAGCAGATTTTAACTATTTTCCAAGCAAAAGATAAGCAGATTTTTATTATTTGCCATGAACATTTCAAGTAAATTTATATTCTCTGAAACAAACAGAGCAATTGTTTCTGTATGGGGAGCCCGTGTGCCTGCCTGCACATACCCAAGGCACCATCAGCCTGAAGCCAATTAATTACATGAATCATAAAAGGAAACCAACACAAAAGCAGTTACCCCAGGGGCACTGCTCAGGGTTAACTATTGCTATTAATGTTGATGTGGACAGGCTAATGTGAATCAAAGGGCAAACTGCTCAAATGACCCAAACTTCACTGCATATAGCCACATATATATTCAGTTAAAGTGTACCAAACATAGAGAGGATGTAAATGTTAAATCAGTATCAAGAAAATAGGTATTGAGGGAATGTGTGTATTACAAATACAAAAATGTGTAGCTCAACACTGAAGGAAACTTTCTTCAGTATCAAGAAAGCTGAATTTACCAGTTTTTCTTTGACATTCAGGAGTGACATTATTTTCCCTGTTACAACATGTTGCATTGCTTTTGTTCCCTCCAAAGCACGAGCTACTGAAGTACCTGTGGTCTCACTGCTCTTCACGTAAAAAATGCTACACCCTTGATATGAAATAGATTGCTCGGTGCTCCTTTATAAAGGTAAATAATAGCAACAGGCAACAGCAGCAAAATAGGAAATGCAGGAGGAGAATCTGAAAAGCTAAATCGGACAGAGCAAGGTCAGGACTAACAAAAAAATACAGATACAATTTTTAAAAGTATACTAAACTAAGATGAAGATAAAGCAAGTGAGAGCTACTCTGAGGTCTGAGCCATGGCTAAAACTATTTTCCTACATTTCTTTAATCTAAAAATAACAAGTCCTGCCTGTTTAAAATATTAACATAATGTTCTTAAACTAAAAGTTTATGGATTACATTTCAACTTTATCAACTGCAGTCATTAAATGAAAAACCAATTAAAATAATTTTTCATTCTTTTTCAAATCATTAAGAAAGACTGCTGGTGATGTGACAGTTTCTTTGAAAGAGGAAACATAATTAGATAATTAAAAATGCAGAAGCAATGCTCCATAGTACATTTTTCATGTACAGATGTTCTGAAGGGATTAAAGACTCCATCTCCCTCCCTCTCTGACAGACACATAAAGCAGTTTATAATGATGGATTTTCAAAAGTCATTATCTTTAGATAATGAATAATTAGAACATTAATTACTCTAGCTTCACCTTGGTTTTGTACATAAATGACCTCAGAAGCAGAAGTTTCCATCTGTAATATACACTTTGGGGGTAAAGAGGATATATTATATTTTTTAAGCAGTTTATATAAAATGTTTTCATATATCTTGCCTTCATGACAGTAATTTGGAGGCTACTGACCTCTATTTCCCCACGCAAAAAGCAAAAGTTGTGACTCAGGTTACATCAGAGTGCCTGACCTTGCCGCAAGACAGATCACCTGAGGAGCAATATTAATTAATCGTCATACATGCTCAATATGTTTCTCTCTTTAATGAAATTGGGAAGTGTACTGGTTAATGAAACTGTTTTGGTGTCTGGTTTTCAGCTGCAGTGATTTGGACAATCAGAAACACAGTAGGATTGGCAATTTACTTCAAGTATTGCAGTGGATGCTGACACTGTGGAGATTTCAGATGCAAAATGCCTTGCCTGTTACCTGTATCTATTCTGTTTGTCAAACATGAAAAATTTAGGTAGAATTGTTCCATGCCTGGTTTCTGCCCATGGTCAAATTTCTTCTTTTATCTATTTTAAGTTCCAGCTGATATACCATGGTAGATTGTCTGGCCCTTTTGAAGGAAATACAAAGAAAAAAATCCATATTGTACTGTCCCATAATAATAAAAGAAAGTTATACATTCACTTCACTTTGGGAAGTACTTATGACTAGTGCCTGACTGAAAGATCCCAATGAGGTGATCCTTCTATTTGGCATAAACTGTTTTCTTTTGAGTACTTGTCAATTTGGTAAAACAACATCTTTAAGTCATAACTCTCATGTTAAGAGATTTCAAAGAGATCAACAGTTAAGATACCAGGAAACTCTCTTGTTACAAAGCGACATTGCACTCACTCACAGGCCCTATTGCTAAATAGATTGCACATTTCCTGAATATCACTATTTTGCCTCCAGGTCAGAGGCAGAAAGTCAGTATTTCATGGAAATTGCACTTCTTGGCTATTCTGCATTTGGGAGAAATTAGCTAGGCTATCCAGGATGCAGAGAGGCTGCAAGTTTGTTGGCCATCAGGCATGACTCAAGACAAAGTCACCTCACTGGAGTACGAAAAAAGTAAGATAGACAATAATCCCTGGAAGGAAAGAGCTCATGGTGATACTGAAGTAGAAAGAGAATAAAAATACTAGCAGAATAAATTCTTTTTATTGCTCTGTCTGAAAACAAAACAGTTCCTAAACATTCCTGAAACTGAGCAAAAAAAGTCTTTTCAATGTCCCATCACAAGTATTTATTATATTATGACCCCCCACAAGATGGTCAGTTTATCTTTTGTAGCCAAAACCCACTTATTATCCTATCTGCTTTTGCAGAGAAAGCTTTTTCACGTTCCGTTCACACCATTTTGCATGGTGAACTCAACAACCATGCAAGCCATGCAATCTGTTACTCTGTCACCAGGTTAAACAAACCAGAACCTTAATTAATCATGTGAGTTTTGCTCCAAACTTTCCACATGATGAGGGGATTGAATCTACAGCATCAAGACACAATAAACTCACGCGCAACAGGCAGCATAAACTCACAACCAACAAAGACAAGTCTGAAATTCTTGTCACTAATCACATAAAAACTGTGGGGCAAAGAGTAATTTTCCAGAGCAGTAATAAACTAAGCAAGTGACAAGACCATCCTTTATCGTTTTACAATTCCTGCCTCATTCTCTAAACAGGTTTAGAGAAGAGTTTTTTGCTATGGATTCACCTCAAAATCTTAATAGGCTTTTTGCTATGTAAAAACTTTTCTTTGCAAGAATGAACACTATTACCATCCTGAAGTTTTAAGAAAAACCTCCTTCATTTATCAGTTTTGATGACAGCTAGAACACAATTGTCCACACCTGTGAAGCTCTTAGTCTTTGCTAACCCTGCTAGGGAACTTGTAATAACTACAAATTTCATTTTGCACTGTAATTAAATGGTATAATCTTTCAAGGTTTGCACTGTTTGGTCTTAAATCCATGTTTCTCTATTTTAGTTGTTGTATTTTAAGCAAAGTAGCAGTCATACCATTGCTACTCAACACAGTTACATGAAGACTGACAAATTTTCCATCAGCTTGAGCTTTTGGTGTACATAAAAGCAAGACAAGGAGTGTAATTGTTTAAAAGACCTCTCTGTGTTGACAAATATAAGTTACTCCTCTGGGAGGAAGCTGAATTAAGATATCAATTTTTTAAGCACACAAAACTCTCCCAGGTTGTAAATAAAGAGGTAAACTAGTGTTCTTTTTAATCCCAGATTTAAAATGTTACCATTATGCTACAGTGTTTCAGAGCATAATGTTCTGAAGAATCATTAAAAATTTACTAATTCTTGTAAAAATGTATCACTGTCTTGACTGTAGACTTGTTGAAGAGTTTCATGAGTTTTCACTTTCCCATGAAATTCACATTGGTTTTTTTGCTATAAATTTCCGATCCAGAAAAAGAAGACTGTTATTTGTACATTTTAACACAAAATAAATATTGCATTATAAATATATGAATCACTTTAATTAGTGTAGACTAGTTCTAGTATCTCATATTTCTTTCTTAGAAAGGAGGAATTCTGGTTTACATAGAAGATGTAGGATTTCATACTTATGTGAAATATAGCCTAGTCATTTTAAAATAATTTGCACATGAAAATTGCAGGATCTACAATTTGTCATGAGAAAGAAATACCCAGGTCAAAATACTCTTCAGTCAAGTTAAATTTGCAGAGACATAATTTAAAAAATAAATTGGGAACTCACTCAGAATTTTGACCATTAAAAATGGAAACTTCAGAAAAGAGAACAACTTCAGCATTACATCCCCAAAGCCATGTCAGTTCACATTAAGAAAAGAAATGAGTAACTTTTCAATGAGCACCATTGCATTGGAGCTTTGACAGCTGGTTAAAAACAAACCATATTGAAGTATTGATTCTGGTGATCCATGGTCCAGCTGATAAATTACAACTGCAGCCATCTACAAATTTGGAAGGCCTTATCTATGCAGGCTTTGAAGCAGGTATAATATGGAAGATAAATAGCAAATGAGAACTTGGTCCAAGATTCTTTAGAAATGTGACAGCTGAAAAGGTTGATCTGATTCATATGAGAATATACGTACAGCAGAATTCATCATTTCTACTATTGCTGCAGGTATGTAATTGACTGTGTGGTGCTTCAGGCCTGAGAAATATGGAACAGACCTTCCACAGCGATGCTTTGAAATCCTGCATGTGGCAGAATTTAAACACAAACACAGGAAACACCCCTTTGAAAATGCTGTTTAAGGATCAGATTTTCAACAGGATGCAGACTGATATTGCCACACTGCTGTTTGTGTAGCTATGGAGACTTGTACTCGATAGGATCTAGCTCTTTATGTACTGCTAACATCCACTTCTGACCAAGAGACCCAGCTCAGCACGCTGCTATGGCACTGTGATCACTGACACCCAATAGCACACAGCCAGGCATGCACGAGGCATGCAAAGTTATTTTTTTGTTATCTGCTTGGCAGTGCCACAGCACATGCAGCGAATAAGGTGACCTACTATGTCTCGTTGTATGACACCCTGAAGGCTCTCAGAACCGAGAATGAGGAACCACCATGATTCCAAGTACATGACGACTCCTTTGCCAGACAAGGATCTGGGTTGATAGCATCTTGCATAATTAAAAGAACATTTATTTTTATAGAGAATACCAGTAACGAGAGCTATAAATGCCAAGAATACCCAATTTTACCTAGTATACACAAACAGATCCCTCTTAGGCTAGGGTCCAGCACTGCATGTTGCACTGCAAATTTATATAGCTCAATCTTTTCTTTATATAGTGTGAACTTGCCCTTACACTGGTTCATATAAGTAATATGGGATCAAACTTATGCAAGGTACAAAAAAATGTTATACTCCACACATTTTCAGGATGTTCTCCCAGGTTTAGATAATGAGTGTGGTACAGTGAATATCCCCCATAAAGCCAGTCTGAAATTACTTGAGAATTTGTTCCCATTTTTCAGGTGATTTACTTTCATTGACGAATCAGCTTTAGTGTTCTTCTGTTGTTGCCTCCACTAGCTCTGTTTGCAATATTTATAGTATTAATTAAAAGATTTTACATTTCAGTTTTTTTCATGGGTAGAGTATCTTGACTACACCCTTAGTCACTGTAGCACAAATTCAATATAAAGACTTTAATTACTTTTGTAATTAAACATGAAATGAGTGGGTTTCTTTATTTCAACACAGACCTCAGTCTCATCAAATGCATGAAAAGCCTTGGTGTCTTGTTTTCCTTCACTGTTATGACATGAAGTTAAACTTTGCTCAGCTGGCTCTGTGCTGATTACTGCTGCATTTTAGTGAGTCAGTGTGCTGAGAAGGATGGATGCAGCCCTAATCTAAAGAGAGGGTGGAGGAAGGACTGAACAACTGTATTGCACCAGTCACATCACATACATTTATGATGTAACAAGCACCACTACTGGGAAGCCTGAGAAGAGGTCAGAAGACCCGTCAGCCTCTCTCTACTCCCTCATCGCTATAAATTGTATCAAACTAGCTCAAATATACTATGTGGGAGGATGGAAAACCAATGGGAGAAAATCTATTTCCAATCCTGAGAGCGACCTCTGGCTACACCACCTTGAGAGCTCCTCTGCAGCTCAATGCTGCTGTTTGTCCTCAATGACATAGCAAACCTCCAGTTACTTCACCTGGCTCCAAACTAAAGACACCAAGCATTTTGTGGAAGAGAACGGCATAATAAGCAGCAGGACATGAAAATCTGAAAAGAGAGTCACAGAATAGCTGAGGTTGGAGGACATTTTCAGAGACTGCTTAGTCCAAGTCTCCTGCATACTGCAGGAGTGATAAGAGCAGGTTGCTCAGGGCCCTATCTACTTGGGGTTTGGATATCTCCAGATATTCAGAGACTGCACAGAGTCTCTGAACCACCTCTTCCAGTGTTTAATAAATTTTGCAGAAAAAATGTTTTTCTTATGTTTAAGTGCCATTTGCCTTATTTCAGTTTGTGCTCATTGCCTCTCATCTTCTCACTGAGAAAAGTCTGGCTTTATGTTCTCTAGTCCCTCTCAGCAGGCATTTATGCACGTAGATAAGATCTCCCTTGAGCCTTCTGTTCTCTGGGGTGAACACTCAGCTCTCTTGGCCCCTCCTTGTATGACAGATACTCCAATCCCTTTGCCATCTTCATAGCCCCTTGCTGGACACGCTCCAGTAGCTCCATATCTCTTGTACTGGGGAGCCCAGCACTGGACTTAGAACTCCAGATGTGTCTCACTAGAGCTACCCAGGTCTATGGAGGGGGAAGGATCACATTCCTCAGCCTGCTGGCAACACTTTTCCTACTGCGGCCCAGATGTGTTGATCTTCTTTAATGCAAGGAGGCATTGTTGGCTCAGGTTCAACTTAGCATCCACAAACATCTTAGGGTCTTCCCTGAAAAGCTGTCTTCCAGCTGCAAAACTGCATTCTAGGTGTGAGCCCCCAGTGTGCAATGGCACATGGGGTTATTCCTCTCCAGGTGCAAGATTTTTCATTTCCTTTGTTGAACTTAATGAGGTTCCTATTGACCCATTTCTCCAACCTGTTGAGTTGGCATATACCAGGCATATACCACAAGTGACTTGCTTCCAGCTGGACATTGTGTCGCAGATCACAATCCCCTGAGCCTGGCATTCAGCCAGTTTCCAATCTGCCTCACTGTTCACTTATCTAGGCTGTACTTCCTCCGTTTGTCTATAAGGGTGTTTTAGAAGAGGGTGCTGAAATCCTTACTAAAAACAAAATATAGAACATCTGATATTCTCCTCTCATGCATCAAGCTAGTCGACTAAGGAAAGAAGGCTATCAGGCTGGGCAGGCATGATTTGCTCTTTGTAAATTCATGCTGACTATCCACAATCACCCTCTTGCTCCATATGTTTGGAAACGGTTTCCAGGATTATTTGCTCGATCACCTACCCAGAGGCTGAGCTAAGATGGACAGGCCTATAGTTTCCAAGATCCCTTTCCCTCCTTGAAGATAGTAGTGATGATTTCTTTCTTCCAGTCTTAAAGAATGATTGCCATGTTCCAAAGATTATTGAGTGGCCTTGCAATGACATCAGTCAACACCAGCTCATTTAGTACTCATGGGTACACCTTGTCATGTGCCAATAACTTGTACATGTCCAGTTTGTTTAAATATTCCTTGATCTGAYCATCCTCTGCCTAGTCCTTGCTCCAGACTTTCCCTCTGGTCATCAGTGCACTACGGAAACCTTCTGGACTCCTTGTGCCCTACTGCATTGCTCAACCAGCAGATACCAGGATGGTTTAAGTTCCCCATGAAAACCAGAACCTACAACTGGAAGAAGGCTTCCTCTAATTCTTCTTCCTGAACAGGAAATCCATAGCAGACACCCACAATATCATGACATTGGTTGTGCCTCTAATCCTGACCTATAAACTCTCATCTGGTTCATCACCCATCTCTAGGCAGAGCTCCTGCATACTCTGCTCTTTCACACAAAGGGCTACACCCCTTCCTTGCCATCCTGCCCTGTGCTTCCATGGATTGCAGCACCACAGTAATATGAGCTATCCCACCACATCTCTGTGATGATGATGAGACCATAGCCTTGGAGCTGCACAACAAACCTCTAATTCCTCTTGTTTGTTCCCCACACATTAGAGCACAGGTCATCTGGAGAGCCACACATTTGTGCTGATCTCCCAGAAAAGGTATGAGAGCTTTCCTCAAATGCTCTCCTCTCAATCGCATCCTTATTCATGTGCATACACTTTGGGTGGCTACTTCCTGCCCTGTTGTGTTGTTTAGGAAGTCCTGGCTGTCTCCGTCCCTCTGCACCAATTGGTTATTGATGCATCAACTACTTTCTCACTTGGTCATGAATCATAATTTCTCTCCTCCATCATTCGTTTTTCAAAGCTCAAGTGTACCAGAGCTAAGTGTCAGTGTACTGAAAGAACAACAGCTACATGCAAGTTGTATATTCTGTTCTGGAAATCAGGGAAGAAAATGTTTGTCAGAGTCTGACAGTACAAATTTCAGTGACATACTGAGAACACAAATCCCAAGAAGCATATATGAGTTTGTGATAGAAGCCATTCAGTGGCATGGCATAATATGTGAAATAAATTAGAACTGGATTAAATCCACTGTTACAACCCATTACGTGATCCTCTTTCCTTGATAAGCTCATATAAAATATTTTAATTAAACTTAAGCATTCAATTAAGAAAAGCATGTAAAACCAGATTAAAATTTAGCACAGGCATAATGATATTATATCACACATTGATCAAGATAGAAAACATAATTCTTAATAAAGATGTGGTTTTCAAATTTAAAATGAGGGATAACAGTAATATTCCTAATGCAGGGACAATTTGTTTGAAATCCAGATACACTGAGACAAATTCACCTTAAAAATAGTTATTTAGTCTTTCCTATATATAGCAGATCTCATTAAATCAGATTTAAGTGATATGGTAGTTTGCTAAATCCTCCAAAACAGAAGCCTCCACCTCACCTTTACCATGCATGACAGTTCCCTACTTAACAGCACCAAGAAGTGCAGGTATCTTTGCATAAGCAGGCTCCAAACGAAAAATGATGCAATGACATAATCGGGCATAATTTTTAATTGAGTGAGCAAATGTCTTTCTTTGTCTGATTCAGCCCATATAGTGCTGATTAATAATCATTGGTTCTTACTTATCAATCATTTGTATTAAACCGTGAAAAAATTCCTTCTGCTTCATTTAGGATGTGAGAAATGTTTCAGAGACATATATGGTAACATCTCCAGCATACACAGGCACAAAGTACTGTTTGACTGTATTATGAAAGCGTAAAGACYATGACTGATGAAAGCAAACCTCAGTAAAGAAGGACTGGTGATCTGACATCAGTCATCAAATACACACCACTCCAAATACTATGGCAAGCCAAATTCACAAGTCTGATTCTCATTCAAGTCAAAAGTCTCAGAATATTTTGTTCACAGAATAAAATTTCCTGGTATTTGTCTTCAATTCCAACTATAGAGCATGGCAGTCAACCAGACTCCCCAGGACCGCAACAAGAAAGATATTTGGAATAATTTCATATACAGACCAGTTTATTCACGCAAAGCCATTTGTTACAACACATACTTGAAAATGCTAAACAAATCAGAAATGAAGAAGATATTTTATATACTTATATTTAGAACTTGCATCAATCATAATCCCCTCTTGCAACCTATTAGAAGTGTTAATCAACAAAACCTCCAAACTGAAGATTAACTAATGGTATTTTCTATATATGCTCTGTCACAGCTTTCTGACAGGCAATTCAATCGCAAATGTACTGTAAGAATGAAATTAGTCTTCTACTGTAAAAAGTTTAGACACAGTCTTGTCATTTGTTACAGGAAAGGGTAGATTTGCTTTCATTTTCTCTGTGTTACTAACTTCAATATGCTCTTAACTTCCTAATACTACAAAAATGTAAATTTGGGACTTTTGACTCAAAAAAGAGCTCGAGTGTTATCTAACTATTCAAACAACATGCACAGTATTTCTGTGTTTTTCTGCATCAACTGGTTTTATGCTTACTGTTCAGATATAATTTCATTCTATAAATTCTTTACTTTATTAAAAGCAGAGCGTATTTTCAGTAATGTAACTGGAGTTAATGATTAAAATTAAAAATTGCCAAAAAACCCTCCATGAATTCTAGCTGATACCTGTGGAATTGAGAGCCAAAAGAAAAAGATATGTGCTTCCAGGTTTTAAAATATTTACTGCTTGAATAAAGAAATAAATATTTATAAACAGGATAATATAGAATATATTGTCTGAAATCATATAATCTTAAATCTTCCAAATTGAGGGAGAAGAGAAACTCACCAGTTCTGCCTAGATTGATAGGGAAAAGGGATTAGCTAGACTTTTGTAAGGCTCTTTCCTCCATTACAATTTGGGAGGAATGGTCAGAAAGTGGTTTGTGTTGGTAGAACTGGTGATGAAGTCAGTGGATATAAACCACACTCACTATCACCTGAAACCTCAGTCCTTCTGACATTTAGAAGTAATGATAATTTGTACCAAATTACAACCAAGGATTGCTTTCTTAATGATAACTCTAAAAAGGACAGTATCTCATATGTCTAGGAGTTTGATTTATATCCCTTTTCATGGATGCATTAATATGAGGGACGCTGGGATTATACTAACAACATTAACTAAAACTACTTCTGTCTTAAACTGGCACACTTCACTTTCAGAAATTTGGCCCCACAACTCTCAATATGAATAATTTGGCAGTGATTTTTAGCTCATGCAGAAATGTTAGAGGAGCACCATTTCACTTCATGTTACTAAGCTGAACCCCAGACTACTCTTCAATCATGTTTCTCCATTTACTTTAACTTGGCTTGCTGGTCAACAGCCCTAGAATTAATTTTTCTCTGCTCAATGGAGAAAGAGATGCAGRCATCCTTTGCAAACGTGATGCAGACCAGAAATCTTGCTTGTGTATTCTGAATTTGTGTATTCTTCTGGATACAAAAGGTACCTAAGGATGCTAGTTGAATGACTTAGTTTAGTGAAATGGCTAGAACTGAGTCGCCTCCTTTGAGCTTCTATGTGCTTACTAGGTTCATCATAGCTCTCATCTCTAGAACGTGTCTGGAGAACAAAAGTAGGTGCATAAAAAATGCAGTTCAACCAACTTTGTCCTTAACATTACGTGCACATAGTTCCCATGGCCACTGGCCTGACACACTTCCAAATGAAGATTATGGTGGATATGTGGTTTCAGTAAGACAAAAACCATGAAGACAAAAAATGTTCTTTTCTATGCTCCTCCTGCTCAACCATTCCATCCCATCCTGTTTGATATTAACATTGGGTTCTTTGGAGGCAAAAATAAAATTTGAATTTAAAATTACTAATCAAACTTGAACTTGAAATTTCTAATTCCTTGACTTGAAAGGAACGTTAGTAATTGAGAGAAAGAATACATTTAACTTAATTTTTAATTAAAGCAACCAATCTAAAGAAGTTATCTAGGGTTTCTTCAACAATTAATGCTAGAAAAGGACAATATCCCTGTCTTTGACACCTATCTGAAGATGAGGTGAACCATCCAAGATAACAGGTGTTTTCTTCTTTTTAATGATGGCTTAGGCAAGCTAGAAAAATAATTTAATAAAAACCTATTTTTTAATATGAATTCCACTGTAGATATGCCGTTTTTAAGGCTGAAGTTACACAGCACGAAACTCAAGCTGAAAAAAAATGTTCCTAAAACAATCAACCCTTCGCCCAATCTGTTAATTTCTTACTCATATTTCTACTGAAGGAACTGCATTGTATATTATTATTACACATTTTGTTCGCTATGGAAATACTACCCAAATTTAGAAAAGATTAAAGCAAGTAAGTATAAGGTGTCTAATTTCTGAGCTACAGATTCTGTGGACAGTATCAGAAAGGGAAGGCATCTGAATTCCAATTACATCTCCCTTTACTGATCTAGAGTGTAGCTGAACTGAAACTCCCATTGCAGGTCACCCAGTCCTGTACTCAAAGTGCTCTGCTACTTCTAAGAGTGGAAGAGGTTGAGGATTTGACCCTAGGTTTCACCCTTTCCGCGTTCACTTGAGGTTACTGATTCTCCTGGTTCTGACATTTGTCATCAGACCTTCTGAACTCAAGGAAAATTTCCGATAAAATCTGTTGGACATATTCATGGGAAAAAATCCTACTTTATTGAACCTGAAAAAGACACTACGAGAAGGCCTAGTTGAGAAAAATTCAACATCTAGGAAATACAGGTATTTTGGTAMAAATAAAGCCCTTTGTAAGAGTCAAATACTGAAAAGCTAGGACACAATGAAATGCAACATTTAAAGACATGAAATGAAATTACTTTAAATACATTTACAGTTCCACTGCAGTATTCTGCTGGATTGTGGGTTACTGCAGCTGCCAGGTTATAGTTTCATCAATCTGAAATATGACTTTGAATTCCCTTGCGAACATTCCTTAAAAAGAAAATAAGGTGGATCCAGCTCAAACATAGAGGCCAGTTTCTGCATTTCCCTGCCATCTCTTCCTGTTGTATAAACATACCAAAACTCCTGCAGCTGAGCTTCTCAGATACGAATCTGTCTAGAAGTGTTCTGAGTGCTAAATGATGCCTTACAGACTTTTATCAGACAGATTTCCTCTTAAGGATAATTTTTTTTAAAAGTTCATAATTCTTCTTGTGTTTTATAACACTGAAAGTCAAATTTTTGAGAGTTCAGAAACTGGACGATGTAATCAAAGACTACCAAGCCAATCCTACAGCCATTATATTTGCTAGGAGTCTTGTCATGAAGTTAAATGAAAGAAAAAACAATCTGTGCATCTAAAAAAGCCCTGACCCCAGAACAGACTAGTATCAAGGATGAAAGATATATGTAATTATTGATAATGCAAATGAATGCAAGTACTTTTGGACAAGAGATATCAAAATTACTATATGAATAATTGTTTCAAATCTAGTAATTTATCATATACATGAAAACAGCAAAATAAAGGCAGGTAGGTAGCGAAAAATACTTTGAGAAAGAAAAACCAAGCTTTTTTGAAAAAAAATTGTTTAACTAAAAAATCTAGTAATATTTCTGCTGTAATACCTTATTGACATATTGATTACACTGATTCTCAGCCAACAAGAGAGGATAGCCTGGGTTCAGGTTCAACTGGCCATAAATATTTGTCATGTCCTCATGGGAAGTTTGTTTTCTGCTTTAGATGCACAACTGCAAAAATGTTGTCATCTTAGGCCAGTAATGGACGACAGTTTATATGTGCATAATGTTTTTCACAAATTCTTATGTTGTGGTTATCTAGTTTCAAGAATTTCTGGTTGTATTCTGGCACTCAGTGAAAGAGGGAGTGTGATGCAATTGAAGCTGCACGGAGAACTCACCTGATCCTGCCCCGAGGGCGCTCAGATTGCTCAGACATAAAACTTGTGCTGCTGAGGCGTGAGGCACTGCTGGTTCGGGAAATGGCTGACACATCACTGACATCACTATCTGATGATTTGGCAGAGACGTTATCACAACTTCTGTACTGATCTGTTTGTATATTATACTAGAGATCAAGAAAAGAAAGGGTGAGGAGTCTTATCAAAACAGAACACATTTATTGAGACAACAAATGACCTAAGTATGACAATTCTCTTTAACTGCTTGTAGATATAACAAAATAGTATGAAATTCAAAGAAATGCCTACATTAAATAATGCCTTTATGTCTAGTGCAGAAATCAAACGTTATTTATGGACTAAAGAAGATACTTGGAATAAAATATAGCAGTGGAAATTAAGTAGGCTGCTGGTTCTTCAGCACAYTAGAACTACAATAATGAAATATTTATGCAGCAGAGAGACATCTCAAGCACATGCATACCATCTATTTGGCTACAGACACTTTGTTAGCTTTTTAAAATATTAAAAATATATACTATGAAATATCTGCACAGAGACCTGCGTCTGAGCCTGAATGAAATGTAATACTACACGAAGCTGATATTAGGGATTGATTTCAGTTCCTAAGTTCTATCGAAATGAAAAAAAGTACATTTTCTATCTCAAAATATCTCTTTGTATTGTGATACTAGAGGACTTGTTAAGAAAGCTAACTCAGCAAATACAGTATTTGTTTCCAGGCAGATCAGTTCCCTGATCGAGTTGCTCTTACATCAGCACATGCATAAGAAGTAGCAGAAGACACAGCAGAAGGAATATGTGGATAGGGGTAGAAGTTACTTCACTTTTAAAACCAAATGTGACACCACACTTAGCCCCTTACATAATGCTCTTATTGCTCATATCATCAGTCAGACAGTACAAAAGGAAGCTTCAATCCTAGCAACGTCACACTTACCTAAATCTTCACTCACACAGCTTTGAGGTACAAATAATAGTCAAGCTCACAAAACTAAAGCTCACTGTCATTAGAGAGCAAGGTACTCCTGGCTGGAAAGCAACTAAACCAGTGGCATACTTCCCAGGGTATATTATGGGAAAACTATTAACACATAGGAAAACTAGCAGGTTTTGACATGATACTCTAGAGAGTTCATTTTGCAGATCTGTGCTCTGCAAAATTGCAAGTCATAAAAGTTTATTTATGAATCATACACAAATCTGTGACAGTCTGTGAATATCCAAGCTCCAACTAGGCACTGGGTTGCCAGTTGAGTCACTCCGCAAATGCCATGACTTAACTTTAAAAACCTGGCAACACAAGCTTGAATTTGTACAGATGAATGTATCAGGTCTCCTGTCCTCAAGCCAGGTTTATCTTTTCTTGCTCCAGTGCCTTTCAGCAACTGTATTTGAGGTCTCCACAGCACACTTGGAAACCTCTTGGTAAAATATTGAAGATAAAATGAGGAAGTTAATAGGAGTAGAGAAGGGGAAGGAAAAAAGACGATTCTAAGCACCAACTGAAAATATAGAAATCTGTGGGAGAAATGGAGGTTATATAAATTTACAGTCTCAGTGTGCTTTTCAGGTGTACATTAGAACACTCCTTAGCAAAAACTCTTAGCAGTACCCTGTGAGGGCCTTGCACTGGCTAAGTGAAAACATCTGCAGGAGAGAAAGCTCTGGTTTATTAAAGGTAACTTTTAAGCTTCAAATACTAAATGAAAGTTTGCAGATGATTTCAGAATAGCTTGGAGTATGATGACTTTGAGCTCAAATAACTTATCTAATAGCCATTGACACGAAAACAGATGCAGCACGACTCTGATTTAAGAAAGTGGGTAATGCAAAGGACTCAAGAATTCTGATATTCAAAAATATTTTCAACTACAGCGAGAATTTATTGGGAGGTTCTCTTTACAAGTGACTTGGTGTGACTTTACTGAATATAAATGACCAACAGAGTTAAAGCGAGACTATGCTGATATGTTTATTCAGATCACCTTTTGGAAATGGCTTGTAGAGTCTGTTAAACAATTTTGCTGCTTGCTGTCCTTCAGACTGCAAAATAAAACGGAAACTCCAAAATGGAAACACAAAGCATACTAATTCTTATCAGGTCTATTTCATAATAAGATATCATGGTTTTCTTCTAAAGTCTGAAAAAATATTCAAAGCAAGAATACAAGTTATGAAAACGTTTTACTTAGTATAAATAAAAATGTTCAGAGGCTGGAAAACTGAATGGTTAATTGTCTCCAGTTTAAGTTGAACTGCCCCAGTCCTGAGCCAGCCTTGGTGTTTTATGCAAAATTTCCAAAGAATTCCAAAAGAATCCTTCAAGCTACCCTAAAATGAGATATGTAAAAATATGAAAAACATCTGGGCACATGGAATGATCTGACTTTCCATTAAGCTAAACATATTTGCAATCTGCAAAATCATCCCATTAAATAATAAAATTTATGTTGATTTCAGTGAAATAGGGATTTCAGCCATGCCATATATTTAAATTATATCTAGAAATTTTTCCTTTGCAGTTGAGGTTTTAAAAATACTTTGTTTAAAATATAACCAAGCAATCTCTTTCAAATGCATGGGGGTTTTTTATGTATGGTAATAGATTGTCTCAGAAATACCTCCATGTTTTACTTGTATTTGCTGAAGACAATCTGACTTCTCGCCTCTGCCATTATAATGTCCACTTACTTTTCTTCCTCACCAAAAAGTCCATATTCTCTTTGTGCCCTTTGGTTTGAGAGTGCATACAGTGAATCTGCAATTGTAGGAGACTTAGTTGGTCCCTGAGCAACAATGACATGCTGCTGGAGAAGGCAGACTCTCCCATCAAGAGAACCATCAAGGCCAGATGCAGTGATTTCTGCTGTCCTGCTGGAAGTTTTTCTTGTAAGTATTGAGGGAGGTATAGGCTGCTGACTTTTGTTCCAAACCACACCTGAATCTGTTTGTTTAGCACTCAACTTAGGATTCAACAGGTGGAGTGTGTATGTCATGAAGAAGACCCTCTGTTTCACTTGTACTGAATTTGCTCCACCTTTCCTGGACTACCTACATGGGCTGGGAAAGATGGGGAAGAGGGAAAGAGAGAAAGCATCAAACACGGTTGTGCAGCTTCCTGGTTAGAAAACTCAGAGGGAGGTTAGAAGTCCCAATTTGTGTATCAGTGGCTGTTTAGAGATTCAGCCTCATTGACTGACTGTTCAGTATCAATCTGGAACCATATATTGGTGCAGGGGTCTTCAGCCCAGGTATAATCCCCTGTAAGTAGGGGCTATATTGATATCCTCACTCTGTTTTGTTCCCTATAGTCCAGCAGTCTGAAAAATTGAATTGTTTTGTAGATACCAGACTGGCTTAAAAGACACTTTTTCATTTGCTGGTAAACAGAGAGTTTTATGGTGAGATGGGACATAAAGGAAAAACTGAATCCATGTCTTCCACTTGCCTTGGTATTGCAATCACACAGCTAGTGCAGAAAACATGGAGCATCCTTTCCTAAATGAGATTTTCATGGCACGGCTGAGCTTTTCCTACCCCTTTATACTGTATGCCAGGGCTGTGACTGCCAAGAAACTGAAAATCTTTCCTTCCACAGAAATAGAGATTAGCACAAAAAGTGGTGATGCTGAAAGTTAATGCTGAGTGCTACAGTGTTTACATTTTACTACTACTACTTCTGGATTTAGCTTTTCCTTCCTATAGCTGCTGCTTCTAATTAATTCACCAAACTCCACAGGAGGCATACAAGTTTTCCTACTGATATCCTACCTACCACTGATACAATCTGATAATCAGTCATCTCAGCTAACAGATGAACAAAATGAAAACGATTTTTAAGTTAACCTTTTTTTTCCTTCAAATATATAGAGAAGTAAATAATACCTTTCCACAAATTAGTGCTCACTAAAGCACTCACCTGAGCTTATCATTCAGAAGAAAAATAACATGGGCTCTTATTTGGTATCTGCAATGAAGTAATGCCTGTAGGTTTCCAACTGGGCTCAAAAATAATGATAGAGTTCTATTGTAAAGCAGAAAACTGCTGCTCTTCATAACTTCACGTGAATTTGCAATAAATTTCCCTGATTTTATACTTAAATATTACATCATTTTGAAGCTTCAAAATGATGTATATTTTCAGTGCAATCACTTCCCTTTCAACTCTATATCTTGAAGCTTATGTAACTTTTTTATCCCAAGTTGCACTATTTATCCCATTAGGAGAGTTGCTGAAGTTTGCAGCAACTTCAATAGCAATTACTAAAGAGTAGGCCTGGTTTTTTTAACATTAAGAGAAACTACTTTCAACTGCCAAAAACAGCTGCAATGTCTGTGTCTGCATTACAAAAACAGAAGTCTATAAAAAGCTGAAATTCAGTTCTTCCATTCTCTTTACCACCTGTGGAGCTGTTGCTTCTTGCACACCAGCAACAAGAGAAAAAAGGGGTATGATGAACCGCAGTTGTGTTAGCATCAATGGGAAGAGCATAGACATAAACCAAAAGAGTGTACTTCACCAATAAATTTACAGTTTCTTAATGACTAACAATGTTAGCAATTTTACTGATTATAAGGCACACCTTAGAAGTCATTTAATTGTCCATTATAATTGCATTATCTTCCATATTAATAGGTATTTATGTTTCTAGATTTAGCTCCCAAAACCATGAAGAGTACAAGAGTTCAGAGCTTTGAAAACTGAATGAGTGTGCCCTCCTTTGACTACAAAAAAAGCACCACGTGACTAACCTGGACAAATATATACCTCATTATGTGCTTAAAATTGAGGAAATTAAATGAGAAAATTAAATGGGCATTAAAATGAGGTCATTAACATGAGGAAAGAGAAATCCAGACCAGGGGCATTAAGGGCTAGATTCATCCAGGGACTTATGCAAGTCTTGAGATCACAGCTATCTTTTGAGTCACCTTACTCTAACACGGAATTTTGTCAGAAAGCACTGAATTATGCACAAAGCACCTTGAATTTTAAGATTGCTCACATAGGATTCCTCCAAATGCTGCCAGTGTTCACAGCCCAGCAGTTGGCACTTTGGGGTGTTCAGGATTCATCACTGACTCCCACCAGTTTCTGTCTGAGGAGCAGCTCATACAATGGTCCAGAGCCCACTAAGCACCAGCGATTCTAAATAACTCTTCCCATAATTGTATCCAACTGAACTACTATGAATATCACTCAACTTCCTAACAGACAACAGTAAAAATGAGCAAGACAAACCATGAGGAAACTGCAGCGAAGCCCACAGGTCGAATGAATGGAACTCACTAAATTTTGTGAAATCCAACGAGTACTGGAGTGACTGCCATATTAATACAACATATAGTAAAGAATTTTTTCTTCAAGG
The DNA here is from genome assembly GCA_018881555.1 of Amblyornis subalaris. Classification (NCBI taxonomy): domain Eukaryota; kingdom Metazoa; phylum Chordata; class Aves; order Passeriformes; family Ptilonorhynchidae; genus Amblyornis; species Amblyornis subalaris. Next base: position 2,539,574 of record JACAXG010000002.1, on the reverse strand, counting down.
TGGGTGAAGGGGATTGAAGAAGATACTCACCACATCTATGTCCAAGAGCATTTTCCATACACAGCCCTAAATGCCTTGCTCAACATGACAACATAATCAGCCTCCTCCCAGCCCAATTGTCCTACCCAGCTCCTCCTTTTAGACATTAACTGTTAACACATAATAGATAAGACAGTAACTATTGAGTTAAATCCAGAGTGCCACTGAACTGATGCCATGATTACACTTTTATGCTAAATGCTTTTCAATCACATACAGTCTTAAGTCAGTAGTTCATCTGAATATAGAGTGATATCCTTTTAAAGTACATACTACAGTGGTCTAATCAGTAACTCTCTTGAACAAACAGACCTTCCAAAAAAATGGAAAGCCAGAGTAGCTGCAGCATGCTGTTTATGTTCTGTGTAGCTGCAGCATGCTGTTTATGTTCTGTGTGTGGCACTTGGAATTAAAAAAACTTTCTGTATTTTGAATTAAAAGGCTAATTAAGTTATTCTGTAATTTACCTCTCTGCAAATCCAGAATTATGCTACCAGTGTTTTGATTCTCTCAAACACTGAAACAGCACAAATATGTGCATACTAGCCACTACAGCCTTACCAATGTATAAGAAAGAAGGTAGACATGTATAAAGCTCTTCTTTAAACGCTTTTGACAAATCCTCAGAGGTCTGGCAGTTTTTTAAATTTCTTTTTTTTTTTTTGTTTGGCTTGTTAGAAGTTAACTGTTTCACATAAATTACGGAGCCTTTTCACTGCAATGGAAGGAAATAAGGATGCAAGCTCTGTGAAAGTCTCAAAACAATTAGAGTGGAACAGCCATGAAGACATATACAAATGTTGCAGGGCAGACAGTTACCTATTCAAAATCCATTAATGGATGTTCAAAACAAAAACTTGCACGGTGCATGCTTGGGAAATTATTGCTTGCTTACTGAAACTAGGAAATTGAGAAACTGAGTGGGAAAAATTACAAAACTGGAAAAAATGCACCAGAAATGGACTGGAAATTGCAAAGGTTACAATACTTCTGGAAAAAAAGGCTTGTTTTGATATAAGAGAAAACTTATTTAACTTTAAGGAATTATTTTTTATATTCATAATTAACTATTGCAAATGTGATCCAGCCCCATACTGAAGGAAAATTTTTGAATGGTTTAGAGAATCCTTTATGTGATAAAACAAGCATATTTGAAAATGCTAAAATATTGGAAAAATCAAATGCATGTGAGCCGATGGATCTGAAACACAGATCTCGATATGCAGCACAGTATAATTTCCCTAATAAATATATGTATTTTCTGAAACAATGGGCAAACACTGCTACTTGGGAAAGAAAGAAGCATTTCTGTTAAAGAGGGACAAACTCTACTTGCAACTGCTATTTCTTTAATAGTCAGTTAATACAGTCAGTTAATATTTCTTTTTCACTATTCCAAAATGTCTATTATACCACTTGACATTTTTTATTTTTTTATTTAAAGTAAATCTTGTTTCTGCAGCTTTCAAAGACTTTACACAGATTTGGGCAGAATGAATTAGGTACAGTCTTCAGTTCTTAGAAGTCTCAGTCATCAGCTTTACCCCACCAGCTGATATGACTTACTACATTTCCATTAGAGCTGTTTAAATCTTCATCTGTCTTGGTTATTTCTTGACTCTTTCACCATTTTCTCAGGGTAAAGAAAGCAGCATAAGGTTTGCTTTGGTAATATTTTTGAAGTCATGACTGTCACCATAGCGATATGAAGCACTGAATATGATGCAGAGTGTTAGAATGGACTAATTCCTTCTCAGCACTTAAAAATTCAATCTAGGTTGGACCATGCTATCTAGGACTCCAACATTATCATGTAGAAAATACATGAGATGTTAAAGATTTGAAGTCCAGGGCAACTACTGTTTTAGCATGACAAAGAGTACATGCCTGTCAGAACATAAGGTCCTCCAAAAATATTTCTCTTATAAGAACTGACAGAGAATTTGCTTCTTCAAAATTTTCCTCCTACTTTTAGAAAAAAAATTCTGAATAAAATAATTTCAGTGTTCTTTTCATTTAGTACTCATCATGCTTTCAATTTTGATTTAATTTCCACATGTATTTAAAAACAAAAGAAGATACTAGAAAACTCAAGGTTCTAAGGGTAAGAGAAATCTGTAACATTGCAGGTTGATGTTTTCCAAGAACTATTTAACAATACAATGGATCTACACTAATCAAATAAGAAAAACATACTGGATGGCGAAAGTGATGCTTATGATAAATATTGGAGAGTTGGAATTAAAAAAATATGTTTCGGAATGATAAATTTCAATCAATCTGTAAGCACATATAATCTAAATCAGAAAACTGGCCTTGGACTCTGAACAAAGGTCTCTGGCCATCATGGCAAAAGTCCTCCTCTCTCTCCTGAAAATTTTATCAACCCTATTTGTACTGTTTTTTTTAACATGTTAACTGGTTGTAAAGTGCCACAGAGATACACTGCATCTCACCCCCTTGCCCTGAGTGGACCTCTTTTGAAGGTAATGGCAAACCCAGTATCAAATGAGCTGTTCTAATTAAACAAATTCTTGCTTCTGCTAGAGGATCTCATTGGAAATTTCCATCCCAGCTGTCGAGTTTTTTTAATAGCACTGATATCCCACAACTTGGCAGTTGAGGACCTAAAACCTTGTTTCTCTGGTTTCTCTTTCTTTTGAGAACTGTTCATTTAAGTTCATATTAAAGTTGTCTGCACATTTAACTGCAACAAGATCTTGAAGCAATCTTTCAAGTCTGTTAGAAATTACAAGTTAGATGCCAAATTTCCTATTTAACCATTCCTAAGTAAATTTCTGATTTTGTTTCAGATGAGTACCTCACTTATCCATTATTTTGTCTCCAGGAGCATCCTGTGTCTCCAGGAGCATCCAGCTGCTCACAGCTTGAATTGTAAGCAGCAGTGCAGATGTGCAAGATATTTTCAGCCAATTGCTTAGAAGCTGATACAGTTTTAAATTACAAGGTTATGGGATATAATTTTAAGCTTATCAAGAAAAAAATTCCCTCTATATTACTTCATCAACGTAATTTCAAATATATTCTCTTATCACAGAAAACCTTTACAGTTTTATTAGAAAAGGAAATCAAAGTAATCAGTAGGTATTTCAAGAAAGGAAATACTTTATCTCTGACATTATTAGGATGCAAAAAAATTATACAAATATGAGAACATCTGCATGGGATTGGACCTAATTCTGTCTAGCTCTCTACACATCAGACAATAGCAGGGGCCAACACACTCTTTCACGGCCTAGTTTTCCAAACTCCAGGGATTTGAAGTCCAAGGACTTCCTAAGCTAGAGGTGATATGTCTTTGTTTAACAGCTGTTACACAGGATCTTTCTTCCCTGAATTAGTTTTGAAGTGTTTTGGTTTTTACAGATTTATTTTGGTTGATGTCAAAGACTAAGTCTAATGCACATCGGATGAGGGCAAAAATAGCTAAATAGCTATTACTTGAAGACATTTCTGTCAGGCTTTAAAATACAGTGTTCGTGAAGGTTATATAATATTTTAAATAAACAGGTTTATGCCTTCAATTTTCAAGCCAAAGTATCATTCCAATACTACTGACTTTACCTTGGTATATTGCTCACGCTCATGTTCTTGGCTAGAACCAGACCCTGATGTCTGATTATAACGGTGCACTTTCATTTTCATCTGTCTCGTTCGCTCCTCCACTACTAAGCTTGCTGCAAAAACACACAATGAAAATCAATTAAAAATAGTGAAAAATTTTTGGAAAAAACAAATGCTTTAGCAACAATTTTAGCTTATTTTCATTTCAACAAAACAAAGAAATGTACAAACATGTAGAACAAGCAGGGTGTAAACACAGAACAAAGGAACACTAATGTCAAGAAATCAACCACTTTCATTGCAAGGAGAGTCTTTACCTGAAAATGGGCAGACAACCCAATTTTTACACATAATCAAGCTGGTGCAACAGATATGAAAAGAGTGGAAAAATTTAGGTGGCGGGCTGAATTATAAACCTGTTAAATATTCTGGATGCAGGGGACATAAATCCATGATCATCTAACCGTGTGTTTGTTTAAATGTAGAAAATATTACAGTAACATTCTAAGAACTAATGCATTAAACAGGCATTACAATTTATTTTTAAAGTAATTAACTCCTCCTACTATGTAGAAATATAGCAGTTTAACATAGACTATTTGAGAGGAATAATTTTTCCATTCAACCAGTCATATCAAAAATACAGTAATTTTCTAGTTGTTTGGGTTTTTTTTTTTTAAAGAAGTCCTTTAAAATTACTACTTTGCTCTGTAATGTTCACCTTTATTTCAAATAAGTTATTTGTTCTTGTTCAACTTCAATATGGCAGTGTTTCTTTAAAAACAGAAATCTTATCTTATACCTTCAAGAAGTTGTGGTGCTATAAAGAGCATCTTCTTCAATTTGAACAAGTTATGGCAATTAATATTGGCTGTGCCTGCCACAGGTAGACAACCTTGCCCTAACAGAGAGTGGTGTAATCTGGGCCAAGGCTTCCCTAAAGTAAATTAAGCTTTATGGTAGTGAATAAATTTCAGAGGGAGCTATATATTCTGCTATTCTTCAGCTTGGTAGCATTATAAATTCAAAACAATACCAGAAACATCAATACCATGAAAACTGGCACTTTTTAACAGTTCAAGAACTAGACTCAAATATTTATCAGTAAGTATTCTAAACTACCGGAGTACTCACTATGTTCATTGTGGTTTAACAGGTTGTAACATCCCAGAACAAACTGGCATTTTTTGTGTGTCACGAATTTAATTTTATTTAAGACAACCTCCACAAAATCTTCTGCTTTTGGGTCAACCATGGATTTATATTACTCTCTCCAAAACAACTAGTTTTATAAGTCAAAGAGCCCCTCCCCAGATCAGTGATGGGAGGGAGACACCCATACAGAAGCTGCATGTAGTCAACTTGCAATCACAAAACACATAGAATTTTAAATTAGTGGAAAATAAGTGCTCTATGTATTTTTAATTAAGAGGTACTAAAGTTCTCATGTGTGGCTTTTATGCTGTTAGTTCACTATGGTGAACACATTTATTTTTTCGTCTGTGCTTTGCCAGCACAAAGATACAAGGCCAAAAAAAAAAAAAAGGCAGTACACTCAAGATTGGATATTTTAAACTGTATGCTACTGCACAAATCACAGTTGTGCCTGCACGTACCTACTGTAACGTGCTTGTGGAAATGATAGAATGTCTGTGTGCTGGTTGGGTCTGAAAATATATATAAAGGCATCACTGTGAACTCCTTCCACATTTCTTATTTAAAACCAGGAAAATTAAGTACAGCAAGCTACATTAAAATTCTGCTACAACTACAAATGTAAGGCATGAAGTAAAGTTATCGTAATCTTCAATCTCCCACACGCAGATTCCAATCTAGCAAATTCTGCAGATGCAGCATGTCACACTGGGCCCAGCAATTATTCCAGATGACTAATTATGCCAGTAAATGTACCTTAATTGCAATGAGTCCAGTTCCACCATCAGATATGCAGGCACAGCTCCAATTACTTCAATGGAAGTTGCATGGAGGTATCTGAAGGCAAAATTGAGCACTTTAGGTGAAATTTTTAAAGATGGCCTCTTATTTTAAGGACAGATATGAAAGGATTAAGATATATCAATTAGGGACTGAAATAAAAAAAATTGATATCTTAATCCTGTCATACATGCATGAAATACACTGAGGATATGAACTCAGAGGGAAAAATGAGACCCCTTTAAAAATTTAGCCCTATATGTGTATGGTGCACAGATTAGAGTTACTTTAAAACATAAGCCTTCCATTGGGTGAATTTTAGGTCCTTTACCTTGTCACCTGTATGTTATACTAAATGATGTATTTGATACATCTGTATTACTTATGATACCTGAGAAAGAATATTTTATTATGTAATCAAATGCTATTTCAGAGATTATTACTTCAGTCAAGATTCAGTAAATAGTCAACCTTAACTCTGTAATTCACGATTTTTGTTATGTTTAAATCCTTAAGCTTAACAAGCTTATATTCTGGTTTTCCTTTATATATATGATTATATTAAAGAACATGAGAACAATTAATGAGGACTGTGAAGTAAATCTAAATTCTCTAATGGAGAAATTTGATCTTGTGCATGAAGTAAAATGTAATTTAGCACTGATTAGCTGTGAATTTATTTCTAAGCATGCAGTTGCATGAAACGTTAAGTCTACTCTATAAAATACAACTGTGTTCTTTCCGGCTTTGTTTACAATGCATATGTTGAACATAGCTCAGTTCTGTGATGAAAAATTTCATCTGTCTGACTAGTAGCCTGGTAAAACCTTTACATGTTAATCACGAGAAGCAGAAAAAAGTCTAACACGGGAGCAGAAGCACATTAGCAAAACTGTAACAACCATAGGTAACAACACCATATGATCACATTACTTTCTTGGAACACAACTGGTTATCACAGGTAACAAAAACTTGACATAAAAAGTACTTTAAGAACTTAACCTGCCTCTTAGAAAAATATGGATTTACTTTCTTTTAGGACATCAATATTTACAGAGTGCTTTTCCTGGAGGTCTTGAGAGGTAGAACTACACAGTAATTTACAGATCAAAGCACTGTAATCCCAAGACCTTTAAGTTCTAGAGTGGCCCTAGAATTAAAAACATGAAGATTTACTATAAATATCTCAAATTAGTAGTAAAACTACAATCAATATCAGTTGTGCCAACATGTTATTCTCTGGTGTCAGAAGTCACACTTCAAAGAGTTGTAACTCTCATCTCTTTAAGAGATGATGATTCAGATGTGATATTGATCAGTGTAAGAAGTAATTGAAAGAAGAAAACTCATTGATCAGACTGCTTAAATAAGCTGTGTGAGTTTATAGCCAAAGCTTTTACTACTAGTAAACCACGTGAAAGTTAACAACAATGATGTATTTAAACAATCAAGCCATGCAGGAGAGAAAAGACAGACATATTAATGGAATCAAAATGTTATATTTCAATTCCATTAATCTATTTATAAACCAGTCTGACTCCTGTAATGCCGCGTATACTGGGTCTTGCTGAGATGGAGGCAGTTTTCTTCACGGATGCCTGTTCTTTTAGTTGTGACTAAAACAATGTTCATAACACACCCATGTTTTAGCAATTGCTGAGCAGTGCTTGTATAGCACCAAGGCCTTCTCTGTTCCTCATGCTGCACTCCCCTGCTCTGTCCGGGATTCCTCCTGCCCCATGTAGGCTGTGAGAGGAAATAGGTGGGACAGGTGACCCCACCTGACTGAAGGGACATTCCATACCATATAGCATCATACTCAGCAATAAAACTGGGGGTAGTCTAAAATATGCAGGTCTGTAAGACACTGTGTAAGACACTACTTGGAAGAGGCATGGAATAAACTAAAGAAAATAGCTACATATCTCATTTTCAGTCTGCAATCTACCCTCAAAGAAAATTAGGACAGACTAACAGTTGTTTTTTCTTAACAGAGACAGCCACTTACTTTTTCTAAGACTTTACCTGTTTAATAAGATTTTATGTGCTATTCATATTCCTTTTAATATATGAGCACTATGGTAAGATTTATAGAGTTACATCTGATGCTAGTAACTAGTTGACCGCCCTCATCTTTATTATCAACCTTAGAAAACTACTATGGGCATATTTTAACCCTATCTGCTGTGTAACTGACAGAGAAGTTAGACCTGGCTAGAATCCTAAATGTTCAGAATATATGCTACCTTTTTAACTATGTACAAAATAGCACAACAATAAACAATATACTATACTAATATACCAGATAATAGAGCAGATAAAGTTTTCCTTTTTTTTATAAAACTTTTCTAGACAAAATGTGTCATATGGCATATTTCTGTTATCCACAGAATATGAACCTAACAATTCAAGAAATACAACTTTAAAAGAAATTAAACTTGCATTGGCATCAACAACAGACCAATCCTACGAAAATCAGCGAGAGCTACAAAAGCAGAACTAATAGTAGTGGCCATTGCAAAAGAAACAGAAGTAATTTTAAGGTCTAAAGTTCTCTGTTTAAGGTTTGAAAGGGGGTATAAACTCTACACTATTTGCAAAATTTCTTAATTGATATGGTGCTTTAAACACCCATCTATTAGGCTGACAGCAAAATGTATGACACTTATATGGAATCATTTAAATTAGGACTGTACCACAGACAGCAATAAAGCAAAATTGCTGTAGCTGCCTTTCTAGCTACAGTTTTTAATTTCTGAGCTTTAACTCTTTAGGTATCCACCTCTTTCATATTGCAACATTCATCAAAGAGACTCTATATTCTGCAGATTTTGGAAAACAGTGCATCTTGTCAACAAATAACATCTAATAAGAACCTCTTCATATGTTTAAAAAAAGAGTAGGTAAGTCAGATAAGTAATAAGATATATATTTAAAAATGGTTAACCGCAGGAACAAATTTCCATCACTTGCAGTCATTAAGTGAAAATACCTTTCTAAAGGACATTCTTGCTCAAAGCCAAGTATGGGCTTAATGCCGGAATGACTGGTGACATTACCTGGTCTGTAATTAAAACTGAGAACCATACTGTTCTTTTCTAGACTGTAGAAAACCTATGGACTTCTTAGCACTGGTTGTACCACCTTCTGTAATGATTAAGTCTGCAACAAACACAGAATTTTCTCTTGAGGCACTTCATGTTTCTGTTCAAGATGGTCAAGACAGAAAGAGGAGGTGTAGGCAAACAGTACAGCTTGGAGAACCTCCAAGTCTTACCTGCACTATTAAATGTCAGAGTAAGCTACATAACAAGAAGAAATCGGCATCAAGATTTCAGATAGCTGTAAGTCTTCCCAGAATATATCACACATCCTTTATAATGCAAACTTTAAGAGAAATAGTCTAGAAGTCTAAATTGACACAAAGATTTCTTACATAATGAAGCTACTGAAAAGTAAGTTGAAGTGAAAATTTATCTCATAAACATGTCTCATAATAACAGTATTTCTAAGGCAAATCCAACAGGTTCAGGCAGGGGAACAAAGGACTGCACTTATCCCAGAAGACAACAGAGGTCTGACTTATTCTTCAATTTCAGTCTTCATACTGAGGTAAAGTTGAACAGTGACAAAGAGTCACAGCTATAGTGCAGTCTAGAAGCATGTACACTTAGCCTCTCTATGCAGCAAAAGCCAGGAGATTCATCTATCTGTGCTACTTAGATGTTCTGTGGATGGGAATCAGAGGGAAAAAATAATCTGGTTTGAGGAACTGAGAAGCGGCAGCTGAAGAAGAAACTAGGCAGAACTTATTTCCATAAAAAAGGCAGGGAAATAAAGCAGCAATGAGATTTGGATGGGAGAATGCTCCAGTGCAGAGCTGGCTGCRTGGCACAGAAAAGAGAAGTCACACTGGTGTTGGACCAGGATGATCCGTTTCAGAAATAATACAGAGAGTCTCCAGTTTGTTTCTGTTGATCCTTCAGGATGAGTTTTGCAATTCACACACACAAAATATCCTTGCAATAGGTTTAATGATTTAAAAAATTTCCAGCAAACTCTACCATGAAATTTAAAAAGCACACAAAAACATGAACAGATAAATGTTTTGAAATATAAGGCTAGTAACACTGAAAAATCAATTTGTTGCCAAGATGAAGAACTTGCTACCACTTCTTTGCATAAACAACTTCAAAAAGTACTTAATGGCAACATGCAGATAGTGAGGGAGATGGCTCTGAATCCTGCTCTGCCGCCCTGGTCCCTGTACCTGACCAAAACCTGCTGTAGCTACTTCAAGCTTGTGTGTGTGGATTTCCTTTCCATGGGAGCTGATATTGCTCTGGACCTCCTTCCAATCATAATTAAGGCATAACCAGGGCACATACTCAGATTTCCAAGCTAGGACATGAGCTTGGATCTCTCAGTACACACAGAGGCATGGTGGCCATCTTGATCTTAAGAACTATCTCAAGAAGGAAGATAAGTGAATGTAAGAACCTGAACTGGCTGATGCAACATTCAGTCTTTTCTAAAAGAGTTTCAGGGGCGAGCCACAGAGAAGCTTCTCTGTAAAAGGAAACAACAAGAAAACAAACACAGACCTCTTAAAATTTGAAACCCCCCCCCAAACACACCGATTTTGGCATCAAAACAAGTCAGCATTTTCATAATCTGCTGAAGACTTTATAGCAACCTTTTCCATTGATTACATGGAACAGATGCTTGGTTGCTTTGTTGCAGATTTATCTGGTCAGTGTTGTTCACTTCTGTAGTATATGTTTCCCTCATATTTATGTCTCCTTCCACTTAACATCCTGTAACTCCCCCATCCTCATCTTTTATTTCCCTACTGTCTGTTCTTTTTACCTCTACCTCTTTTTAAGTCAGCTCAAATTAAGATATTCATGGTCCCTCAGATCTGTCAGCACTTCACTTCTTCCTGCTCCTCTTCTTTTGCCCAGCTCTTTTCTGCCTCTGTGTTTCATCTGCAATCAGCTCCCTTGAGCCAGAGGAATCTGTACATGTAAATATCCCGCCCCAGTCTACAAACGCCCAAATCTTGGGTCAGATCCATCCAAATCTTGTGGAAACAAGCTCTTTTACAAACCTGTTACAGACAGTCTAGTTTGTCTGCATAAAATCCATTGTTTTAAACAAAAAAAATCCACTGCAGCCCAAATCTTGACAGAAGCATAATCAACAAACAGGCAAGACTGATTTGTACTGTCCTGTTTGAGAGAAATATAAATACTGAGACAGAAAGAAATTGTAAAATCAGCCACTCATTACTTTCTTAAGACATTTCATAGTATATTCTTACTGCAAAAATAATGTGTAATTGCTAATACCTAAGTTAAATATTTCTTTTTCATCTTTTTTTAACATTATCATGAAAACATACTTGTGTATGTTTGGCACCAGTGTTGGAGTTCATAGCTAGAGGAGCAGTTGCTTTATTTTTACCTAAGCATTCACCCTTTCAGAAAGTAAAGTAGTTGCAGGAAATACTTTGATTGAAATTCAACTCACAGTTTGGCTTTGACCCACCAAAGCCTGTATTCAGACCAGAATTTCCCAAGATGAGCAGGACTCAGGAATAAAGGTTAGAAAAGGTTAATCAGTGCCAGTAATGTTTATGCAGCATACTATTTTGCTTTTAACATTAAAAGGGTGGTTTTCTGTTTGTTTGTTTTTTTCATTTTTTCCTCTACAAGCTTCATTTGGATTTTGATATAATTTCTACTTTCAGCTAAAAGGAAAAAAAAAATAGGACTTTTCTGCAATGTGGTCTTGACAGAGACATACACACTACACTTTTCACGTTGTGGGACAGCCTTAGGTACCTGTTGTTTGAGCTCACAGATTCTCTGGTATCAGCACAGGCATGGAGAATTCACAGGAGGTCAAATTCATGGGAGGTGAGCATTGTATATCTGCCCCTAAAAACCTGCCCTACAACAGGAGTAACTTTCTGACACGGGACTGATGTGCAAATAGAACACAGCTCATTTTTCAGAACCTCTCCGCATACAAAAGATAGTTTCTGGCTATCATCACCTTCAACTGTTCCTAAGCCCACACCTATGAAACATCCTTCAGAGCTGCCAAGGACCGTGGCTACATCACTAGAAATATGTGCTGTGCAGAACTCAAGAACAGTTTAGGAAAAATCTGGTTTTTTATCAGCTTTAACTCAACCAAGCACCTTCTGAGCCATGTAAAATATCATGATTACTCCTGTTAAATCCAGTATATTGCATATCAATAGGAGCATGAAAAATCATGAGAAAAACCATTTTCAGATTCTAAAGAGGGGCATCAGATAGCATATAGATATTTGAGAAACAACCTCTTTGCATGTTAAACACTGTTAACTAAAACCTATATACTGACATTGAGTATATTGAGTGAAAAGCCAGTATCAACAGTTGCCAAACATTTGTAAAAAATTACATAAATATTTACCTTTTGTGGGAGAGTTAAAAGTCTCTTGTTCTTCAATGAATTAAATGCACGGAATGATGGAAACAGAAAAAGAAATCAGCAAATTCAAAGTTAGATAAAGAAATGTGTTACATGTGACAATGGCATGTACAGTAGGCAGTACTCCAGCATATGTTAAAGTAATGTAGAAAATTAAAGTGATAAACCATGACAAATAATAAAGCCTATGACTTTTTCTTTAAAATTAACAGGAACAATGGTATTACAGAGAACCAGATTGTGGAGTCTTTAAGTTTTCTGCCAGAGCAGTATCGTTATACCCAGATTTATGAATGACATTAAAATCTTAAAATTGCTGTAAGTATCACTCTTACTCCTGAACCACACAGCACTGTTTTAGATTCTGAAGCCTCTTCTGCAATAATGAGTGTTACAAATTTATTTTCTATTAACTGAAATCTTTAATACTTAATAACCCCTGGACTATTGAAAATCAATTTTTAAGGAAAACATAAAAGATTATGAGGCTTGAACTCATTTACAAAAGTTAGCAGTGCTAAGAAAAATACTCTCCAGCATGAGTAAAGATTCCACAAGCTGCCTCAAAATATGCAGTGCCACCTAATAATTTGAAAATAAAACCAGAAATATGGAGACAAAACAAACAACACTGATAGACTGAAATCTAATACTGAAACCACTTATTCTTTTTCTTCTGCCACTGTTTTTATACCGATAGATTTAAAGAAAGATTTTGACTGAAAGGGTTTGATCTTTTACCGTTACCCCAACCATACTCACTGCAATGACATTTCAGTGATCAAGTACATATACACAGAACAGTTTTCACTAGCACTTTTTTTTCAAGGATCTTAAGTTGGTTAAATATAGAAAGATACTTGCAACTCAATGTATTATTTGACAACATACTAATTTTCTGTACAGAATTCTGATTCTTATTTGCTAAAAAAAAATGCTGGCCATCAAAACACTTCTTTCCTCTGTGACATGACTACCATTGTACATATATCACACACACACAAACTTTATATGTGCAATCCCCATTCAGTCCCAGCAAAGTCTTCATGTAGTTTTCCCTCATGTAACAGCAGCAGCACACACACACAGACATGCATTTCACCCTCCATACAAGCTCTGTACAAAGCTTATGCAGCTTTTACCAACATGGGCTAAGATACAGCAATACCTAATGCTGGATGCATGTTTGTTTTGCTCAATGTCACCACGTAAGGCCTATTGCTGTAAACAGATGCCACTGGAAACACACACAACCACACACAACCACACTGCTTCAGTTATGTTTGCAGATTTTCTTTGCATGTAAACAGACTGCTGATTATCACAAACCGTACTGTAATTATATGACTTCTGAAATAGGAAACTACATAGGAAGGTATGAAAAAGAAACCATGTGCTGTGAAGACCCAAATAGAAGCAGATAGAGGGAGTAAGACCTGTTTTGCATGAATTAGCTCTGAGAGAGTTTCTATAAGTTTCTATAGTACAATCATTGCACATTTATATTGCTGGTTCATAAATTTCAATAGGACATATTTTTTTGGTTGTTATTTACTTGCTAGATTACCTAATATGATCCCTACTAATATCTGCTGCATCTAAAAAAGAGTGTAGGAAAATATTCCAGATCTTCAGAGTGTGTTCATTTCCTTGATCAATACAACAATTAACCATTATGCAAAAGTGTAGAGACCCACCCTCAAATCATACTCAAGAGAGACTTCCTGTAATGTTTGATAGCTGCAATGACAGGATGGTGTGAGTAAAGATCACAGAGGTGATACAAAAGTATAATTTAAAAACCATGCAACTACATCACAAAGTTGTTATAGAAACAGCTGAAAAGCAAAGTCAATGCAGAATCCCCACCCCTCTTAACGATTTGTACAGTTCCATTCAAACATGATGCAAATAAAAAACCAGTGATACAAATCTCTTACAGCCCAGCAGAGAATGACATATTGAGAATACACCATTGTCCTTACCATGGCTTAGAATTTCACTGCTTTAGTCACTGAGCCAAAACATCTTCATAGCATTACGTCCTTTTATAAAACATCCGTTAATACAAAAAAATCAAACCCGCTTCTTTTGTAGCATAAGTTAGGGTAATGACTATTGAATTGTGATGTCTTGAAAACACACACAGACACACCTATATGGGACTAACTTTCAATACTGAAATCTCAAGACCTTTCAATACAATAACATCGCAATGTGTCTTGCACTCTAAGAAATACTCCTGACAGTGTTGCAAAGGAAATAAATACAGCTATGCTTTCCTTGAATATGACCGTAATTAAAAAAAAAATCACATTCCCTAAAAATTACAGAAGCCTACAATCTTAACTGCAACCACTTTAAAAAGTCTGCGTGCCCTGGAATTGCTAAAAATAGTATTTAGTTAGAATTGCCTCAAGTGAAAATAACTATGCCTCTCATCCACTCCAAAACTGCACAAAGCTGCTCTCCCTTTCAGAACATAATCGCCAACAAGCCTTTTCTTTTTTTGCATTTTTTTTGCCAGTGTGCATAATAATGCTGTTTTATGGTTTTAGTCCTTAAACTCGACTTTTTCCTCTACATTTAAGGTTGTTTCTCGGTTCCTGATCAGTAGTAACAACCCTATTTCTGCAATGGAATAGGGATCATTACTTTGGTCTTCTCTGTAACAATTACTTCTGTGACTTTTTTTTTAAAATAAAGTGTGTCTACTATTCAGGACCTTGTAAAACTACTTTATTTTCTCCTAAGTTGAATTTTTATGATTCTCAGACTGCCAACCACAGTAGTAGCTAAGACATCATTTGGTATGATGTCCAACATCAAACCTTCCAAACAAGGAAACAACCTTTTTTTTTAGTTCTAAACTTGACAACAAAATGGAATGTCTGAAATACAATGTCAGTCAAGCCTTATTAGCATGAATATGGTCACTTACAATTGATAGCTAAAGATTAAATATTAGGAGTCAAAACATCACTCTGTTTCTCCAGATGAAAACTGCTACCAGTCTCTTGCTCCTTCATTAACTCTTATTTGTTCCATAATGAGAACTTTAAAGACTAATAAAATTACTTAACTGGATTCTTCTATGTCTCCTGAATATGCAAAAGAGCAAATAAGAAGCCCATTCTTGATATACAAACATATAATCTTTTTACAGCAATCACTGTGACTTGTATAACAAACTTAAATGCATATGTGTATATATTTAGATTCAGAGATGCATATATTTAGATGAGTATTTGACCCTCATGAAACAAAACGATTTGTATGGAAGGTAAAGAAGTACTTTACTATAAAAATTATGCTTTATGGTATAACATACAGGTTTTCCTTGAAACACAAGATGTCAATACTGACCATCAAAATGTAGTTTTATTTCTAAATGAAGAGAATGCATTTTGCAATGTTTCCTATGACATTTGCATATTGTACTAGATTTTGACATCATCTGTACCTATGGTGACTGTGAATTTAAACCATCAAGGACACACTTCAGTTCCAAGCACAGTTAATGTAAATCTTTTCCAGAACTCAGTATGTTTTGGATTCAATACTACATTAAGGTCAGATCACTTGTGGTCACTACATTTGACCCTGATACTCATTTGACAGGGATTAAAGAGGTGAAACTAATATTACAATTAGGTACTGTAAATCAGAGCAAATACTGTGGTCTTATGGCCTTACTGAATTTAATTTCTTACAGTAGTATAAAGGTAGACATACTAGCATATGTATTTCAGCAGATATTGACAAAACTCTTTAAACATGTATTATAAAACCTATTCCATTTAGTATTCTTCTGCAAATACATGCTGGGCCTGAACAGAGCATTAAACATGGGGAAAATGAGAAAACCTCCCTTTCAGAAGCAAAGTCAGACACCCAGACGAAACCATAGTACTGTGTAGAGAAGGAAAGCTCTTTAACCTCTGATTACATGAGCTGTAATACAGCCATAGTGACACAGGCGGCACGATGTCTAACAACAGAGCAAACCTTATGTCGTATCCTACTCGCACATTTTGTATATAAGACGCAAGCATATGAAGCACAAGTGTAAACAAGAGTTCACTGAAACAGCATTATTTTACAAGTATTCACAGTATCAACAGCTTTATAAACCTATACTAGCTTTGGCCTGCAGCTCAACTTCCATTTTTTCTTTCCTCTTCTGTACGCATCCCATCTCTACTCATTTTCACAGTAGGTTCTACATTTATTTCCAATGCCTTCAACAAAACATAAACTGGTATTTTACTCTCACACACCAGGTACCAAGAATGGCAGAAACATGATATATGAATAAGCAAAGGAAAGCCAAATTAAAATCAAATTAAAAGCTGATTCATCATTATATATTTTACCAAGTGCTGAAATTGAAGTAGAAACATAGAAGAAAGTTGAAATTCATTACGTATTACACTTCCCTATAAAGTCCCCAGCTTGCTAATATGCAGAAATAGAAACTCTGAATGTAGTTTGTAACTAGTTTATAATTCAGACAGTACTAGATTCACTCCAAAACGAGAGGACCCAAATGGAAAGTTTAAAGTTAATAAAAGCCACTTATGTCAGTATATTAATCATTCAAAATAAACACATTTATAAAACAAAAGTACATTTTATATATGCTGGGTTCCATATGCCATCACAGCTCAAAGCCTTAAAATTAATGCAAACTGATTGCATGTTAATGCAAGCCATCATACACGCGAACCTCATTGGTAATCTGTTATGATAAGGTGGTGATGGTCAGAAACTTTATCTGTTCAAGAACGTGGTCTGCTAACAGTGCTGTAATGCGCTACAATATTTCATCATTATAAGCATTTTTAATTTCCACAAAGAAGAAAACCTTGTAGTATGTGGCAATATCAGTTGTTGCTTGTAGTCAATGAGAAAACAGGGTTTTTTAAACACGGAAGAAAACATGAATGTGCAAATATTATCCATTGTGCCACTTCATTTTACCATAACACTTCATTCTCTGTGTGCAGTATGTTGCTAGAAAAGGAAACAGTAACGTACATCCTTATTTGATATTAGTATGTAAGAAACATCTTCCATAACCATTAGGTCTACATTGTCCTTTTCAGAAAAGAGCAGCACTCTTTTCCTGATCAGTAGGCAAGAAAGGGCTGGTGACCTGTGCTCTCACATTTCCCATGGTAATTATTTTCATTCTTTACTCACTGAACTATGAACTCCAGAAGAAAAACAGATTTGTGATATTTATTATTAATCTATGTTAATAACGCACAACAATAAATATAAACCACAAAAAAAGAAATGAGTAAGACCATCAAAATCTTTGCCCCTAGTTTTTTTTTTTTGCTGATAACATACTAGACATGTGTCGGAAACTACCATGACTCTAATAGAAATTTTAAATATAAAAGGGTACTAGAAAATTAAGGCAATTTATGTAATAACCCACATGTAATAACCCACCGGTCAAACTTCACTGAATTTCCCAAACTACCAAGATGCTTTCATTCTCTTCTATTGCTTTACTGGTAGAATTACAGCATTGGACACATAGTTATGCAAGTAGACTTTAAGTAAAGAAAGGTAAGAAATCAAAGAGTTTGAGCTATCACAAGCTCATTATTTGATACCTTGCTCTATACTGCCACTTCTTACTGGAACTTGTGGTAGCTGTCTTCCCCTACGACTGCTGAAGGAAGTGTCTGCAGGAGGAGACTGTGTAGGACTTCCTTGTTGATGTGTTCTGCAAACGAAATTGAGATAAAGGCAAAATAAGGCAAATGAAGAGACTTTTCATATTCTGAATTTTAAACACAAATAAAGTTGCAGGTACTGAAGATGGGTTTGAAAAAGTTTGCATTTGGCCTATGCTATACGCACATACTCAGGTCTAGATACCTAGTCAACTTATAAGGCCTCACATTTAATTTCTCTAACTACCTTCAACTATGGTGAAATTATTTCCTTTTGTTTGTTTGTTTATTTATTGTGGGTTTGTTTTGGTTTGGCTTTTTTGTCATTTTGGTGGGTTTTTTTGATAAAGCACTAGTTAAAAACCATTGAATGAAAAGCAGTTTTCTAAGAACCATTTATGATTATGACTCACAATTTATATACATTCTCCTGCACTGGTACAAGGGCTATACAAAATGCAACCTCTATGTTTTATTAAATTTAGTATTCCCTTTGTGCTGATGCAATAATTGCACAAAGCCACAGAGAACTGGACAGCAAGTATGAGAAGTGGACAGCAAGTATCTATTCCCATAGGATAGTGTGTGGTTTTTCCCAGAACTCAAAGAAGGAAAAAGACCTTTAATCTTGGTATTGTGGTGGGGGAAGGGAGGGGGTGTGTGTGTGAGTATCTATGCGTGCATGCAAACCATGCGCAAGATTTTTAATATTCATATCTAAGTAAATATCCTAAACCTCTTAGGCTGAATGATAGCTAGCACTGTTTCAGAACATCTTGGCTACTTGATTTCTTATACATAGATACAGTTTCTGAGTGTAAGACATCAAACACCTTTGGAACCCTGACAATTAAAATAAGTATGGGCACCTATAATAACTATGGGGAAAAGGTTTAAGAAAGTAAAACAAAGATGAGAAGCAGCAGACCGCTGAGGAGAGCTTACTGTGAAACGCCCTTGCCAGTTACAGGAATGTCCCACTCACTATAGTTGATAAGCACTGTTTATCCAGTTGCAAATAGATAATTTGTAATTTAAAGTAGCACATTTGTGCAAGTTCAAAATACAATTGGCTGTCACCAGGTAGATCAACTGACTTTCTCTTAGCCTGTAAGATCAGAGTTAGCTGTGTGAACAGCTCGTGATTTTCTGCATAGTGTTTAAGAAGAATACTTCAATAATTTTCATATGGATACAGAACAAAACACAACAATGGAAGGACGAAACACAGCCAGTCTTTTAATTTACATAACTATTTAAGTTCAACAGCAAGAAGTACCATCTGGATGGTGGAAGATAGGTGGCATAAAGGATATGGGAGAAGTGTAAATACCATGAACAATCCACAGTGTCAGAATGAGTGAATGTGTCATGTATGCTCAGAAAAGTACAACACCACTGAAATCTGGGAGGCAGAACATGAATGCTATGCTGGACACATAACAGCAACCTTGTCAGAAGTGGAGAAGGTGGCGCCGAGCCTCTGGATGCTAGGTGATGTACAGAGCATAAGGGTCTGACACTAGCCTGCTCACTCGACCTTGAGCGAGCATGGTGTTTTCCCCTAATGACTGGCTGCTCAGTCGTTCGTGGGGTTGGAAGTCCCCTTCTAGAAAGACATGGTAGCAGACCCCTAAAACATCAGGGCCAAAAAGAAACTGTTCAGTTGTTAGCTTCAGGCACACCTTCCCATGCCCCCCTCCATCAAAGAACATTGCAAATCCTGGCTGCGGGACCAGGGTTGACATTTCAGATGAAAGTTGTAAATTCTGAATGCAAACCCATTTTCAAAACGACAAGCTGCAGAACACTCACCACTGCAGATACACATGACCCTAATTGTGGAAGTGTTGAACTGCACTGCTTATAGCAGACAGTTGGCCAAAACTCTAGCTGCACCTTAAACACAGCAAACACATGCTAACAACATGTACAACAAAAGGACTAGCACAGAGTAAGCTATGAATATCTGGTTTTACCACAAAGCATTTCTGTTTCTAAAACATACCTTTTATCTTTATTAAAAATATTAACTGCATTTCAGTTARTGTCCTAAAAAAAGGACAATATGAAAGCACATCTGTGATTCCCTTAATTTCCTTTCCTTAATTTCCTTTCCTGAAATAAGAAATCTGTTTAAGTATCTGTAAGTACTAAAACAGAAATAGGGTTCTGAAGGAATTCTAATGAAAATATAACTAATACTATGCAGTAAAATGATTGAGTTAGAATAATAGAGCACAATTATTACTAGTTCAGTAATTGCATACACTACAATTATGCAATAAGCTCAAACATTTCAAGTTTGCAGAGTGCCAAACTATTGTAACTGTGCCTTTTTACTCTTCCTTGGCTTTCCAACAGGGCAGCCTTTTGAGTGATACTATTGTATCTGCTGTTATATCAGAAATTTCAATTCTTGTGAGATCATTTCATTGTGGGGTGTTTCTGTTTGTTGGTTTCGGCTTGTTTTTTTACTTTCTGCAGACTTATGAAGTCTCCCTTCACACACCCAGCACAATTTCCCCACAAGATACAGTCAAAGTACCCAAGGAACTGTCTGGTTCATATGACTATCATACACTTAGAAGTAATCCTAAAAAAGCCTCTATATAGGAAATAACATGAGGATGCCTACTAAGGCTAACAAACATGTTTGGATTCAAAGCCATTTCATCAGTAACAGTTTCTGTGGAAGTCCAGCCACAATGCTAAAAAATCAAGATTCTTTTGCCTGTGCTTATATTCTCTCTCCTAAATCCTAACATTTCCTTAGCTTAACTCCTGGCTTGCCCAAGTGATAACCATAATATTCTTGCAGAGACTGAATCTCCTGATTCTGAAAGATGCTTACAATAACAAAGATGACCTGAGTTCTGAAACTGCGTGTTTCCCCGTGCTGACTGCAAAAGTAATCCATGCCAACTATTGCACATAACCAGGTTTTAAGCATCTATCAGATGTTTAAACATCATAACATCCATAAAGTAAATATGGACCTCACTCTGTGCCAGAAAATCCTTATCCGCTTTTACTATGAATAAATGCTTCAATCTAACAAAGTCATCATGTTCTCAGTTCTGATTATTTTGGAGGCTAAATATCCTGGAATTTATGAGAGCCCAGTGAAACACTAGAGTCCGTCCTGCCATTACAGAACAGGACAGGACTTACCTGCAACTCAGAAACTTATCTCCTTCTCCAGCAATATTCTTTTTACAGACATGTCCCCTTCCAAGAGAAAGACAGAGGATCTGCTTAACTCAAATGAAGACAAATCAGGCTTAAGACTTGCATTAGCTGGGGTATTAAAATGAGATGAATATGCTTCTTGGGGTGCACATGAAAAGAGAGATAAAAGGCAATTGAAGAATAGCTAGAATGGAGATAAGGACTTGCTGTCCTAGGAGAAAGATCTGTTGCTGGCAGGAAGAAGCCTGCAAATGGCTGATCAGGAGAATGAGACAAAAAGGAACAAGAAACAAGTATGGGAGACAAAAGCTAGTGAGAAAATGAGACAAAAGTGAGATAAGAAGTACAGAGAGGAGAGGAATCTGGGAAAAAATGATACCTGGTGAGCAGTGAGACTGCAATGAGCATGTACATGTGTATCTCATCTCCTGGTTCCTCACTGAGGAAGGTGACACTGCAAGCAGCAAACCTACTAATTCAGCTGGCAATGGCCTACAGGGGAATCCTACAGGTTCCAGCTCTGCCAGCACACAAGAAAACTCAAATTCCTTTCCCTTCAGACTGATGCCTCAGTAGCATGCTGCCACCTAAGAAACTACAAAGAAAAACTAAGAATAAGAGAAGGTCACCAATCCAGTTCACCCTTGGCATAGTGTCCTAGGCAAAATATAGAAAGTACAGTTAAAGACTCTATGTATCCTAAAACAAGACGGGTAATGTCACATCTGGCATTTCTAGGGTGATCAGTTTGGGCTGAAAGAAAACATTTTAGGATTTGGATGAATCAATTTTTACTCATTCATACAAGAACAGAAAATGTTTGATTTTTGTGTAATCAATTTTACTCCTTCAGAACAATTCACTGAATCCCATCTAGAAGGCTTCTCTCATTGAATTAAGAGAACTTTTAAGCTTTGTAAACTATCCTGAAAGGACTGGCTTCTTCCCTTTTATGTACATTTCCTCAGCTATCACAATACATAGAAAACTTAATCTTACATAGCCTGTTGAAATGCTTTATAGAGAAGCTGACAGCATGCTGATATGTTATTCCAGTAATCTGCTTAACTAATAGTAGACAGGATTTGCAAATTGCAAAATAAACACCAATTGGAAGACAAAAATGAATATTTGAAGAAGAAATAGTCTTGAGTTGTATTTGACAAGAAAATTAATTTCCTGTCCTAATATCAAAAATTTCTGGCACTAGTGCAATATTACCACTGTGATGGAATACTGAACTACATCACACAGACTTATGTAGACACTTTTGTCTCACATCTAATACTACTGAATCATTTTATGGAAACAGAAGCCTACAACATGTGCTATGGAGATGTAAAAAGAAGCAGTACAATTCATGTTTCCCCATGCTCTTGTTCACTGGATTCATTGCTGAATTACCAAGAACCAAACCCCTTGGACACCAGTTACTCTTCAGAAGTCAGAAAAAACCAGGGCTTTAGTGATTTCCATGGAACAACAGTCTCTGATTCAATCACAGCAAGGACTTCAGTCATCATTTAGGCAACCTCTCTGATTTAAACTGAAAAAGCAAGTGGGTTGTTGGGACAACAGAATCATCTGACTCAAGGAAAATGCTAGCATTCCTTTTGGATCAGGAACAATAATCTGGGATTTGATGCAGAAAAACAAAAGAAAGGCTCTGAAGTTTTGCTACATAATGTGCATTTTCATTAAAAATAGAGGTGTCTGTGTTGTTCATGGAAATTTTTCAGCTCTCACAACATAAACAGATGTACACCTCTGCATATCAAAATAACATAAATCAATTTCTGACAAAGGTAGGATCTCATCCCTCCTCACTGCTCTTATTTCAGCCAATACACAGGCTTTAAAACCTAACTACATGTACTTATTGTTCAATATATACCTTTATTTTTTCACTTTTACCTAAGAATTTGAACATGTAGTCCCATATTACTGTAGCATCAAAGTTAAAAATTATAATGATAATACAGGTTCAGAAAAATTCAATGAATACAAAAAAGTTCCGGTGTTTATATTAATTTTATGCAATGATAGATTTAAATGTGTAACTTAACTTCTTTATATTTTAAAGTGAAATTCATTTGATCAGAGATTTTAAATTATTAATCTATTATAGCTATCTATCTATTTATATAATCTATTATGTTTTTTCATCCTCAAAGTTAATGTAAAATAAAGATTTTTTGAAAAAGAATCAATGTTGAAGTGCAAAAAAGGGCTGCTAGTCTTTGCCACTATCTGCAGGGATGGAGAACGCCAGAAAAATTCTGTATGCACGCAACACAGTGCTAATAACACAGATACAAARTATATAATACTGTTAATTATTACAACATAGCTTTTGTTGCTGTCATGGATGTTCTAAAAAAGTCGTATTAGAGGTATATTCCAAAAACTGGAATCAGACTGGTAATAAGAGATGTTTACACATCAATCAACACTCCTACCTTTCCGCTTCAGTTGCAGGGCCTTTCCTAGTTTGTTTTTGGCTGCTATATCTTTCCACTTTTCTGGACTGCCTGTGAAATGACATGTCAGAAAAGAAATAAACAAAGAAGAGAAAGAATACAGAAATATGAAGATTATTTATTCAGGTATTATAAAGGTAGTAACAGAAACGGTTGACAGATGAGACAGTGACAACTATCATCATAAACAGGCTGGTGAAGTCGAGGTTTAAGAGACATTGCACTAATTAGGTTTGATTGAGGCTCAAGGTGTGAAAGTTATGAGGTACCAAAACAGGGAAGAAAACATTAATCCTGACTGAGCCTGCAACTACTTTGCACTTCAGAGCCTGTATTTGATTAGAAACAATGCCTCCTCATAGGCTTATAAGTCATCTCTTAACACCATGAAAAACAAGTTCAGAGCAGACAGCAGGAAAAAAACCTTGCAGAAAGAACCAGAATATACTATTCGAAGGTAAACTTTAAAAATGGCTTTTAAATCTAAATTTCAAAAGCAAAACAAATACTGCATCATATCAGATTTAAATAAGGCTTTCACTGTCTTAATAAAAACTTGGCTTTTCAAAAATCTTACTCGATTACTTGCTAAAGTGTTTAGAAACAGATTAAACCAATTCTATTTTTTTCCTAGTCAATATAAATAAGTTAGAAATTTATTTCACTCCTTCAGTCCTTTCCTACACAAATCTTTTATAGAATTCAGCTGATATTTGGATAGTGAGGCACTAGTTACCTCAGACAATCTAAGCACTTTCTTTGATATTAAATAAGATCAATGAAGAGTAATATGAGTCAATAAATAYAAGAACAAATGTAAAGCCACGTTTCACCATTAGTACCCAGGTCTACAAATATAGCATGCAAATCTCTGCAATTCTTGTGTTCCAAAATTTTCTGTACTATCCATAGCAATGCCAAAGCATTTACAAATTAGGATTTACTACTTTAAACCTCAGAAAATCATCAATATATATTAATTTTTCAGAAGTAAAAGCGCATGCAGTATTTCAGGAGTGGTCAAAACCAGGGAGTGATGATTATTCATCCCTAGGTCAGAAATGCTGACAAACTTTAACACATGCAAGACCTTGCAATAATACAATCAATGTCATATGTTAGGCTATAAGAATTACTGTGGGTAAAACAAATAGATAAAAATAATATTTAAAATATTATCTTTCCCTTTTAAACCTTTGTGGTTATACAGAGTAATCCAGTGCCTGAACTGGAAGATACCTAAAGAGCTGTGACACCAAGTTATACCCAAAGAACGTAATCATAGTGGATTTTCATTATTTGTACCCACTGCAATATTTGATGAGCATTATATTGTGATGCAGTAGATTCCACAACAAAGAAAACACTGCAGCAAAATAGAAAACGCTTTCTGCATGAGCAGAGGTTACTACCTGAAGCTTTCTGGATTTTAAAAAATGTATTTTCTCACAAAAAATAGTCTGTCAGATTAAAAATTGAAATTCCTTTTGTCCTCATGCTATTTTTTAGAGATTAATTTTTTGTATATTCTCATTTCTTTTCAATTTTTTTCCTTTACCAGGACAAATATAAAGTGGATACAGAGGAAAACACACATATTAAATGCTGCAGCTTTACTAAAAACCTACAGTTAGCAAAGTATTTAAAATTATGGCTAGATCCACTGTATGCAGCAGCATTACCATTCAAATTATGTCACCCTCTTCATTTTCTGTTTAGTTGGTTCTGTTTGGGGCTTATTTTTCTCTTAGTCCTTATGGCGCTTGCCTAGAATGTGACATTGCATGCAATGGAGAAAGAGAGCACACAGTACTACTTTTAGTAGGATGGAAAAGCTAACAGCAGGACATGCTTTCCTGTGACAAAAACCAAAGTAATACCTAGCACTACTGAGCTGAGTATACTTATTTCTCTGGTCTCAGTGCTGTCCTTGAGAGAAGCACATACTAGAAATTATTTTAAATCTGTTTTCTTTCTGTTTCCTCTCTCTGGCTAAGATGATGCTGTACACATTTCCATACAGCTCAACAGCCTGCTGAAGCACTTGAACCCTGGCTCAGCTTGAGCACACTGAGGGCATTGGCAGGTGTGCATTTGCAGGTAGGGGTCGTTTCCTGCTCATATGCAGTGTACAAAGAGTGCACTCATGTCATACTCAAATYTACCTCTTAAATGTAATTCATAGGAGAAAAAAAATATTACCCGTGAATGATACATGCATATATGTACTTGTACATAAAACCAGAAAAAAAAAAGAATATATGTGAAAGTATGCAGAGCATATGAAGAACATACTATAAGCAATACCTCATTTATTTTGATCTACGATTTGAGTAAATAAGGATACCTCTGTGCTGCTCCAGGTTTAGCACTTAGGTGGTCTACACTGTCCTGTTTTGGAATGCAAGAATCCAGCGTCCTTGTTCTTCACAATATTTGGAAACATGGATGTGAATTTGGACAGAATGAGCAGAAACAGAGAGATGGTCACATGCAGTGAAGATGGAGACATGCAGTCAAATATATAAACCAAAAGCAATAAGTCACTATCTATTGAAAAAGGCTGTATTTCTCATTTTCCTCTTCCAAACACTATAAGGAAATGTTAAAATTTTAGATGTAATATCAACAGTCTAAGATGTAATGAAGTATAAAGTGAAAGCCACAACAGTATTTTAAAAAACCATTATACTCTACATGCTGAATACCAGCACTGTTATTTAATAGGTGCCTTCCTATTAATATTCCTAATTATCCTTCTTGAGAATTAATCCATAGTATTGTTCATTAGATTAATATATAAACATATAAAAAACACCTTGGCTTAAGAAGATGCATATTTTGTCATTATATTGTGAAAAACTCCTGAAAATGCAACTAAATTTCCTAAGTTCATGTATTTTGATGAAAACTTCATATTCAATTGTCACACAGTCTGCTACAGTAATAATTAACAATAATTCAATAGAAAAGTAGAATAACTGACTCAACTTTTTTTTTAATAAAAAGCAGATGGGAATCTTTCTGAATTTCTATAGTATTTTAATTTCTGCTGAAGCTGCAAAATTTGTTCACAGCTTTCAATTTGGCAAAAATATTATTAGTCTATTGGTTTATTATTAGTTTTTAGTGAGTATATGATGAGATCTATCAATGAAAGCTTTTTTTTAAAATACCAAATTTGGATTTTAATGAGAAAACTCAGCAAAATTTGTAGTTCACTAATAATCTAAGTTATATAATATATTTGCATCTATACCGCTATTAGGGTCAGGAAATGCTAAAATTTCGCTTTAAGATCATAAATCTTCCAACTGTCACACCAGATCATTGAACAATATGTATCAAATATAGACAAGCACTATATATTATTTTATATACAGGCAAGCTATTTACAGTTCATGTTTCAGAGTTCTATGTGCCTCAATATACTTAACAGTTGTGACAATATTCCTACTGAAATTAAAAGTTACTATTCATAAAGTGACAAGATAACATTTTTATACCATTCTGTGTCTAATATTTTTAAATTATTTCTTACTGGCTTTTAAAAGAGCCCTCAGTGGTTTGCAGAGAGTGTTACTTTATGTAGCCTTAAAGCCACCAAGAACATCATGTTCAATACTTCGTGACTTTTACTGAAGTTTTCTGAAAGGCTGGATCTGCGTGGTGCCTGAAAGTACCAGAAGGGCACTTGCTCTGCAGCTGGCTTCAGATGACTCTTGGACAAGAATTCTTACAGATGAATGCATGACTGACAAAAGCTACTTCTCTTAACTGAAAATATATGAGAATTCATTTTTTAAAAGGCTTATTTTATCCAGTTTATCTTGGTTATATGCTGATATTAGATGCAGACTTTTCCAAAAGAACAGTCTGAATAAAATTTCCATCTACGATTAAATGCTCAGCTTTCATTCACCTTGTTTTTACCATCACTCACAAATTCACAGTTCTCCAGATACCTGTCTGTCTATGCTGTAGACATTAAATGTTTAGACTTTYTAATTCTAGTTTCCCATAGAAAACTCCCAAAAACTTTCAAGCAATGAAGCTATCAAATTCAAAAGAAAAACTATCTTTTAAAATATCTTATAGAAATACATGATACTAATCAAACATTTGCTAATTTTTAACACTCGAATAATACATAACTCATGTCTTCATCTCATCAATGTATCAAGGAGTCATTTCTTTCTGATACAGCAAGTGAACGAATTTCAGAAGAAAAATCTTGCCAAGACTTTTATTAAAATTTATGTTAATAATCAATATAAATAAATACAATATTGCAAAAAATAATTTAAATTATCAGAATTAGAAATAATGCATAAGTCATGTTTAAGAAATTTATTCAGAAATAGATCTTGATTGCACTCTATATGCAAATTGGACCCATTTGTAATATAAATCTGTAACGTACTCAAATGAACAGTAAGATGAAATCTGTCAAAGTCAATTAATCTGTGAAATATGATTTGAAAGTTGTGATAAGCAGTTAGTTAGTTATTCCTGCTGATCCATCAGTCATTCCCCAATACCCAGAGCTTCAGCTGTCAAATTGATACAAGCATATTTAAAAAACTATAAAATAAAGAGCTGAGTAGTATTGGCCCACCGCAATAAACATATGAATTAATCAGAACAAACGTAAACTTAAAGGGTAGAAAACAAAGGTAAATCACCTTTGATTCCCTCACTGATACTCTCTCTACAGACATGCAATGTAAAGAGCCCAAAGTTTTCTGAACTTCTCTTAATGTGGGAGAAAAATCCTGGAACAGGTAGGCTGCAAACACTCGTCAGCATTGAGGTTAGCTTAAATTCCTTCTGTGTTCGTCAATGACTCCATCACTGGGATTTGGTGACCAGATTGCATGCAGGACTTACAAACACAAGAAGGCACTGATTTCACTTCGGAAATTAGACTGCTGTTTATCCACCTGAAAATCTTTCCCATAACAGATTTCATATCCTACAGATGCTTTACTGTAAAATGTTTGCTAGGGGGTATGAGATTATTTCAGCCTTTCTCCACAAATTTTCAGCTGACATAAAAAGGCTTACTATTTGGCATTGGGAATGGTAATATTTAGATGAAAACCTTATTTCACTGATTTTTTTCAAGTCTGATACTCTGAAGTCAAAGGCAATCTTTCCATCGACTCAAAAAATGAGAACCAAAATTCCTTAAAAATGCCTAAAAGACACAAAGTACATTTGTAAACTATTAATAGCTGTCCCATCAAAGGGATGTGTTGGCAAAATTTCTGGAAATGCAGTATCTGTAAGGGAGTACAGCTTTGAAATAATGTTTCGCAAATTTAACTTTGTAAGATATGATGCTGTCCAACTCAAATTAAAAAAAAGAAATGCTACCCGAACACAGTTACACTCTTCCCATCTGGTATGAGTGGAATATGTCCAGTATCAAGCAAACAAGATAAATCACGGTACAAATATCAGTATTGTGAGTAGACTTTAGCAGAAGGTAAGCACTGGCACCATTGGTATACCAGTCTTACAGTTTTAAGTGCAACTTCGTAAATTGATGTACAGATTATTTACATTAACCATCTGTATCCTGTCACTTACTGTAATACAAAATATTGGAGAGAAAATTTTGAACTTGCATCTAAATATAAGTTACAATGTCTGCTTAAAATAAACCCAGATCTATCCAGAAAAGAAATTAAAAATAAAATTACTACTGCCAAAGCAACGGAATACCAAAACTCAGAGAAAGCTCATGAGAAGTAAAAGAAAAAGGTGCTTCTATTAATCATAGGTGATATTCAGCATAAAAATTTATTTAATGCCCTGATGTTCTTAATCAAAACCTACCTTATTAGGAAAACCTGCTCCATGGAGGCCATCCTGATTTGGACAGAACTTACAAACAGTGCCAATTTTTACATACATCCACTAGAAAGTGTTACCAAGACCTCCAGCATAACAGCCTGTAGGTTTTTTCCCATTAGGAACAGTTTGTTGAAAAGAAGAAAACCAAAACCAATACAAATAAACATGTATACAAGAATATGCTCTACAACAAATATTTATCACATTATAAAGCACCACAGTGAAAGCACCACTAACATTTAAAGATGCAGGTAAAAACAGACTAAAGAACATTAACACAGATGATGTTCTGTTGTATCAGACATCTTATTTCATGTCTTGTGACTATTCAGATAAACAGAAGACTTGAAAAGATGTTCATTCTTAGGTGCTTTATAACAGTTCAACAAAATGCAGAGATGATATCTAAACTGCTGTTTTATTTTGGGCTTCTGGAGGTTGTAAGACTCTCTCCACATATATGCACACTTCTAAATTTCAGTGTACTCCTCTGAGAGTGCAAGATGCAGTAAGCCATTTTTCACCTGGGAGGAGTTGACTAGTACCTGTCATCCTCCGGAGATGCATGCTGGATATGAATCCTGGGACTAGTAGGTCGTCTCCTCTCTAGTGAGGGGGACCATCTACCCCTGTTTGCCCGTTCAATAAAACAGGAAAAAAAGGCGATATTTAGTTTGTCATAAAATTAAATATATGGGATTTGGGACTGGAAAAATACCCCAAAAAGTAAGGAAAGTGAACAATTCAATTATTTTTTCTAAGAGTTTTTTAATACCCAGGTATTCTTAAGGCTGCTTACTGCAGAAACATCACATCTGAAACAAAGAGAAGGTGTGCTCAAAGATGCAGAATTTAGACAAGTATAAATCTTCTACGTTAAGTCTTCAAATATCCTCAAATGCTAGACTACCTAAAAGTCTGTCATTTACATAGGAAGCTGCAATTCCAAACTAGAAGAGGCTTTCAAAGATCATACGATGGTCATTTTCTTGGTATTTTGCTAATCCCATCTCTCCTAGCTCTTTGCATGGAAAAATGTAATCCCAGTAAAAATGTAGGACTATGAATTATAATAAAAATTCTAGGGCATAAAGTCATCCTTTTCTGGAATGCAGTGAAAGCGTGTCAGTAAATTATTTAACAAAAACTAAGCTACACACATTTGCGTACAAGTACTGTATACTTTCATCATTTGAAAATATATATTGAAAGCGTGTGCAGCCAGCTTCCTCTTCTGTTCATTTCTCTTCATCCCAGTAGTACATGCCAGTACATTATGTTACATAATTAAATTTAACAAAAAGGACCTGAATTGAGAATGAAAACTCGTGTATTACGTGATTTTTTCAAGAGAAAGCACATTCAATTTAGAATTATATATACCATATTATACAGAGAGGTTGCTTATTTTATTGGGATGTTATGTGTTTGTAATACTACAAGTGTACTTACAACAATTTACAATACCAAAATAAACTGATTTATTGACAAATAGCAAAATGTTTACATAAACTCTGCACAAGTATCTAATATTTCCCTTTTTGAGGCATTCTTCCAGTCCATGTAATAAGGAAAAGGGTTTGATTTATGGAACATGCAAATAACAAAGGTTTCAGGGACATGAGCATTATTTGAACAGTTAGGTAGGTCTTTCAGAAGTTTTAAGAGCAATTAGGTTGTTAGTAGTTAGATTCTTTTTCTCTCCAAAGCAAGAGTTAAAGAAAATGTTAATGCATCAGTGCACTCAGTCAAAGCCCTTAATATGCTGATATCCACTACAGATATTAAAGAGCATTTGATAGAATTGACAAGGTCATTCAGTATGAACTTTAAGAACACGCTCCCTTTCTCTGAATGTTAAACGACTGTGAGCCACAGTACAAGACCAATGTGTAATTACCTATTTCTTTACATGGTTGGAAAGAACCAGAAAGACAGTATGTCGCAGACCTGATGCAAACAGTTATTTCACTGTACATTATTTTAAATGAAAATGGGGATATTCAACATAACTGTTAAAGGCATGCAATATAAAAATCAACATGAAATCAGGACAAGCCTTAATTGGATCAACTTCTGTGTTACCTGTTCATGATAAGGTAACAGGTAACTATTGAGCTTTGTCTCTTGTGGGTAGTAGTGACCAGCTGATAGCAAAGATCCTGTTTCACTTCCTACTGCAGTGAAGCACCTCAGAACAAATCTAACACAGCTATGGGGCTGTATTTTGCAGGTATGCTGACCTTTATACATGACCAAATCCCTGGGCTGTGCTCCTTGGTTTTATTTGCTGCTCAGATCTCCACTGACATCTCAGGCCAAAAGCATACAAGAAGTACCAATCTGTACAACTGTTCTTGTGCTAACTGCTAATACATAAAACAGTTGCTTGCAACATCAGAAATTTAGAAGGCAAATAATAGCCACACTACATATTATTAATTGACTATCACTGGCTGCAATCTTAAATCAATCTGGGGAAGATGCTATTATGATGATAAACCATTGCTAAATCAGTTCAGAGTCTGCCCTTAAACCTCATGCCTAGGTGTATCCCTGACTKAAGACTAGGTGTTGAAAAGAAAATTCTCCATTCTAAAGAAATAGCACCTAATTTACACGGAAAAAAGCAGAATTTTTGAGACACAATTAAAACGATAATAATGAAAAAAAAAAAAAACAACAAACCCAAACCATAATGAATTAGTAGCAGGTAAACATTTTCAATGGCAGTAGAGGACACAATACAAACTTAAAGATGCCTTGTAGACCATCAAAGGAACTTCAACAACACAATCATTTCAGAAAAAAACCCAAATGAACAAACCAGCTTGGAATAAATAGGGGGTGGGTGGTGGGAAGAGAAAAAAAAAAAGGCAGGCATGGTGCAACTGCATGGAGGTATTAGTAGGGGCTGGATATTTTTGAGTGTCCTGCAGTAGACTGTGCAAAAGAGAAGTATATGAAGGATTAAACTCTGTACAAAACCAGTCCATTGAACAAAAATCTTTGTCAGGCCTGTGTCAAGGCAAGGTCAGTTTGCCAGCCAAGTTATATGGATGTTACTTGGCCAAATGATGGAACTTATAGGAGGGGAAAAGGAATTTTGTCCTTGTTGTTGTTTTGATTCTGCTGTAGTGAAACCAATAAGACTTGCATATCACAAATTAATATACACAGCTGAAAGTATTTTTCTGCTTGTATAAGTGAGTCAATAGAATGACTTTTACTGGCAAAGCAGCATCTTAAAATCCAGTAACTACTCTAACCATTCCAAATGACATGAATGACATTGTCTAAAGTTCAAGGATCAAAACTGTTTCCAGCAAATCAGTGACACAGAGAAATAGGGCTCTACTGTCCGTCGGTTATACACAACCAATATAATTTTGTTAAAAAGTGGTTCATTTTAGCTCTTGATTCGAATATAATCTAATTTATATTCCCCAAGGCAAAAAGTTAGGGGGAACAAGTAGAAATAATTTTCCATAGGTAACTATATTCCTAATTTAGTTAAAGGAAATATACAAAGCCATATTTAGAAGTCTGTATTTAGAGGCATAAAAGTCTAGACTTTTAAATAAAATCTACAATGCTGTCATTCAGGGAGGGGAGAAGGAAGAGGACACAACGTGAAAACAACTAACAGTGTCTTCAACATAAATCTCTCAAATCTAATGATAATAAAGTGCTGGAGATTTGACCACAAAACCACAGAGTGTTTCTCTTTGCTGGACCAAGTCTACACCTGACAAGTGTCTCATCTCTTCTTAGTCTCCAGTAATGAAGACAACCTTTTCCATATTGTCTATTACAGTGTTTCATTAAAATTGCTTTCAAAAGAGATTTCCTACTGCTTAAGGTGAACTTGTCTTACTGTATTTTAGGTCTTTTATTCTCATCTTGTTCAGCACAAAACCAAAATGCTTTCTATAGACCCTGACCTTAATTCTGTGTTCTTCAAACTAAAGGCTCCTCTATCATTACAGGCAACTGATGGCTAACTTCACATTCAAGTGTAAGCAGATTCCATATTCATTCCATATTAGTGGAGAACTAAATCTTCTAAAATTCACTTTCCCCAAAACAAAAATATTAATTTGGCGGGTTTTATACATTAAATATAACATCTTCCTCCAAAACTTGGGCTGCATAGGAAAAATCTTCTGTGTCACAAGAAAGGAAATTACACCCTAAATCCCCTGCCAAAGCCACACATCTTTTTATTTTCAATGAAACTATCAAGAAAAAAATGAATATGAATTTCCTAAAGAAGAGCTTTTCTGCTCCATGAAGGATCCCAAGTCAAAAACTCCTATTTAGGGCTTCTAAAAGCTAAGAAAAACTTTCATAGTGCTGGGCAATTTTTCTGGATCAGGCCCACTGATATGATTTGGCAAAACCACATGTTTAGTAGCAACAGAGGCCATTAATACAGACTTAACACTTTCCTTTATGAGGAGCTCACGAAAAATGCTGCAGATTCTGCACAGCACCCAGTGGACAGAGGTTGGTGGACACGAATTATAAAGACATGATAGAACTAGTTAACATCAGCGACAGATGTAATTTTGAGTATAAGATTTTAACTAGATGGTTTACAATTACCAGTTACTGTTTCATTGAATATTCAACTTGATGGATGGCATCTTGAAATAAATACAGAACCTACTGCTCACGTCTATATGTAACTACACTAAATAACTGCTTGTAGATGAAGGCAGCTGTACATATGTACACACTCAGTTATTAACATGATGCTACAATATTTTTTTAAAAATCTAGAACAATATCTGGATTTCATTCTGAGTGGCTGTACTTCAGCTGAACTTTTTTTTTGTTTTTAATAATCATGTTCATAGTATCTGTAATGTCTTGAGCTCAGGCTTAAAAAGGAATGAACTACTGTAGATCCATCAGGGATACCTCAGCAGAACATCAGTCACTCCTCTGCAATAAGAGCATAACTTGAGAAGAGCTAAGTTCCAATCAAGGAGCAGCAGGATGTGGGGAGGAAGGAAAGCAAAATTTAAAATAAAAAACTCATGAGAAACCCTAACTCAAAGAGCAAAGTGCATTTTGAGTTCTTTCCTTAATGTCCTCTCCCACAATAAAGAAAATAATGCAACTGTCACAACCACCATACCTTGGATTGACTGAAAATGCATTAACTTCCACACTAGTTAAATACGTAGTGCACAGATGAAATCGTAATTCCATCCTATTCTTACACAAAGGGAGCCTATTATTGCACTTAGTGAACCTAAAATCTCGCTCTAAAGTGGTATAACTCTTAGCCAGAAACATGGGTAGTGATGAAAAATTTGCTTCTGGAATCATCCTATCTATCACATACACCAGGAGTATTTGATTCACCTAAAATTTTGAATCAAATTATTGTAATAGTAAAAATACAGAAAGCATCCATAAAATGCCTGCACAATGTATGTGACACAACCATATTTCTTTTAAATTGTTAACATGTCTTCTTAAGACTTATGTGAACCATAATATAATATCACAGAGTGAAAAAAACTTAATGAGGTGATCTGCCTTGTAATTGCAAAAGCGGATGCAGCAGATTAAAGAAAACAATGACGTTTGGCTGTTTTGTAAAAAATGTATCAGTGTTGATACAGTTCTGGTTTGAAATATGAGAGTTTTGTTGTACTTTATAATTTATGCCACCGCTTTAATAGCAGTCAACAGAACAAGCAAGAAACAGATGTAATGCTTTTTAGCAAATGATGATGAAGATTCACAACCAAGTGGTAGTTTCAAAATACTTAACACTGCAATGCTATTATCAGCATACTGAGGACTTTTGTAAACAAGGAACATCAGCTTGAACCAAAACAAAGAAAGTAGCCAGAAGCAGTTATAAACTCCAACACACAATTTACATGACATACATGAATATAGGAACAAAAATGTCTACAAATAACAAAGCAGACAAGAATGTACAAGAATGTAGAATATTCATATGAAGAAAAACAAAACTGATAAAGATCACCAGCACAGATGACAAGAAATTCATAAGTTTTTATTTTATACCTTTCTCGTTCTGGTGAATGCAAACTAGTATCTGGTCTCAAGCAGTTGGTACTAGCACTCCTAGCCCTGTCAAGGGAGGGCTGCAGTTCACTAGTGCCAGTGCATTGCATCCAATGGTAGAAGAGAAAGAAAAAGAAAACAAAGAAAGGAATACAATGTTAGATATTAACTCATAAAATAATGCTCTCTTTACAGAAAATGTAGAATCACAATGATTTAATTAAGGAAAACGTAAAAGAGTTGACTGGATGATAGTGTCAAGATTTGTTTAGAAAATAAAAGCAAACAAAAGACTGCTAAGAAATTTTTTGCAGATATTGTTGAAATGTTTAAAACTGAATGAGACAGAACAGCATCCACTTGTAAGAAAAGTGGAATGAGAAATACCAAACAATAGATTTATTTCCTTATTAATAGCAGTAAATCTTAAGCCAACATAAAAGAATGTGATACACTATATGTCATGTGAAATCCCTTTACAGTGAAGATCATTTATTCTGCAAATCCATATTAGATACCAAACAAGTGGGGGGATTAATCCTCAGTGTCTTACCTAACCAGTAGATCATCTCCAAATTTCGATATTCGTGAATTAAGGCAACCATGAAGGAGTGAAATATCCTGTCTAATCACGGATTTGGTCTTAGCACATGCAGGAAGAGTTGAGCTTTGCAAATTAAAATTATTTAAACAAAATGAAAATAAATTTAACATGTAACAGAAATCTTATACATAAACAAAAGAATGTAATAAAGAAAAACATGCAACATATAACCTGAACAGTGAGGACAACCCCACCTAATACAAAGTAGTTTGGTTTGGGTATTTTTGTAACATGGTGTTAATTTAAACAATTAGATGAAGTTATTTTAGGATTTTTTCCCTTATCTCTCTGTTACAAAATGTATGAACTATTTTATGTCACATTTTTTTTCTTTAACAAGGGAAGTCTATTTATTTTTTTAAAAAAGAAGTTAACTTCTTAAAGGGGACTCTGAACACTTCTTACCTGTATAGGTTCCAATGAGTACCATTTTCTAGTAAAGGCATCTTGGGTGGTAATGTTTTATAGTGCCTAACAGAACTTCTTGAATGTGGTGGGTCAGAAAAGAACGCAGAACAACACAAAAACATGCCAGAAATAAAAAGACAGGTAAAGGCAAGCCAACACTGACCAAAATGTAAAATAAATAAATAATATTCTATTACATTGTATAGCTGTAGGAGTAGATTTCTACTGTGACAGCTCTCTGGGGGACAAATTTTTGTATTTACACTTTTCTTGATACAGTGCATGAACTTATGGCAATACTAGTACAGCTCAGATATTTTCTTGAAATGAAAGTAATCTATATTCCATTTATAGATACTTTTAAATAAAATATATGGGCTGTTTTAAAGGATTAAGTTAATAGTAATTTTGCTCTTTATTCCTCTTAGTGATGCCTTCCTTAGACCTACAGAGATTTTAACCTCTTCAGTAGCTAAGCATGAAAATCTTGCTAAAGCAGGGATATATAGAATCACAAATTTAATTGCAGATGTATTAGCAGGTGGCTTTTTTGAACGTGGAAGTCTTTTGAAAGTGGTGTATCGGCTCCAAAATGTAGGATTAATTAAATGCTATTAATAATAAGCTAATTAAAAAACTTAGGTACTACATCAGTCAGCACTGCAGCACTAAGGTGTTACATGACAACTTCTCATATTATCATCGATTTTAGAACAGGAAATGTTCTAAATATTAAATAAATATTTTAATTTTTTTTTTTTTTAATATTTTATCGTCCAGCTCTACCCAGGGATCAAGGGAGAAATTTAAAGGCAGATAGTGGCTGCTGAGTGGCAATTATGGTCATTTAACGGCTAAAAGTTAATAACAACATTCTAACAACTTTCCACATGCACAACTACGGAACTATTAAGAGAAGAACCAGCAGCCTTGAGGATTTTGCAGCATCAAGAACAGTCTGTCCTAATAGGACATTTTGATGCCTGTTAAGGCTTGGACCTAGACACAGCAAGATCAACGTTACGAACATGTCTGTGTCACAAACAGATGAATCAGCTCTCTGCCTGTAAATCCTAGTGTTTGTAAAATCCTGAGGGTTTTAACAGAGGAGCTTTGACCCTTCTTGTATGGGTTTAGTGGTCACCACTGGTGACTTCTCTATCAGAGGTCACTGTACTGTTGCAAAGGAGGAATAAAGGAATGGTTGTCATCAGGCCAACCCTGGCATATAAGCAGACATTACCAATCTACCACCAAAGTAGGGGTGATCTAAGACATGGAATGTGACAACCCATGGTCTATAGCATAGGTACACACCTTTCCACCACTCCTGCCATTAGCCAATGCATACAGATGGACAGGATGGACAGCTAGGACTAGTATTATTCCAAACTGGTGCATTAAATTCACTATGTATCTTAACTTTGTAGCTTGGACTACCTCATTTCTTTCATTTAACATGAAACCATTAATATTTCTTTCCCATTTTAAGCTGAAGCTGTCTCGACAACTAATTAAAATGATCAGCAAGTTGTCTAGAAAACAAGGACAAAGACTTATAATGTTTCTAACATGAATAAATGTTAGGTCACTAGAAATAAGCAAGGACAAAAGAACAAATWTTTGTTGAAACTTTTTGAAACTATTCTGTCAAGAAGGGATATTGCCAATTTTGGTGTATTATTTGGGATTAGGCTGTTAACTCTGTGTAAGCCTCAGAGTTAAATTTTAAAAAATCAATCTATTGTCTTTTATTGTCTTTATATTCACCTTCAATACATTACTACAAGTACCATTCGGTTTTATAGTATACCATTACTATTACATTTAAAGGTGAATTTGTTGGATTTTTTGATAATAAAAATCCAATAACAACAAATGGAATAAAGAAAAAGGCAAGAAAGGGCTGTATGCTCTGAATTCAGCAACTCCATTGCTGTCCATGCACAACTTTTAGCTGTGACCAGACTGGTTTAGTAGATTTGTAAAACTATTGGAAAGCTATAATGACTGGGCAAAGTGCACCAAAAGTTCATAATACAATATTTACTTCATTAATTGAGACTTGAAGTATTGTCATTGAAAAATTATAATGACAATCATAATCTTTAAGAGGGAAAGGAGAAAGCACAGGGCTGGAGGCAGGAAGAAGGTGAAGCTACAGAAGATGGAGCAGAATGGACACAGGAAGGAGGCAGGAAAAATTGTTCTTATCTGACAATAAACAGACATAAAATAACAAGAAGTTAAATAAATTATTAAACCCTAAAATCTAAAATCTTGAGGAAAAAGCCTTTTTAGTTGAAGTGTGTCAATGAAGATACTTCTACTGATAAGAAAAACTTAATTTAACAGCTTCACTGATGCAGATTTTTTTCAAAGGTTTCATATTTATTTTTTTGAATTTATACTACTGTGCCGTGTAACAGAACCCTGTCACAGCATCTTCAATACTGTTTCAAATTTGATGACGAAAATTAGAGCAAGCCAAGGCATATTAAAGAAATAAACAGTATTTTGTAAGAGAAAATCCTACATTAAATAAATAAATAAGGGCACTAGACAACATGATTTAAAGTTTGATGATTTTAAACATATAGCACTGATGAAAAATTCTTAGCAACAACCAGACCCCAAAGAGCTAAATGGATAACTACCTAGGTGAAGTACTTCAATGGTTAACTACTTTAACTGCAACCTACTTTTTTACTGATCGTAAATGAAAGATATTCTACACAATCTGTCATGTATTTTTAACAAGATTAACAGACATGGTAAAAAAAAGGTGGGGGAGCAGACTTTGATTTTTTAGATGAAGATACTTCAGTCCCGTTTAGTTTCACAACACTGGAAAATGGTAAGACAGGGAGCTCCAAGCTTTGGAACAAGACGCTAATGAAGACTGAAAATGAGCCCAAACTACAAAGTTTACATGTGGATCCAACTTATAGAACAATTTTTAGATGCAAAAACAAGTAATACAAGACCCCTCAAATCTGGGATTTCTGGTAAGCCCTCATAAATCAATATTTATTCCTCCGCAAGTGACTAAATCAGCATGAGATTAAGTGTCACAACAAGTAAAAGTTGTTAAATTGTGCGTGGCTGTAATATAAACATAAAAATGCAAATAAAAGAAAACATAAAAACAACTAAAAAAGCAAAGTTTGAAATTATAACAATGCTGTCATGCATTGGGAGTTCAGGACTTTTGTGACTAGACAGAAAATCTACTAAAAAATATAACTGCAAAACCAAAATTTCTTCAACTCCTTGAATCCTTACTACTGAGGTTCACAAACATATATACACATCTCAAACTGAATTAAAACAAACAAAAAAGAACATCTGGATCACAATGTTCTTGGAAGTCCTTTATTTACTGGGACTAAATACCACCATGGAAAAAACGTTGGGCACACAAAGTATGGACAACTAACCAGATATGTTCATGATTACCACATTCCTGTATTTACCTGATGGTATGTAGGCACTCTGCACTTCTTCCTCGTTTTGCTCTGGGCAGCATAAGTAGCTCACTGCACAGACAGGATGGGTGGTGAGTGAAACAGATATAGTCATGAAGCATTAGATGATATGAGTTATGCCAATGATAAGCAAATGAAAACATAAAAAGAAATGAGAAGCATCCACCCAGATAGATAGTCTGATAATGTTCAAACTCCGACTGCACTTCTCAAAAAACATGACCCAAAAAATGCATATAATAACTACATTTTCAACAAATTCTTTTTAGCGTGGCACCTTCTTCTGTGATATTTTTCTTTAAAATTCATTGTCACTTTTTCAGAGCTTTTCATGACAAAATGAGTACATAAAATGGCTACAGTTCTCTAATAACCTCCTGTCTCATGAACTAATTAATGGACAATTGCTTTAGGAAAAAAAAGAAAGATGCTTGTTGTTTGACTTGTGTTGGGTTTTGTGGCTTCCTAAGCCACAAAATCATACGTGTGAAAGCAGGGAAGGTTTGAT
Organism: Amblyornis subalaris; assembly: GCA_018881555.1. Taxonomy (NCBI): domain Eukaryota; kingdom Metazoa; phylum Chordata; class Aves; order Passeriformes; family Ptilonorhynchidae; genus Amblyornis; species Amblyornis subalaris. Next base: position 2,499,240 of record JACAXG010000002.1, on the reverse strand, counting down.
AATGACTTAGTGCAGATCAGTTTACAGAAGAGTAACCAGTCACCCTTTAGGGAAAATCAAAAATATACGTTCGCTTGAAATACTATGTTTGGCCAAACATAAATTCTGACTAATAGCTCTTGATGGTATTTTGTAATGCAATCCTAAAGAAACAAATAAAAAAAAGCTAATCAGCCATCAGATTTTTGTTTCTTATTTTTTCAACTTGAAGAAAATCAGCCATCTATTCTATTTTTCATATACTCTAACCAAACACATACTACAGCAAGCAAGATGGTAAATTTAATGCATATTTATGCCTATGGTAAATATGACTATGACATGAAATATCTCTTGAATTAATTCTGTAGTTTTACACACTTCAACATAATTAGAAAGACCAAGCTCCAAAACTTCTATTATTGTAAATATGAAATTAAAGGTAAGCTTCATGGAAACATGCTAATTTTAAAAGAAGCAGGGAATCCTATGAAGTACTATGGCAAAAAAAGAGAGAGAAAATATTACAAAACAGATAAAGCAACAGTTGTTCAATGTGTTTTTTATGCTTCATGATATTATGAAATGATCCATTTCACTGATACAGTATAGGTATTATTTATCCAAAATTCTAAACTGGGCAGCTCGAAATAATGGCTTGTGAGTCATGTGAGATTTAATTACATCCAGAGCCTCTAGCCTGATTTTGATGCAACAACATATACCAAAGTTGAACTGAATTTTTAAATTTTCTTTTAAAGACAAATTTCTATTTATAAGCTCAGGAGACTGACAGAATTGTTATGCAGGTTTCCAAATTACAAACAACTATGGATTTTAGGAAAAAAGTTACTATTTTCTTTAGAGTTGCAAAGTGGATGCAAAGTCCACATTAAATCATAGGGTACTTTATTAATATTAMCCTTTGTTAAGCCAAAGAGTATCTGTAATTGGCCCAAAGCAAACAGTAATAAAAAATTCATCCTGAAAAGTGATATAAAGTGATATACAAGAACAAATCCACCCTGAAATCTTCAAGTTAAAAAAAAAAAAAAGCAAAAGAATCCATCACAGTAGACTACCAATAATGTGAGAATACACAGTCCTCTAATAAATTAAGTCTGGTTTGGGAGATATTTAAAATAAAGATTATTATTCTCAAACAAGTGTTTTCTATGCTTACATTAACAGATTTCACTCAGGAATAAAAGAAACACTAAAAAACCAGTGTCATGCTGTTGAAAATTGGACAATGATTTCTTAATAAAAAGCTTTTCCTAACAGTTTGTGTATATTCATATATGTGTATATTTATGTATATAAATAAATAGAAAACTGTTGAAGCGGACAAATAAATTCCACTGGAAATTTATCACAACTGATGCTTCTGTAAAAGAGTGATAATAACTATTTTTAAAAAGATCGATATTAATATTCAATATTAATTTTGGACGAACACCAGATCATTGAGAAAATTGTCAAAAGTAATCAGCAGCTATAATTTCTGCCATGTAACTATAGGGTAACTCCTTAACTTTCAAATCAAGCTTATATTAGATATCTATGTGAATGTACTTGTTTAGATGAAGGGTTCAGTAAATGCGCCACACATAATATCTACACTAGTCTTGATACTAATACATAATATTTAATGAAATTGGTTTTTTTTAAATTCTTGGATGTGAAGAAGAATCTTTCCTAACAAAACCTGGTTTGGATCTTTCATATGCTGCTATTCTTTTGAACTGAAAGCCGTGAAACCTGCCAGAGTTAAATAGCCTTCACAACTGAAGAAATCTGGGGGAAAAGATGAAAAGGAAAATGGGAAAAAGGATACCACTGCAGACAAGATTATTATTCAAGGAGAGTAACTACATGGACCCATCTTTAAAACCTGCAAATAAGCCATGCACATCCTTCACGTCTGATCCTTAAACTTCTGAAAAAAGTTTTCTGAACACTGAAAAGTACTGAAAACTGTATCACTTCTCTGAACAAATCCAGCAACCCATTGCTCATCCCCAAGAAAGCTTCAGTATAAGCCCTGCTCCTCTCCAACCATAATCCATGCATGTATCACTAGTTATGTCTTGGTTTGAGGCTTTACTAAATGAGAAATTTCTAGGMAGTTAACTGTCTACACTGACAAAAGCTACTTTTTAAAGCCTTTTCCTCTTCAAATCTGATGAATATGAAATCTATTCAATAAATATCTTCAGGAATCTTTTGAATATATCACTGCTTAAAATAAATAATAACAGAAAACATTTGCAACAAGTGGAAGTTACTTGAATTAGCCTAACTATAAATCTGACTACTATATTTAAATACCATTTTAATTCACCTCTGAAAGGAAATCCAGGACAAAAATCCAACTTAGTCAATTCTGTACACATTTCTTGCCTATAAATTTGAATTTTTAAATGTACCAAATAACTGGTTAATTCCCATGCCTGTGTTACCATACTACAAAAGCAAACCAGGCAAGATCATATACAAAAATGAACTAGTTTAACTGAAAGAGCCATCTGTTATTCAGTCTCTATGTTGCTTCAAAACTGGCCAAAGATTTCCAGCAATTTTTATGATTTAATGTTTACATGTTTCTACATCACTGTGAAATTATGTTCTGTATTGAATTTACTGGATTATATGGAAAGATTTTGTCATGTTTAGTTCTAAAAAGTAGTTACTGCCAAGACAAAAAAATCAAAGACATTACTATGACAATTGATCTTATCTGAATGGTAAAATTTTATAGTTTAGCTACATGATTTTTTTTAAGTAAACAGCAACCCATAAACTTTGATAATCTATGCGACTTTCATCACCATGCTTCACAAATACTGAGCCGAAATACATTTTTAACCTTTTTTCCAGCTATAAACTAAACAGAAATTCTAATTTCTTCCATTTAATCAGAATATTATTCCCAGATACCTGAAAACAGTGCCTACTAGGAGACACCAAGTATTCTCTGAGTGTAGCCACTCCATCTATCCCAGGGAGAGATGTGTATGTGTCATGCATCTAAGACTGGAAATTTTCACAAACTACAATTAGTACTGCAACTATCCTTGCTATGCCTGGGTACTGTACAAAGTTCACCAGAATGTTACATAAGATGCTGTGGGACTGCACCCATAGATGTCCAAAATCTATAAGCATATGAATGCAAACCAGAGTACATCCAACTCACAACTAGTAGGAATTCATGCCTGGTGTTTTGTTGGCTACCAAAACCGGTAAATTCTAGTATGTTCCAAGAATAGCTAGGATATACATGAAGATGTATGGCTTTCTAGCAAAAATCTCTGGGCTTTATTTATGGAAAAGCAGCACAATATCCAGGACAAACACTCAAGAATCATTAGTCTAGATACTTGCTATTACTGACAACCTGGTGCACAGTTTTTCCCAAAAAAAATGGTACCGATAATTTATCAGTGACACTAGATCTATCACTTGGGAGAATTCTCTCCCTTCCCAATTGCTATCAGTCACATTTCTAATGAAAACTTGAAAATTAGGCAAACTGGCAAAAACGTTTCTAAACTTTTTTCCAAGTTCAGGCTGACAATGTACCTTTCTTGATCAGACAAATACTGACTATCCATCTCTCTGGATCTGTAATCAACTGGAACTCTGGAGGCATCATGGTGTCTAGTTGGAGAACGTGATCTTCTCATTTGATGAATTTCATCTAAACTCCTGAAAAGCAGAAATAGGTATGATAATCTTGTTTTCTCATGAATAACACAGCTTAATGGATTGCAGTACAAGTTGGTTGAAGGAAGTTTTTAATCATAAATTATGAATACATTATTTCTAAAAGAATGCCATTACAAATTATGCAATTTATACATGCCACTATTTACTATCCTACAAATATTATTAAGTGGCTTCATACAAGATTCAGCCACTGATGGAAAAAAAAATTTCTTTACTTTGTAATTAGTTATGGTACACAGATGATGAATCACAGAGAAAACACGAGTAAAAAGTGGTAAGTGTTACAAAGTTGTGATTCATCCCATTAGTGCTCTTGAATGATTAATACGAGCATATATCAAGTTCAAATACTGCACTAATAAATATGGATACAAAAAACAAGCTTTAAAATAGTGAAAAATTCCTGAACAAGAGAAGAATTAATAATGACAGATTATACAAACTTGAAACCACCTTGACTTTCACTAACTTGTGATGCCTACCTCTGTAATGGCACATTTGGTAAACGTGAACGGGGCCTGCCCTGATCGTCACCACGGTGAGGAGACACAGAACGTGAACGATGATGTGTTGTTGTTCTTTGCTGTTCTGGCACAGTTAGCGTTGTGGATTTACTTTCTCTAGTACTAGATCTATAACCTACTGGCAAGAGGGTAACAAAAGGATATTAGAGAATAAAGGTCTGGGTTAAGAAAGAATTCAGATGGTTACTCTTCCAGGAGCACATATCTAAATGCTTACACAACTTTCAGGTCATCATACAGCTGTCGTACACCCCAATGCATCATGCAGGATCAATTACTAGCATTACCTTTAAATGTCTACATGTACAGAGACTGAAAAAATGAGACTTTTTCATGTACTGGAAGATGTGGAGGAGTTTTCTTACTTGGGGAAGAGTATCCTGCGTTTTTTTTTGTTTAACAAAAGTACTTGAAAGGAATCTAGACAGTGTAGGTTTACCTCATCTAAAAAATGGAGAAAGCACACTTACATGTGACAGCACAGACTTGCCCAGGAGTGCTCATATATAAAGCATCTTTCTGCCTCTTGTTTCAGTTAAACACAAAGATATTCTCCTACCGAACTTGACCAAAGCTACCTACTTCAACAAATTACTAGAATTTAGAGTATGTTGTACAGAATATTTGGTGTTGCATACTTTGCATAATATTTTTTCCAAACACTGTGAATAAGTGGCAAAATTTCTTGTAGTTCATTCTTATATAGGATTAAAAAAAATCAGCAGAATGTTAGTACATTTTCAATATTTCAATATTGCTGTGCCTTTTTCCATGTAGCACGCTCTTTGCCTTGTTATACATTTTGAATCTCATCCTAAAACAGACAATGAAGCTCAGTAAGATAACAGCTTTCAAAAGGTACCTGTTATCTTTCCAAAAGAGCCCGAGGAGATCTGCTCAGACTTCTCTTGCTCATTTCTAGACTTTTAAATTAGCTTATAAGAATGCTTTGACAGAAAATCCATTAATGATAGAAAAAGTCATCTCTTAAGTCATCCCTTAATCACTTCAGAAATTCTCGCTTAGGTATCAAAATAATAATTTTGCTCCTTCTCTGAATTTGCCTGGCATTAAAGTTACTGTAATGTGTGATTTTGTTCAGCTAAAAAAACAGCCTGTATCAGAAATCTTCTTTTCATGCAGGAAAAGACTATGATTTTGTCACCCAATTGTCAGTTGGAGAAATCAAATAAATTAGATAAATTGCACTTTTTAAGTTACAGAGTTTTAGCTTTGAGGGCTTTTTCATAATTTGCATAATTCTCCTAGTTCTTCTCTTATTTTCTACCAAATTACAAACATACCCTCTTTTACAAGTGTGGCTTGTATGCAGAGTCTGTATTAGGCTTGATCATGTATTCAATGACATTTAGTAACCTCTTTAGCTGCAAATCTGGACCCTGATCACAAAGATCAAAGAAGCATTCACACTTTTTTTCCAAAATGTACAAGAGTTTACCAATCTATTCTAATGGCCTGTAAAAGTTGTCAATATGCATGAAAATATCTACTGAAGTTTATCAACCTTTTAACAAAGTAGGACTCCAATGCTCAGCAGGTTTTGATACATTGTGATGCTGGAGTACATTACCTGCCAAAAAAGTGTTTCGGAGTTCTGTAATAAAACTATAAAGAAACATGAGGATCTCCCTGATCTCAGGACAAGGATTGGGTGCAAATTTTGAAGCAAAAAAGGGACTCCCTCAGGACTTCAATGAAGATTCACATACCATGATTGCTGCAGAAAAAGTCTAGGTTTTTTGTTAGAGGAAGAAAAAATATGACAAAAGCTGGATGTGTTCCCTTTCCCAGGATAACTAAATCTAAGCTGTATTTGCAAAAAGATATTTCACTTTTCAAACAAGCTTGTGTTAGAAAAAATCTTGTCATCTCTATCAGAAGGAAGAGTAGTTTACATTTATTAAACACTAAAAAAAAAATCCAAAACTTTTTTCCAACCTTTAGGCAATTGTACTGAAATACATATAATTTAAATATAAAAAAAAAAAAATATAAATTTAGACTATATTTCTGGAGCATTTCTAGTCTGCCCAAAAAACCTACATCTAGGATTATCCCATAAACTCAAAAATCTAGTATAGAAAGATGATTTTATGTTATATATTTTTCATAGCCAAGCTATCTAGGGAAGAATACCTGAAACTTATGCAGTGTGTGTACACAAAGTTTACAGAATAGACAGTAATTCTACAGCAACAGTAATTCATACTTATCCTAAGTATTAAATCAAGAATTGACAAATTGGTCAAATCACATCCATACTTTCACAGTGACCACAACAGTGACAGCAACAGTAACATTTCCTCATATCCTCAAATACAAAGGCTCTGTGCTCTTCAGGGTGAGCAGAGAAAAATTTTGCATGGACCAGCATGATAGCAGCAACAAAGCTGATGGTAGTTTATGCAGAAGTTTCTCGGTTGCTCATGGGAAACTGTCAGGTGCAACAGGAAATGAATGCAGGACAGATGATGAAAATGGTTCTAGCAAACGTTTGATACCAGAATTATGTTATTTTTTCTTAAAGACAAAACAGACAACAACAAGGTAATGTATTGATGTCACCCTGCCGCTACAGGAGGAAGGAAAATGCAATGCAACCATTTATACAGGTTACATGTGATAGCAAAATAAACAGTTCCGAAGCATAAGCTTATAAAAAAATAACACTGGGGATTTTGCCAACTGTATATCAGCTTCTTTTTGTTTTGCTTTTAATTAAGAAAGTTACTGAAGCTTTGGTTAAACAGATAGGTTTCGAAACATGTTCAGGTTTTATTAAAACCTTCACTGACCCTTATAGAGTACTGGGCTGCCCAGTACAATACAGACATGGAGTGACTGGTTTAAGATCAGCTCAGGATCACAAACATACTTAAGAGACTTGAGCATCTCTCATACAAGGACGGGCCAAGAGATTTAAAATAATATTTTCTTCATGTAAGTGGATGTCACCATACCACAAAACCCTGTCAAAATCATTTTTGTTAAAGCTGAGCTTCAAATTAAAGTTACTTTCAACTGTTGATATAACTTTTATGAGAAGATCTATGAGCTGATTTAAAAAATGATACTTATATCACTCCAAGGTACTAATAATAAATGAAGATGGCACAATTACATGAAAGATAAGATACGTTAGTGATATGACAAGGGAAAAATACTTTCCTTAAAATATTCTGGAATTTAGCAAAGTACCGCTATTTTTGATGTAACAATCTTCCATTGACAAGCAGTGATTCTTTGCAGCTGCTGAAACTTCTAGGAAAAGAGTTTTCTTTGGTATTACTAAATTCTAATACTGAATTAGCAGTATAATTTCTAATAGTGCAACTATAGTTTTGAGGATTTCCAATGTTACCTAAATTAGCAACAATATTGTCCTTCATTTTTTTAGCTGTCATGGAGATGAAGTGAAATTTTGTGCCTTTACATTTTGTAGTTATGTGTTTATTTATCAGAAAAGGAGCAATAACCTTTGTGAAAATCTTGAGATATTAAGCGGGGAAAAAAAACTTCATTTTTTTCCTCAATATTTCATGAAAAAGAGAAAATTAATAACTTTCAGGAAGATTCTGCCTGACTACCTTGATCTCTTTCTATACAAGGCCACCCCCTTAGGATGAYAGAAAGGCTGTGGATGTTGTCTGCCTATACTTTATTAAAGCCTTTTACACTGTTTCCCCAGGACTCTCTGGGAGAAGCTGGCAGCCTGTGGCTTGGACAGGTGCTCTCTTTGCTGGCTTAAGAATTCTCTGGGTGCCCAGGCCCAGAGAGTGGTGGTGAATGGAGTCACATCCAGCTGGCAGCCGGTCACTAGTGGGGTTCCCCAGGGGTCAGTATTGGGACCAGTCCTGTTTAATGTCTTTATCATTGATCTGGGCGAGGGGATCAAGTGCACACTCAGTAAGTTCATAGATGACACTAAGTTGGGTTGGAGCGTAGGAAGGCTCTGCAGAGGCATCTGTACAGGCCGGATCCATGGACTGAGGCCAATTGTGTGAGGTTCAACAAGGCCAAGTGCCAGATCCTGCACTTGGGTTACAACAACCCCCTGCAGTGCTACACACTGGGGCAGAGTGGTTGGAAAACAGTCCGGGGAAAAAGACCTGGGAGTGCTGGTTAACAGCAGCTGAACATGAGCCATCAGTGTGCCCAGGTGGCCAAGAGGGCCAATGGCATCCTGGTCTGTATCAGCAATAGTGTGGCCAGGGCAATGATTGCCCCCCTGTACTCAGCACTGGTGAGGCCTCACCTCAAACTCTGTGTTCAGTTTTGGGCCCCTCACTGCAGGAAGGATGTTGAGGTGCTGGAGCAAGTCCAGAGAAAAACAAAGGGTCTGGAGCACAAGTCCTGTGAGGAGCAGCTGAGGGAGCTGGAGAAAAAGAGCCTGGAGAAAAGGAGGCTCAGGGGAGACCTTATCACTCTCTACAACTGCCTGAAAGAAGGTTGTGCCAAGGTCAACCTCTTCTCACAGATAACAAGTGATAGGAGAAGAGGAAATGGCCTCAAGTTGTGCTAGGAGAAGTTTGGATTAGATATCAGGAAAAATTTCTTCCCTGAAAGGGTTGTCAAACACTGGCATAGGCTGCACAGGGAAGAGGTGGAATTACCATCCCTGGAAGTGTTCAAAAAGCATGTGGATGTGTCACTTGAGGACATGGTTTAGTGGTGAACATAGCAGTGCTGGATTAACAGTTGGACTTGATGGTCTTAGGGGTCTTTTCCAATCTTAATAATTCTATGATTGTATGAATACACGTTCAATAAAGATAGAGCTTATTTATAATCTATAAGCACCACGGTGGGTAACATTGGCAAATAAGTGGTAAAGAAACAAAACGGGTCTTTAAAGGGAAATATTTTCTTTTGCATCAAATGTGGTAAACTCAATTTTGATATTCTTACTTCCGTTGAGAAGGAATATCTTTAACCTAGGCTAATCTAGTTGAAGCCAATAGAGGCTATTCAAAAATGGTGCATCACCATACTACATCATGCAGAAATACGGATATTTGCTGTTCCTTCCCACGTGCACAGTGTGCAAGCACATGCGTACGAAATCTGAACCAGACAAGAGCTGGAGTGCACTCTGGTGAGGACCATGGTATTAAAGGGCAAGAGCAGGGCAGGACTAACGGCCCTGCAGCACAACAAAGAACTTGCATGGAACTTAGTTTGAACAGAGGAGCCTGCTTTATGGAGAAGATACTGCACTACTCATTCAGTGCAAATGAAGGGAGCAGTCTAAAGTCTCAACGATTTAGCAATGTGGGAAGTTAGGAAGGTTGGACAGGAGGGTAGAAATGCGTATATATGGACTTGATCTCCAGTCACATTTGTGAATCTGTCCCTAAGATTCTTGAACAATTCAACAGATAGTGGGACTGGCAATCTTTTCCAGGTCTTACCGCAAAACACATTTCCATATGCTGTCTAGGCTTTCATAGATTTGTGGTTGATGACTCAAATCTTCTTTGTCCCTTTGTGCCTAAAGTCTAACTCCCTTTTAAGAATTCAGGTTGCATATGCAAACAAACTGCACACACTCATATGCATATCCACTTCACATAGGAATCACAAACAGAAGAACTCCACTTAGAATTGCCAAACAAATGTATCCATTAAACTTAAAATGGACAAATTTGTGCTTGGTCAGGTGAACTCTCAGAATGTTTGTGATTAGGTGAACTTTAGAAGGTGTTTCCTCACCATGCCCTTCAATTTTTAGTTTGGAGATTCTCAGATCATTGCAAACCCAATTCTAAAGATTAAATTCTGCTATTTTCTACAGTGACCTCTGAGAAAGTTTGGATCTATGCATTTGTCAAAGGCACACCTGAGCACGAAGTTTAAAGAAATTTCAATAAGAATCAGTTACTCATATGCTGACCCAGTGAACAAATTTCAATGCATTCAGCTGAACCATTTTGAATGCTTTCTATCAGGTGGAAAATTATTTATTTCAAATGGATGCATGGAACGACTGGCAGCTGAAAAAAGCCCCAGTTCTTAACAGAGTATACTGTAAACTTAAACATAAGTAAGTCCACAAAGATATACCAGTATCTACATTGTGAACTACAAAAAAAAATCCCAAAACCAAAAAAAAAGAACCCAGGAAAATTACTTAGAGCCTGTGATTCATATTTAATTTTAAATGTTCACTCTCTCTGCTGATGTAAAAATATCAAATATCATAACTAGACATTCATGAATGAATTTCTGTCTTAGCAACTGAGGTGTAAAGTATATAAACTAAGAAAAGAACTCAATCAGCATCAAAGGAAGGAGAGTTTGTCTCAGTAAACATCAAGATGATATTGCATTAATAAAATATGTGATTATTTGTACAGTTATATAATGGATAAATAAATTGTGATATTATTTTAAAAACAGTTCATGAAGATAAAGAGTTTTCTGAATCCCACCATGACTTAATTCAGTGGTTTTCATCACGAAGATCTACAGAAAAACTGGTTTAGCATTGGCAATGACAGTCACTCTTCAGTTAGCTTGGGACAATTGGGAAACATATTTATCTGACTTGTGGCAACAGTCAAATAGAACTAGAAGAATGTGGTATCCAAGATAATCCTCAAGATTTTCAGTATATAAGGAATGCTGAACTAAAAGTCAAACCACGACAGTCTCTACAAGTATATATTTATGAACATTTAGGGTAATGGTAGTTCATGAAGGCTTATGAAAACTATAAAAGACATAGCCATGCTACATGCATCTTAATCTATAGCCATGCATTATCAACAAATTCCATGGGAGACTGAATTATAGCTAGGTTTCAAGCAAAAAGCAAAATAATAAAAAAAAATGAGTTCAATAAATACTGACATCTTAACTACTGTTTTAAAATATGGGGTTTTTAAAATTTAATTTGCATTTTAAATAATGCTTGGGGCATTACACAGCAAAAATTAAACCATCTGAACCAACCAGTGGTTCATATATGAAGAATGATATGCAAAAGAAATATAAATGAATGAATAGTAGAATCTTTTAATTCACCAGGTTTAGGACAGGTACCATGGAATAATCAGGAAAATTGTTTTTTCCACAATGCACTCTCCAAAACCAGTATCCTCAGTATTCCAAAATATTATACAGAAACAAAAAACAAACAAGCAAAAAAAGAAGAAGAAAAAGAAAGCAGGACCATGCTGTTCATCCACGCACCTGGAGGAACAACTCCAATACCATCATCAACATCATAATCTGAGATGTCACTATCACTGATTGGCCGAGATCCTGCACAACAGTAAGGTAAACAAATACCTGAAAATCTGATCATATTATAAAACGTAAGAGTATGTTCATTTAACATAATACTGAAACCAAAAAGATGATTTTAAGTCAAAACAATAGAGAAGGAGAACTCAACTGCAGTGACTAACTGATGCTTCACAAGATAGCTGAGCCAACTTAATATCTTACGGCTGCTGCAGCCTCCTTTACCTTTCTCTTTCCCTCAAGTCCTCAGTAATCCTCTACTAGAATAGTTTATCTCAGCCTGCAAAAAGCAAAATTCAAATAAAGGAAAAAAAAACCATTTTGTGCTATTTCAGTGAATATGCTGAATCAGCTTGCTGAACAGGAAAGGAGATGAGGCAGCATATGGTGAGAGAGGGGAAGAGGAAACAGCACTGCCAGCTTTTAGAAAAGCTCAAATATCTCATGAAAACTAACCTTTAATTTGCTCTCTCTATAGATATCCTCCATTTGGACGTCTATGCAGCAATTACAGCAGTACCACACAGTTATAGTTCATTCCTGAATGTGCACCGTTTTCCTACGCATTGGCTGGAGTGAATGACTTCCATGTTTTAGAAAAATCAGAAAAATAGCTTGGAAATGTATTTTAAAATAATCCCCTACATGCTTCATATTTCTAAGTAAATCTTAAATTACTTTAAACGAACAAAGAAGCTACAATGTTCAAATATTTCCTTCTTTTACGTGCCTTATACAAACCTGAAATCAGACTCATGGAAACAACTGTACCTCCCAAATACATCAATACAATTTCTCTTTCCAGCAAAAATACACTTTCATGAGCATATCGGGGTTGAGACTAATTTTATGATGAAAAGTTATTTTAAACCTTGTAAGTCTTTAAGGACTCCTTTTATAAAAACAAAATGTTTTTATTTTTTTAAAAAGTATCCAATAATTATAAACTTCATCTTTCTATTTAAAAGGAAATTTATGCAAGCAAATCTTTGAACAATTTTGTTTTGCTATTGAAAGCCAAATCAATTCCAGCAGGTTTCACATACTTGAAAATTATACATCACAGGTGTAAGGCTGAAATGTCATAATGTCATAATTTAAATCTCCTCTCTGCCACCTATTTTCATTATGTTAAAAGTCTATGAAATAGTATTCTTTTTTTTAATGGAATTTAAACACCATTTCACCATATCCAGCATTTCTAATTTAAAATTTAAGAGACCTTAATGGAATTTGGACATACTTTGTAATTTTTTGCTAGTGCTTTCTCCACCATGAACATGTCTTCTTGGCATGAAAGGTGATGGCTGAGGCAGAGGTAGTGAAGATTCATCATGTGTCTGTAGCTTGTACCAATGTGGTTCATCATCTAAAAGTGCTGTCTCCAGCTCTATAAGAATCTAGTAGAAAAATCATCAGGTTTCAGTTTTACTTTCAAGGTACACACAAAAATACACATACAAAATATATATGTGTATGTATTCAAAACCAAATAATGAACTCGGAAGAAATGTGATTCTCATCACCTCTCCAAGAAATTCACTCTCTTCTTCTTGTACTCTTGGCTGATCCCATACAGTTATTTCAAGCATTCGTTCTCTAAAATCTCTACGATGTACATGTGAGTAGAGAAAAGTTTGATTCCATTTCGGCTCTAGACTTTTCTTTACTGTTTTGGTCCTTCTTTTACTCTTATCACTGTAACATAAATATTTGTTGTAAATTATTTGTAAAGCTAAATCACAAATTGTATCACGTACTCATGCCTAAATAAAAAAAGCATTTTCAGTACAGTGGATCACATTCATACAAAAGACCACAAAGTTAGATTGACACTGACTTGCATGATTCAAGTGCAATTTTTTGTTATAATTAATCTAGCTATAAAAAAATTGTAAAAATTTGTAAGCATTCATTAAAATTTGATTCAATACATGCTAAATTAAACCATAATTTTCTAAACTGCAATAGTGCTACCTTCTGTCTGGAAGAAAATACATTTTTACATAGGGATTTCTGGGGCGTCCATCTACTCTTGGTGGCAAATCCGTTGCTTGTAGAACATTTACTATTAACTGATGTCCCACTTTGTCATACCAGAGTTTAACCTACAGGAATTAAGTTACCAGAAAACATTACTGAAAATGGAGAAGAAACAGAGTTTTCAGAGTGCATCAAAAATAACCACAAGGTAAAATAACCAGGTTTTTTTTTTCCCAGAGACAATGAGCTATATTGCATTTCAAATCCCTCAATATTTAATTAGGTTAGATGGAAAAGATGATGGTATATACCAAAGACTGCTATATTTATCACAGCTGAGTAAAATTATGGTGCCTGATTATACTTACATTGTTTAGTGTACTCACTGCATTATCTTGTATCTGTGAGTGCACTTAAACCAGCATGTCTTAGCTCTGCAACTTAAAAGCTACATTAAATATGAAGCTGTGGCGGCATCTAGTCTCAAGGCATAGTTGAAATCTATCTACTCAGATTTGTAACCCTTTCAAATGTTTTTATGAAAAGAATAATATACAGCTACGTAGTTTCTTAAGAGAATCATAATACTAGGAAATTTTTAAGCCTGCTGTATGCTTACAAATTAATATGATCAATATAAAAAATATAAGAATGTACAAAACAAAGTCCAAGTACTTACAGTATATTTAATAAGCAGGACTTCAATTAGTATTACAGAAAGTTCCAGGATGTATCTAAATTAAAATGCATTACTGAATAGTGTAATGCTTAACAGATACACTGCTCCTTAAATGCTCCCATAAAGAAAGTAAAGTGATACTATGCTTGTTATCTGGACATTACTGGACATGTAGAGAAAAGTCACTATTTTCAATGCAGAAGCTACAAAATGACAAGTTTCAAGGCACTTTTATGGGCTCTTCTCAATGTAAATTCCTGCACTCCTCAGTGTATTAAGATAACAATTTTTTACATCTGCTACGATTACAGTGATGGCTTCTTAGTGCATATAGACAGCATTCAAAAACTTTTGAAAGATAGTCTTTACCAACAATGGACATTTCTCTTGACCTCCCAATACACCTTGGGAATGTGCAGGATTGAGGGACCAGCGCTTCATAGATTTCCATTAAAAACTCAAGAAATACAAAATATGCTCACAGAAAGCTGCCCTGGTAGGACCTGTGGTGCATCTCGTAGGGCTCCAGGGCTAGTCGGAGATATAACAGAAATAGAAGGCCTTTCCATCTTCTGAGATTCAAAAGAACTTGAACCTAAAACCACATGAGAAGCACATGAGCTTACCATCCAAAATTTGGACAACTTATAAATTGCTTTTTCTTTGAATTGTATAAAGCTTGTATTTATACACACTATAGCTGGAATAATACACAGAAATATTTTATATTGATGTCGAAAGCATAGTGAAAAGACTGCCTGCTTACACTTACACCCCAGATTAAACCTGTCATTTTTTGGTTTATCTGAAATAACATATAAAAAAGTGTTCCTCATACATCGTTAACAAACCAGAGCAAGTGTTTTAAATAAAATATTGTTTGCTGACAGAATTACACATCTCCCTTCCAACCTAAACTACTCTGATTCTATGATTTTAAATCTTTGATGAATAAACCACATCTGTTGTATAGGTTATACTTCTGGTAGCCTCTGAAATTTAAATAGGAAGGTATGCAGGAGATGCATCTGGAACAGAGGATGTTTCAGCAACTGCTGAACATCAGCAGTTCTCCACCAGAGAAACACTGCCCTCACTAATGATACGAGCTTGTGACAAGTGAATGCACAGAACCCTGTCCCAGCGAAGGTTTCTAGTTGCATCTCAGGAAAGGCTCAGATGGGAAAGGACTGGGAGCCATGGCCCTCAAATACTCTGGCTGAAAATGTTCAAATGACATAGTTAAAAAGAACACCAGTCTTTTGAAGTATGATGCACAAAAAAGTTCACCTAACCAAGGTTTCCTTCTTAAGAAAAAGAGAAACAAGAACTCTGGAGTTACGCTGGATGGTGCAGGAGGTGAAATCCTGACACATTTGTACCTTTGACAGTCCCTTATACCTATTTTCTCTCTTATGCTGGGGGAAGTAAATGATTATTTTGGTACTAACAACACAAGACATAGAATAAAAAAAAAAACCTGCTAACATTTGAAATCTGTATAGGTTTAATAACATCCATATTGCTTCGAATTTAAAATATGAGACCAAAACCCATTGAATTTTGTCATGCAAAAACCTCAGAGCCGATGTGATTTCCACAGATCATCTTTCAGAAATTTCATAGCTGAAACAATTGTACTGGGTACAAGATCATGCTTAGACAAAGGTGTGTACTCACTAGACTCTAGTGGGGGGTGGGAAGTCTCAGGAATCCGTGGAATATCACTAAAACATAAATACATAGTAATTAGAAAAAACAGAGATGACCTTTGGCTGTGACAAATACATTTCTGGGACAGTTTTTTAGAAACGTGGATCTGTTTCTGTTCTAATGGGTTACAAGGAAAGAAACAGGAAATATTTAAAGATATATTTTCCACTAGCATTCATGAAAATCTTACTAATGCAAACTACTTTAAGGTTAAGGAACTAGCAGATATAACAATACGAGCACTACAATGTTGATATTGTGGATGGATTACATTATATTTTTACAACGAGAGCAATAAAGAAAGAGAGCTTTTAGGAAGAGAAAGGTGGCAAAAGGAAGTACAGCTAGGGTTGTTCAACTATTTTTTGGAGGAACAAAAATCCAAAAAAGAAGACAAAGATTAACTCACTAGTAATTTTTATACAAACGTCTCAAGGAGTTCAGAGAATGAAACTGATGAAAATGTCTTACAATAATAAAAAAGAAAAATAAATAACATTAGCAATGTTAAACAAACAAAACAATAATGCATTTCTCCAAAGGATGAAAGAAAATCAAACCATATTACAATTGGGTATGGATATTTTTCAACACGTACATATCCAGCACATATACAGATATTAGCAAAATAAACTGGTTAAGTCCACACACATCTATCAGCATTTTCCCATCAACAAATTTACTCTTCCATCAAAATCTGGATGATGCTAGTTCCTGGCTCTTTTCTATTCTGAGCCATCATTGAAAATACATTGCAAGAGCAAGAAACATYTAGTATTGTACAAATCTTAGCAAAGCAGTAGAGCAGGGAAATGGAAACAAAACTCTTCAGTGAATTACTTGAACGTATTTTCAGCCACACAGAGTAATCCAAAACTGGAACTGCAATAACATTTCTGAAGACTGTTTACAAGATCTCAAGTCTACAGCTTAGCATTTTAAAGGTATTCAGACATTTGTCTGCTCAGTGAAACACAAAAACCTTTCTGACTTGGAAGTCAATAAAACTAAGACTCTTAGGTATATAAAAGTCACTCATGAAAAAGAAACAGACACTTGTATCAGGAAAGGAATGCAACAGTGCCCAATCACTTAGCCTTAAATTAACTTTTCATGTCCTGCAATTTAAACTTATGGTGCCTGTGTTTTAAAATAGACTATTTCAGTTCTGAGTTAACGTCTCACATCAGCTTACACCTCGCATCACTAAACAAGAATGTGCTTCTCCTTGTCTTGACTTTGTAAGTCAAGAGTAATGTGGTTTCCTCAAACTCACAGAATTATAACTGAATTAGTCACTCTTGACATGGCACAGTGCTACATTACAAACACATGAACAGATTAAGAACCTGTTGCACAGCAGGGCTTCTCTGCAGACTTCTTCCTCTCAACATTTTCTCTCTTTCCAGGTCAGACTTTCCAGGGCATTTCTCATCAGTCTGAGGTATTTACTTACCATAACCAAATAGATTTTTCTGTTCAATACAATGTTAAGTTTGCAATATTTTCTTGTTCTAGAATATGACCACTCTCATCTGCAGTATAGCACTGTTTGTAATAACATCACTTTTAGGATATATAAACGAAGGTCCACATGTGTAAGGAATGTTTCAACACAGTAAGTGCCACCTACAGTGTCAAGTTCTATAATCCTGGCATGGTTAAAGAAAGACATTAAAACTAATTCTATTTGGACTTTTTTCATGTATTGTCAACAATACAGTAGAAAAAAAAGGCTAAAAATAAACTTCAAATATTAATTACACATATAAGCACTTAATAACTGATTTATATTTATGCTAAGGCACCTTCATACTATTACACCAATACAGAAAAGTCTAATTATAAATCAACATGAGAAACAGATCCACACAGTTTACAAGAGAACAAAACAGAATGAATGGAATGAAGATGTCATATCATAAGAAAAACTGGTTGAGAGTTCTTTCCTCCTGTAGAGCTGGTGATACAGAAGTCCTCAACAGGTAAAGGTAGATAACAAAAATAATCATATCTTCTCTAATACTTTACTCATTGTACAGAACAGAATTGAAAATACAATATTAAAAATCAATTTTTCTAAACTTCTTGTAATTTCTATGTAAAACTGACAGAAACACTGGAAGCTAGAACATAAATTTCAATTCCAGAAAAAATGCAAGGTTTTCAATAGAAATGTTCTCTGAAATCTCTAAAACTTTATAGTACAATGGACAGAGTTTTTAAAAATATGTATAATTTACATATATAAAAGACATATTATTTAGATATATTTTTAGATTTATAGATACATATTAGGCATGTGCATGTGTGCATGTGTGAATATATATGTACAAATTATTGGTAGGAAATCTCTTCCCTAATATATTTACCTTGTTTAAGTACAGCATCACACTGAATTGCAAGACAAAAATAAAATAAATAAATAAGGAAAGAAAGAAAGTATGTGGTACAGCACTGATCACCAAACTCATGCCAGAGTATTCTCATAAGCTCCTAACAGTTATAGTCTCTGCTATTGATTTCAAAATGTACTGAAGTATAGCTATCTTTCTGTCTATATGTGAATTTCTTACAAATTCAATAATCCAGTTTACATAATAATTTCTTAAACTTTAGACGCACACAAGAAAAGTAACTAAGTACTAGACTTATCAAATGTATGAGTGGCATTTTTAAAATGTTTTAATTAGAGAATGAAAATTTTAAAAGGAAACTATAATCTAAAACTTTTTATGTAAGAAATCTAGTCTTATATAACCTGCTTTTAATTTTGGACTGCAGAAAATATTCTGCCATATGATTTACAAAAAAGTTCATCAGAAGAAATACTAGCTCATGACTTAAAATATTCAAAACTAGAATTAGTCAAAGAAAAATAAAATGAAAAGTTGCACAACTGGTTATCTAAAATTGTAACAAAATTTTACTCCCCTTTTGGAGCAATGTGAACTTGAGAAAGGTAGTGACAGACACACGTCCAGTAGAGAGCTGCCGACAAACTTTGGTTTTCTATCTCTAGGTTGGAAAACAAAGGTACTTTGTGGACTTACATGATATTATATATGATTATCTTAGGTCTGACCCTTCCACACCTCGATGAATACATAAATTTAACCAAACTATACCTTAGGTTGAAACTACTCTGTGCAGATATATGGCTTGTGAGGATCACTATTTTGCACAGGGATAGCTATAATTTCCCTGAGGGATATAGTCAAGAGGTTGATCACTGAAGACAAACCAAATTCAAATGTGGTTGTAACCCACACTTTTTCGGTTGTTCTAGAAACGGATGTATCATCTTCTACACCCCAGAGAGTTTGTAAAGAGTTTCTGAGCACCACTCCTCAGTGCTCATTCTGCTATTTCCAAAACCATTCCTTCCCATCAGAACCTGTAGATCAATCTGCAGTTTGCACTAATTACATTACTTGAGCAGCTCACTGGAGTTCAGCACTGCCAGGTTTATGATGGAGGTTCAACCTCCAGAGCACAGTAACAGTCCCCACACAGAGGAACTGAATCATGTCAGAGAAACAGCAGTTTTGGCAGCATTATCTGTGGAAATCTAAGCAAAGATAACTAGCAAGAAAACAGAGATGAAAGAAAAAAACATTTGTTTTACCTGCACTATCCCATAGAGCACACAAGAGATGGTGAGTTTGTTACCATGCCACGCTTCTTCTCCAAAAAGCATACGGCCAGAGGATTTGCTATGCTGTCCTATGTTAACCACCTCTCACATTGTATGCATATTCATAGGTAATTCTTCCCCTCATATTTAGATAGCCAACCCATTAATTCTACTTTTTATAGTTTTCTTATCTACCTTGTGTTGCAGCCATTAGAATTAGTGTCAATTAGTTTCTATGGAGTTTCCACGATACTATTGCGGTTATTCTGTTTATTGTTGTTATGCCTTTATCTGCTAACAGTGTTATGTGCTTCACATTTTTCTGTAATAAACATCCTACAATTATCCATTACTCAAAATTACATTTGCTGGTAGGCACAGAAATCCAAATTTACAAGACTGAGCAAATTGTTTAGACAGCAATTTTGCAACTGACAGTCTAATTTGCGGGCAGTCTAATTTGTGGCCTTACAGTCCTTCCATTATTCACTTAAGGCAAACTGTGTCATATTTGAGCTTTTTAGACCTAATATCCTAGGAATTTTTAAATCAAGACCATTAAAAGTGCTGGTACATTATTTGCATTATTAATACTGAGAGATGAAAACACTTAAATTATGCAGATGAAATACCATTTTCAGGTCTTTCGGGAACCTATTCCCTCAGAGAAATTTTAGCTGTAATGGATTATCACTTAATGCTGTATCAAACAACTTCAATTTTGCTTAGTCAGCACCTAAAGTAGCCACCGAACTTTGACATACTAGGTTTGTTGGATGGCATGAAATAAAATTCCCTGCAATGAATTTGAAATAATCACACAGTTTGGAAAACAAGACAAAGCGAAGCTGGGGAGAAAATCAAAGTGATCTGTTAACGCAAACAAACCATTTTCCATTATGCAACACAATTTACATAGATTGTAATTATTAATAAAAAAGAAAAAAAAAAAGGAAAAAGAAAATCCTGTGCAGTATGCTATTTTTTTTCTTAACTACTATCAGGATTTCCTTTGTTGTACAATGTCTGAAACTTTTGGTTAACTTAAGATGACAGTCAGGTAAATCCCAATCTGATATAAAACAACTGGACTTTGACTTATTACTGCAAGATAAAAGGGAACTGTTTTTAAATTTCAAAGTTCTGTGCTCTAGGGATATTTATTTGTTCTCATAAAAGCCCTAAAAAACACCCTGACCCTCAAGCAAAAGAAAAGAATTTTTAAAAATCTTCTGAGACACAACTCTACAAGAATAATATTGTTATATTATGTAAAAGCATCCATGCCCACATTCCATTCATCTCAAAATAAAAGCACAATCTGATGTGCTTTATATTTGCCTATGTATTGAAAAAATATGCATGAGTCATCCAAAGTGAAACTTTACATTTTATTGGTACTATTTCTGGGTGCACTATTCTAGTGTAAAATCAACTGCTTACATTCAGGGACATTCTCTGATTTTGAACACACTTCAGAAAAAGGGTGGCATTTTCTCTGTTTTTCTTCAGGAATGTCTCTGGAATACAGACACCTTGTACTTCATTTTTCTAAACTAATAGATATATCAAATTTATAAACTAAAATAATATATTTGGTTTAATACTGAAGCTATCTTAGAAGTTTAAGGGCACACAACATCTGCAATTGTGTTGATGGTAATAAATATATCTAAAGTCCACTATTTAAAATACTAATCTAGCACTTTTCTTTTACATCAGTTGTGCAAATACATTTTCAGGTTTTCTTAACTGAGATGTGGACTTCAAGTCATGTCCAGTATCAACATATTTCTTTTTTGCTGATTTAAACATAAAAACTGGACTTCCAAAAATCTCCTTAAGGCATGTTATTTTTAATTACAAAGTTGTACAACTGAATCTGCAATTTTCTTTTAAGAATGCCTGCTAATTTATCTGACTCAAAAAAAGTAAAATAAGGTTTCTACTCCCATACAGTCTTCAAATGGATGGTAATTTTAGCATTTAACGGCCACTATTATTGCATCAAACTTTTGTTTTCCATTAGAGGGTCAAACTGATAGGTGGAATAATCTATTAATGTCAATTTTATTTAAGTACTTCTAATAGAGATTGCCATTAAAAAGACAAGACCTATTTGCAAAATACAGCTACATTCACGTAGTACAGACAAAATCAATAATCAAAATGTAACAGAATGTTTTAGTCAGAAAGAAAACAAAAAGTTTTTTGCTTCTAAAACTGAAAACATACCATATTTGAGACAGGCAAAAATTATAGTAAGATAAAAATAGCAAATTCAAAAGAATCACTTTTCACTGTTAAATATGTGACTCTGTTTTGCAACGGAAATGTGAATTTACAATAAATGATTCATATTGAATACTGTAAGACTTAGCTCAAAACATTCCTGATATCACTAAAACAATTATGACAAATGCAGGGCCAATCCTCCGAATCTTATCAACTCAAACAGATTTTATTTTCCTTCTAAGGTTTATTTGGGAAATTAAGAATATAAGAATTGTTATCACAAAACTTCAAACCTGGGTTCATAATAAATAAAATAAAAGATTATAAACATAACATGTTAATCTAATTTTTGATGAAACTTTTTGTTTCCGCTTTTGACTTTGATAACAATCATTTAAGGGTAAATACAGTCTTTTCAATTAAGAGTTTTGTGTTGCCTTTTTTTAGCTCTTTAAAGAAGGCCTATTTAAAATCCTACTACCATTGGCTTATTAGTATCCTGCAATGCTTCCCTCTACTCATGAAGACTTTTATAAGTCATTCTGATCTAGTAGGCTGAAAGCCTGAAAACCAGATTTTTCTCATGCACAGGTGTACTTAATCCACCAATTTTCCATTGCCACTTGGCAAAAACCGTTATAGTACTTTGACCATACAGAAAACAACACTTATGCTTATACATATTTGTCACTGCAAAGGCATAAGATTGTAAATGGTAGTGAAGAAAATGAAATATATAGAATGTCAATAATAGAAAGTGAATTGTATCCCATTATTAAGAGATTAAAAATAACTCACATATAATCCCTTAAAAATTCCCATTAGCAGAAGCAGTATGCCTAAAAAGCAAGTCTTTAGCCTTACCCAATAGGCCTTGAAACAATAATTTCAACTTGAGGTTCTGATTTTGATTCTAAAATAATGTTGTAAACTTCTTCATTTGTAGCTCCAGGCAAGGGTTTCCCATTCCATTCTAGAACTTCATCCCCTTGAATTTAAAGAGAAGTTTATCTCACTTTCATATGCTTTTAAAAAGAATGCAATTTATATTACCAAGTAACATAAAAATAATTTAAAATTATACAACAGCTGTGCTGAAACCTTCAGACACTTTGCTGCCAAGCTGCTTTCTAGCTGATTGGCTCCCAGTGCTTACTCTTGCACAGGGATGTTCTGTTCCTCATGCCAGACTTCATATTTGTCATTATTAAAATTCATGAAGTTTGTACAATTGCTCAAAGATTTATCAACTCCCCAAATTTTGGAGTTTTTTTATAAGGACAAAAGCGTGTTTTGCTAACAGCAAGAACTCATCCATGTCTTTTTTTGTGTGTTCTAGTCCCATACAATAGGATGAACAGACTTTCAGTCATTGGAAACATGTGCAAAACAATGTATTTTTTTCTGGGAAATAATTTTGGCTCTAAAACGACTTTTAGAAATTAAAAATAGCTTTCATTAAAAAAATCCAAATGAAGCTAGACCAGAATTAGAAACTTAGGATTTCAGCCCAAATAGTTCAAGATGAGTGGAGAGAAACTTATTTTCTCTAATTATAACCTGCATTTAAAATCTATAAAAAATTCTAATAGTTGATTCTATCAACCCCATATATATTGAGTTGTTAAAAAAAAATTTTAAATGCCAAAAAAGTAGCGTGTTTTTAGAGACTCATTATCCTTTCTACTTCATTACTATCTGTTTCACACAATTATCCAAAAGTCATACATGTTGGCATTGGAGCTTCTAGGTTCTTAAGGCACTATATAGTGCCTCAACATTTGCTAAGACAACATGTGGAAAGTTGCTTGAATTATGGTAAAAATAGAAACCATTAAGAAGTAACTTTGAAAACCAAATGCTGTGCAATTTCACTTCATTTAGAAGCTCGAAAAGTGCCAATAGCACAGCCATTTGTTTGTAAGTGCAATATATACATCTAATAGAAACGAAATATTTTAGGACCATTTTCTTGGCCTGTTTTCCATTTTCATTTGTAACAGTTAACACTGAAAGGAGCACTAATAAAATCCACTGTGTATGCAGTGTGTTTTTTGCCACAATCAGTTTTAAAAAAAATGTTTGCACTGCTTCTGTAGAGTAGTAATAAGCCACTCCAGAGCTAGCAAACAAAAATTTACCAGTAACACTAAGTCCTGATACCAGCATTCCTCAGAAGTGTCTTTTATTTTGCTTATACATCCAAGCAATTGGAGCTCATAATAAATTAGAAATGTAGGCAACCGTGGCATTTCATAATAACATTACAGTATTGTTTTGTATTTTAAAAATATTAGCATATCACATGACCAATGTCAGTATAAATTAAAAGTTGCATTCAATAGGCCATTATTAAAAGGCAGTATTATTTTATATGCAGCTGATTTGTTTACCTGCTCTGAGATGCCCCACCACATCAGCCAAGCTACCTTTCTTCACTTTGGTAATGAAGGCACCGAGTCGTCCTAATTCCGTCATTTTTCCTCCAACAACCTGGTCAATCATAAATTTGTGAGTCTTCAAGCCACAAACCAGACATCACACCAAGCACAAAGACTGATCAGTTTTCACATTATTTTTAAAATTAAACCTGAAATATGCATAGGCAAACCTATTGTCAAGTTGGGTTTTACAGAGGCTTAAATACAAAAAGAAGTAAAGCTGACACAGAATGAATAAAATTAATATTCCTTTTAATGTGTTTGACAATCTTATGCAGTTTGCTAAGCACCTACCCTTGTTGCAGAAAGAACACTTCTTAATAAATAACCAGGCAAATGCACTTTTTACAAATAATTGTCATATACTCAAATTTAAATTGCAAGTGCATATCAGTTCAAGTGCACGAAATCCCAAAATGCAATTGGTACGACAACTGAAAACTTAGCAAATGCACTACTATTAAATATGGGCAATGAGTTCACAAGAATGTTGATACTGCTAAAACACAGACACTCTCATCCAAGCACATGACAGGAGAAACCAGCAACTTCTGGCTTTTGTTAAACAGAACTGAAGAGATCTGTTCTCGAAGATGAAACAGGATCAGAAACATCAGAAAAAAAACCAAGTGCCCTCAAGAGATCAGATTTTAAATAAAATACAAGCAAAGAAAATGTAGTCTTGCTGACTTGATATTCTCTTTAGCTATCTTACTCTCTCCAGTTAGGTGAGGGGTATTTTTGGTGTTTTCTTTTGGTCAGGAATATCCTGGGAGGAGTTTTATAACAAAACGAAACAGTAGAATGATGGTTCATTAGGTTTTAGTTCCCCACGTTGCAATCACAATAACTTGTAGGAGCTTCAATACCAAAAAAAGATCAGAAACCTACCTGCCAACAATCTTTTCACATGATAATGTATAAAATTTTTCAGTGAGAGTCTTAGTTCATATTATGCAAAACTGAAACTTGAAAAATTGAAGAGAAACTCTGCAACTCTACAATCTACATTTCCTACTAGGACCAACCTTTTTTTCTCACATTTTCAAATAGAATTGTTTGCTACCAGCAAAAATCAGCCTTGTGCTACAGACTACTAAACATTTAGTAGAGTAAAGCTGTTTTCGTCTTTTGTATTACTATGCCACACTATGTCACTCCAAGGCGAGAATATTACAGATTTTGCATTGCTTCTGTTGTTCTTAGTGGCGAGAGGACACCCAAATTAAATTATCTCAGTCAGCTTTGTTGCTCCATATATTTAAAAATATACATGGAGAGAGAAATGCTTGAACTGGTACACTGTACTCCCGACCATCTTCAGAAACAGCACTCTCTCTCTTTCAAGTGTCCTGGGAATTTAAAGACATGAACCTAAAAGTCTGCTATAAATGTAAGCTAGGGATTTAAATCAATGGGACAGTGTTGCCAATGTCTCAATTTTGGGGCACTGGATTAACTGGATTACATTTAGTATAACTTCTACCATGACTTAAGAGGGTTTTTGACAAATTTTTGTGTAAATGTATAGTTTCTTTCTACAAAATTTCTGCTTTCAAATGACTGTGTAGATTTTAAATACTGACCTTGTAAACATTTGCATCCAGATGACATTTATGTATGTGGATTATAAAATCAATTACTTGACTAAATTGCAAACAGTAGAGCTAGAAAAGGCAGGACTCCATTAATGTATTGCAATGTGCAGTATATATCTTGTAGACAGAAAGCTGAATAAACATACTCTTTTTAATCAAAGTGGTTCAGCCTCTTTGTCATGGACGACTGAAGACTGTATAGAAGGAGTAAATGTATTTATAGTCATAATTTATCTGTATCATTTTCAAAACTTACTGAAAGAGAGGAATACATTTTATGTCAAAAGACCATACGATTGGAGAGTCCTCTGATTCAATGTGTTAGACCTCTATGTCTAAGGTCAGTGGAACTTCCTATTATTTAGCACACACACGATGTAATACTTACTTTTAGTCCCAGTAATGCACCTGATTCTTTTGGCATGGTTGTCCTCTTGTTAAGAATAACACGCCCAATTAAGCGATCGCCCTCTTTGGAAGGCTGCCACGTTACAGGATGCTGTTAAAAAACAAACACTGGAATTAAAGAAGTGTGACCATCTTCCAGTATTTAGATGCACATGTGTAAGCCAACGAAGTTTCTGTATCATCATGTCACAATAGACGCAAACATCCTTCGGATGTGTTATGTATTGCACCTGAGCTTTCTATAACTATATCTGTTGAACCCTGGCTGCATTAAACATTAATGTCGCTTGTAAGAAAATCTCAGCACTAAGTCTACAGATAGAATTATAATACATTTCAAAGTTCAATACAATTAAACATTTTAAACACACCTTAGGTAATAAAATTAAACTTTTACTTTTAAATTACTGAAAAGCGCATTCAGAAATTCTGTTCTTTACAATAATGCATGTTATGCAGATCTACTATATGAGGGTTCATTATATAATAAAATTGAAATGATACTTTCCAACTGCAAGTCTTAAAAAAAAACCACTACTCTTTCCCAGAGCAGCATCACACTCACAACTGCTTTTTTTGTGGTTCGTAGTAAAATCTAGTGTCTATAAAAGAATTAAATTCAAGTTAAAATTCACACAATTTTACAATAATGCATTTTAATGAAACTTTCTGATTTCCATTTCCATGGTCCTCTAAAACAAATTTTCATATGATTTGTATAGAATATTTTTTTACAGACAAACATCTATGCTGAACTGAAATAATTAGCAAACATTTTAATCCATACTTATGAACCCCTTCTTTTCTTTTTCTTACCGAACTAATAGGGGATGTCTCCCTGCTGTGCCACGTGGCAGGATCCAGCCAGTAATAATCCAAGTCACCTGGAAGAATATGAATAGAAAGAAATGTGTAATCTCTCAAACAGCGAAAGACATATGAATGATTCCTTCTGCATGCATAAATTTTAAAGTGCAATAGTTTGATGAAGAAAATACAAACCCTTTATTATGATGCAAATCAACATATCAATTTGAAAACAATATAGCCTATTAATATAGAAAAAAAAATCATCAAAATAATGCATTTATTTGGACCTCTGCTTTCTCATGAATTGCACCTTAGAATTGGTTGTGGCACACTGATTGTTTTTACCTTTGTCCAGGCCAAGAATGGACCCCAAGGCATCACATTCACAGCCCTCCTCCTTCCCACCATCTCCATAGTAAACACACAGGACTACAGCTAATGACAACATGAGAGAGAATACTCCACAAAATAGGCCCTTAGCTATAGTTAAGGACAGAAGAGTCAACCACACTCTAGAATCTGCAAAGATTGGTGCTGTGACAACAGGTACCGTACAGACAGAGAGGCACAGGAGCTGGTAATAGAGTACCAGAGAGAACAGCCACACAAATAGAGCAAATAGTACCAACAGCAGGTACAAGGCTGCAATCTTTTCTTTCACTTGGGACAAACTTATATGCTGTGTACATCAAGAATAAGCCCATGAATTACAGTGGTCTGCAAGCCATCAGCCTATCAGGCAAAGGAGGGCACTTTAGGCAATACATCTTCAATATCTTACTTTTTAAAACACATCTCTATAACACAACTGTTAGATCTCTGTGTTCTATTAAGAGCAGTGATCTAATAACAGAAGCCCAAACAAAGCATGCAAGTGAAAAAAATATATCTTTACACGAAGAAATTACTTTTTATTCTTTCTCTACAAATATTTAGATGCTGATTATGTACCACTCTCTATAACCCATAAAATCTTTAATAGCTTACCATCTACATGATCATATGCACAAGTTTATTTTTAAACAGCATTATACTATCATATGCATAACCACATGAGGCAGTTTGTGGTTTCATTAACTACTGCAGTTCTGCAAGTTTGGAAAACACACAAAATCACATTAAAGATATTTCAGTTTTATTTTTAGCATCCTTCCTTGTGCCTTTATAAACTTCAAAATTACAACAAGAATGACAACTAACCCATAAATTACAATGACACCTGCAGTGCTGGCAGCAAGCTCAGATCTATGGTACAGAGCTCTCCAAGTTTCAGTAATGGACTCAATAGTAATACCAAAAATCATCTCTCCTGTGTGGGCTGGCCTGCCACAGGCAAAACACAACACATTTTGTCTTCTTGTTTCACAGCTATTTGCTCAGCAATAGAGAAATGTTCAGGCAGGAATAAATGTCAGCTGCAGCATGCAGATGTGTATCCAAGTGCTCAAAACCATTTCTGCTCATTCCCGTTGCTCCCTGCTTTCTTTCCCTGTCTTCCTTCCTAGTTTCAGCTTCTTGCTTCTAGTCTCCTTGCTGGTCTTCCTCCTGGTTACTGCATATCCATAACCATTTAATTCATGCACCTAACATCCTTCTCCACCAAGTTCCTGCTGCAGCAAGATCCTGTCATACATCTTCCATCTTGGCTAACCCACTGATTTTCCTATTCTCCCCATCTACCTACTCTTTGCTGCCTTTCTTCCCTGCCCATTTTTTTTCTGTCCTCCATCTTCCGTCTGTTTCTGCTTCTGGCTTTGGTGTCTTTTCTTTAGGTTCTGTATTTTAATCTCTTCTTAACCTCAAACCTTTACATACTAAGCTATATTCCTGCACCATCCTTCCCACATCTAAACCTTAAGGTGTCTCTCCCTTTCCCCCCTCCTGTCTGTCCCATGCTTTGCTAAATTCCAAGCCATGGGCTATGTCCACAGTAGATGGCCACGACACCAGTTCTCTCACCCTCTGCTCCCAGAAGCTGAGAGCAGGAACTGCACTGCAAATGCAGCTCTACTGAGCTGGAACATGAATGATACACTCAGAAGCTATAAAGGTAGCTATCAAATCAAACATCTCGACTGAAAGTCACTGAAAGTGGTAAGCCTACAATTTGGTGAATATTTTAAAAGCTGCAAAAATGCATGTATGGGGAGAGAAAAGTACACATTCTTAAAAAAGGACTTAATTTTATAATTCCTGTTAAAATTGGGATAGGATACAGATCACTGGCACACAAATTTCTGGGTGAATTTACAATTATAAGAAAGGTTTTACGATGGAAAGGGTCAGGTAATCTGTTCATAAACACTCATAAAATAGAACACACTATTCATAAAATAGAAAGTTAGGACACAAATGAACAATCTCCCCAAATGAGTTAAAAAAATATTTTATGCCAGCAACACTGACACTAGGGACATCTGCAGTTCAGTACTCTGTTATATCTTTAAAAACAATTTCTCCTTAATCATCCTACGCCATTGCTGCTTCTTTGCCTAATGCCTATTTATGCCATTCTTGCACTGCCATACTGCAGAACTCACTATTTGTTTAATTGCACAAAATAACTTCACTGCACTAGCATTATAGAGATTTGGGAATAGGTAAATAACATGCCATAACTTATGATCTAAGAGCATAGCTTCAAAATTTCAGATTTTCTCCAAAAAACACCCAACAAAACTGAAAACAAAAATCCCTATACAGAGAGAACACTCTCCGCTGGTAAAAGTCATTAAAATTAGCTAGTAAAATAAGAAAAATTTAAGACATTGCAGAGAGGAAAAAACGACTTTCATAAGGAGCAAATAATTGATTTACAGGCTTAAACTGCTTTAAAATACTTTTAAACAATTCTTTAAAAACATGAACAACTTAAAAATACTAAGCCCCTATGAAAATACACATATACGGTATCATTATTTTTGTACATTACTGATATATTTCTAAAAAAATATAATTAAAAAGGCATTTTCAGTTTTAATGTATGATTTCCTTAAGACCAACAGAGTGAAACAGAGTATATATTTGTAAAACCTTTTTTCCTGTGGGAATAATTCAAAAGTTGTATCCTGACAGCAATGAATTGTCTTTCCTATTAACATGCTGCTGCTCAATTACTTCACTCTTGGATGCACATGGATACAATGATAAATTACAAGACACAAATGCTTCAAGTTTTTTTCTGCGAGAAGTCTTTTTCAGCCTTCAACCAAAATACAAGATGGGGAGTAAAACTCTCAATAAATTGTCATTGTTTTTATATCCACCACATGCGTGCTTTCAAAATAAAAGCAAAGCAAAACACATACCAGGAAAAAACCAGTTTCTCTAAAATACCTCATCTTCAGCAGCGTTATCCATACCAAAAGCTAATGCTGGGACACTGTGATTTCAAGTGAGATCCTGAAAAGCTGAGAAGTGCTGGAAACACCTGCCTTGTCTCTCTTGCAAAGCCAAAACAAGGATAAAATATGAGAGAGTCGGTTATTGTGTATGACCAGTCATGCTGATTTCCAAAGAGTCTTGAATACTGGAGATAAAATACCCGGAGATGTTTTCCCAAATCCATCCAGGCCATATTTAGAGACTACTGATATTCAGCAAAGAATGTGCCTCAGCAATTTGATCAAATCCAGATGCACTGGATTCACAGCAGTTACTTAAGACAAGAAGCAGAATCTAATGGTAAGTCAGTCAGACCATGTTAGGCACTTAATTGACCCTAGCATGTAGCTGCTAATTAATACAGCATTTCTATCAGGTAACTAAGAAACTTAGACAAATGTTTCTCAGAGGCTACATCTAAAATTACTCTGCAAACTGAATAGTCAGACTAAGTCTCTCTCATTAACCCATAGAATTATAGAATGGCTTGGGTTGGAAGGGACCTTAAAGATCATCTGCCATGGGCAGGGACACCTTCCACTAGACCAGGTTGCTCCAAGCCCCATCGAACCCGGCTTTGAACACTGCCAGGGATGGGGCATTCACAACCTCTCTGGGCAAGCTCACCACACTTCACCACACATACAGTCAAGAAGTTATTCCTAATATCTTATCCAAATATACTCTTTTTTCAGTTTGAAGCTTTGTCCTATCACTACAATCTCTTGTAAAAAGTCCTTCTGTCTGTTTTTTGTAGTCCTCCTTTAGGTATTAAAGGGCTACTAGAAGGTCTCCCCAGAGCCTTCTCTTTTTCAGGATGAACAACCCCAGCTTTCTCAGCCTGTCTTCATAGGAGAGATGCTTCCATCCTCTGACCATCTTCGTAGCCTTCTCTGGACTCACTCCAACAGGTCCACATCCTTCATATGTTGGGGGCCCAGACCTGGATGCAGCACTCCAGATAAAGTCTCATCACAGTGGAGCAGAGGGGCAGAATCACCTCCCTCAACCTGCTGTCCATGCTGCTTTGGATGCAGCCCAGGATGTGTTTTGCCTTCTGAGCTACATACTACCAGTTCACGTTGAGCTTTACATCCACCAACACCTCCCAAGTCCTCCTCAAGGCTGCTCTCAATCTGTTCTCTGCCCAGTCTGTACTTCTGGTTCATTGATCAAATCCATGTCTCTTCAGTTTAGAGGCAAGGATGCCATAYATGACAGTGTCAAATGCTTTGCACAAGTCCAGGTAGCTGATGTCACTCTTCCTTTATGCTGTAACTTCATTGTAGAAGGCCACCAAATTTGTCAGGCATTATTTGCCTTTAGTGAAGCCACGTTGGCTGTCACCAATCTCCTCCTTATTTTCCATGTGCCTTAGGACAATTTCCAGAAGGATATGGAGGATCTATGATCTTGCCAGGCACAAAGGTCAGACTGACTGGCCTGTAGTTCCCAACATCTCCGTTTTTCTCTTTTTAAAAAGGGGGGTTAGGCTTCTGCTTTTCCAGGCAGTGGGAACCTCACCAGACTGCCACAACTTCACAAATATGATGGATAGTGACTTAGCCACTCCATCTACCAGTTTCCTCAGAAGTCACAGATGCATGTCATCAGGTCCCATGGAATTGTGCACCTTCATCCTCCTTAGATGAACGGATCTGCTACAGTTTTTCGTTCTCCCAGTCCCTGCCTTTGCCTTTGGCAGCCTGGGAAATGTGGCTGGAACACTTGTCGGTGAAGACTGAGGGAAAAAAGTAATTCAGTACCACGGCCTTCTACATATCTCAGGTAATCAGGCCTCTTGTTTCCTTCTGGAAAGTGTTCACATTTTCACTAGTCTTCCTGTTATTACTGACATACCT
This sequence comes from Amblyornis subalaris, assembly GCA_018881555.1. Classification (NCBI taxonomy): domain Eukaryota; kingdom Metazoa; phylum Chordata; class Aves; order Passeriformes; family Ptilonorhynchidae; genus Amblyornis; species Amblyornis subalaris. The sequence continues at coordinate 2,466,986 of JACAXG010000002.1, read as the reverse complement.
AGAGACACTTTTCTTGTTCTTGATGTCCCTGGCCAGAAATAATTGTATCAGGGCTTTAGCTTTCCTAACCTGATCCCTGGCTGCTTGGACAATCTCTCTGGTGAGTTGCTGTTACAGATGTGATAGGTCACATTGTTAAGCAAGAAAGTACTTCTACAGCCATGAAAAAAAATTCTATCATTTTATCAGAAAAATGATTCAGTGTTTAAACAACATATGCTTAAATCGTTCTAGTTCAAGCCGCTAACTATCCACATAAAGAGAATACATGAGTACCCTGGCTTGACAAACAGCCCTCATATTCATGTGGCAAGCAGAGAATTCAAAAGCTATCTATTTCCTATTTATACAGAAAGCTTCACAAAAATGCTCATTATCTCCTAGTCTCAAACCAACCCACTTCAGATGTCTACAGTTAATTACTTAAATCTTTGCATGACAAGATCTGTGTTTTACCATCTACACAGTTCAAGGACAGGCTGGCTTGTGCAGTATGTGGGAAGAATGTACCACAAGGCTGTGAAATTTAGCTTTTCTTTTGTACTGAAAATATATAATTGCATTGGATTTTAGTTCCCTCCTGGCAAATGTCCTAAGCACTGAATATTAACATACTGTAAGACTCCAAAGTTAAAATAAAGACTAGTACTGCAGAGAAGTGACAATTTATATTTATATAATACTCCTATTTCAGGAACAGATGTGGCACAAATGCCTGTGACCACTATAACTCCCAAAGCTAGAGCTAGTCTCTTAGATTGCTCCCTCAATTCAATATTTATTTAGGTATTTTCATGTAATGATGAGATTTAAAATTGCTTTCCCATATCTTAATTAAATTTTTGAATAACAAAGAAAACATTGGAAAAGGATCTTCAGAGCTATATCAAGCACTAGGCTTTCAGATTTAGGTAACTGACAACCTGGGCTTATTCAATACAAACTGAAAATAAATGGTTATTCCTTACTTTTGCGTTTAGAAAATAAGGACATATCATACTCTTTCTCACAGAAAATGAACACTTCAGCATTTTATCTTGAAACAAACCCCTTAGTGGCAGTTGCATTGTGAGCAAAGCACAGGTTACAATGCTGATTGATACTTGCAAACGAGAAATACAGAAATAATTCAGCAACGAAGTAGTGAACTCTATATAGTTAAAGGCACTGATACTAAGCTAAAATCTACTGGAAAGGAAAATCCATTTGACTTCTCCCCTAGTAACCATGGCAAAGTTGGTTTTTTACAAGAGTTTGCAAATTCAGAATTATATTTGATTTTGTAAAGGAATGATTTGTCAGTCGCTGACTATAAAAAATCTTTCAATGTATTTTTTTTTATCTGGGCATAAGGTGGATTTTCTGTGGACTGTTTAAAATGTAGTACGAGTTTATTATCCAGATATTTATTTAACAAAGACTTTTTATTTCATAGATTGTGATTTTCCTTTAGGTGTACATTTTAGACATATACTCTTTTATAATGAAGTATTGCACTTGTGTTCATTGATGGCTGAAGGTTTCTCAAAAGATATACTTGTAAAAGACCTTCCAACACAAAAACAACTGGGCCCATTTCTATATTTCACAAAATGGTCTTCCTACCTGAATTATTTCAGTGTTGTTTCAAGGCTTCATAGATTACTGAAAGCAAGGATTACTAATATTGCCAATGGAAGCTTAAAGCCAAAAATTACAACCTATCTAATCAACTAACAAACAGAGGATTTTTGAATGTTTCTAAACTTTTTAACATGGACACAAAGCACATAACAAAGAAGATGTTCTAAGTTTCCTGAATCTCTAGGGAATATGCTCATGAACTCCCTGAGCCAACATTATTTGGTAACTACACTCAAACATCGACAGTCTTCAAAAGTTCATCAACCCTTTCCAGCTAGATTCTTATTTTTATCTCAGACACCACCTAAACTGCTATTTTGAGGATGTGTAAGTCTTATTGCAAGCATGTGAGTCAAAGAATATGTATGATTCACAAAGGGATGGTCCTCAAAAGTGTATTCTGTAGGGTCATCACAAAGTGTGACAGACTTAGAGATGTAAAATACCAAGGAAGATGCAAGAACTTTCATTAATCTGAAAAGTTATGTTAAAAGGTTCATCAAAAATATTTTCTTGATGATACCAGAAAAACAGTTAGTACCAGGAACTTAAAATCAGCAGGCAAACATTTTGATTTTTGATACTGTGGCATTTAAAGATTTAATGAAAATTTTGCTGGTTCGGTGTTGTCACCAAGTGCTGATTTTGCTGACTGGGATTATCGTCTGGAGTGGAGTCTAATTTTGTAGATGGATGGAAGGAGATGGTCTTTTGTAAATTTAGAGCTTCTCTGAATAAATTCATCATTGCTATTTAATTTCAATTCAATATTGACACTAACTTGTGTCAACAGTTTCATTGAGTTCCTGTTTCATATAATTAATACTTTTAGCTTTGACATGATTTTTTGACATGATTTTTTTTTTTGGCATATAAGGAAATTTGAGAAATGTATAGAAGTTATCTCAAAAAGTCATGCGGTCTTGTAATTTTGGATACATATGTACATGTAGCTATCTTGTACACTAAAAGCATGGCCAGTTCTTAATATTTTTTCTGATGTTCTGAAAGAATTCCCAGCACTTCAAATATACTATGCTGTTCTTCAGCGTAACACAATTTTTTTTCCCTATGGGTTGGTTTGAGGTTTTTTTTCATATCTCCTGTGTATATTAAACCAATTGAGTGGGTATTAATTGCAAAAAAAAAAAAAAAGATAATATTTCCATTTTCATCTCCTTTGGTATTTTTCCTCTGAGAATTTAAAAAATCTTCAGTTTTTTATTTTTGTATTTGTTAAAGACTGATTTGTTAATAAATTATAATTGAAAATCAAAGCTCTCCTCAAACCCTAGGGTGTTTCTATACTGCCAATAGCTAGAAATTTTACCAAGGATAAGGAAAACAGGAAAAAAATAAGGCTGTAAAACAGGAGCCCACGCATTAGAAGTCCCATGGATACAACATCCAGTAAGGCATCAGTGCCCTGGTAGCCCACACCTAAAGTGACCAAAACAGACAATGCCCAGAGAAGCTTATTTGAACACACATTTTCTACTACTGCGTGGAAAGAGGAAAGGCACTTCTGCTCAGATACAGAAGAAAACACATGGTGTTTATAGACATGCCATAGAAACAACAGCAAATGAAAGCAAAGCTTCTCATTATCTGCAGGACCAGAGAAAGGGAGAAAGACAGTGAGGCTGTCTGCTGATTGTCCAACATACACACACAGAGTCCATCATGCAAACCTACATAAGTTACTCGAGAAATAACAAGATTATATTTCATAATCAAAGTTATGATTTCATCTTCATGAAAGCTGGGGGAGATAATTAATATTCTAATAAATAGGAAAGTCTGAGGATGGAGGAAAAAAAAGCTCCTAGTTGTTCTGAACTTCAGGCCTCTGGAAGGAAATACAGCAGATGAAATTCTCTAATTAAAGAGAAAAGTATTTCAGCAGTACAATGATGGGGTCATACTCCAGAAGACCAAATTAGCAAGACGAGCCTGGTGAGGGGGTTTCTTGGTTTGGGTTTTTTTGTGGGTTGAGGGGTTTTTTGTGTTTTTTTTTTTGCTGTTTTTTCTGTTTGTTTCAGGTTTTTTAATTATCATCCATGAGAATCCTCAATTATGCTGCATTAGAAGATAATGAGAGGTTTTGTTTCTCCAATTCAGAGGGGAATACTGCAGTGAGAATCGTTGGAGTACACTCTGAGAGATCACTGACACTAGTAAAACAACCAGGAAAGGATCTTTGGGGCTTTGCTTCCTTCCAGTAGAGAGGAAATAGTTAAGAATGTGAATGAGAATAAATTTTGTGATTTTTAAAAAAGGACAGAAGCCAAGCAGAAAAAAAAACCACAAAACCTTTCCACAAAAGAAAAAACAAAACCGAAAAAAAAAATCCAAATGCCAAATAACCAAACCAAAACACTCCAACTTTAGAGAAAATAAGGAAGCAGCCATGACAGCAAAAGGAGTCCAGGAATTATGGAAGCATTTAAGAAATAATACCAACATCAGAAGCAGAAGCAGCCCAGTTCAGAAGAAGGAGAAATGCAGCCAAAGGCTGACCAACTAAGTCATAAATGTTTCATTTTCTTGAAGAATCAATGGAAAGTTACTCACATTGAGTGAGTAACTTACAGTGACTGAGTACCAGGAAGCACAGGAGACAAAATTAGAAACAAAAGATGTAATGCAAACAGCAAAGTATGCCAAAACAACTGAGATAATTCTGCATCTATTTAGTCCCTAGTACTTAGTATCTAGTACCAAGTAGTTGCCAGTCTAGAATACTATGAAAATAATCTGCTACTATTTGGCTCTATCGGCAGATGCCAAATACATTCAATGGAGCAGGAGTTTTGCTTACAAGCCTGCCATGTTAAGAGCCACACCAGAAAAACTGTCTAGCATAAGGTGAAAACCTATTTAGAAAATCATGTTCTAAATATATTCTAATCATATTTGGCTAAAATTGGTAACAAATACCTCCTGAAGTATTCATCAAGCAGGATCTGTAGTGTATGTCAGGAATGTAATAATAGTCAACACTCACACTACTGTTGTATGTAATAAAACAGAAACATACTAGATTTGTAAGTGACTTGACCCCAAGGACAAAGGAAGGGCTATGCATAGGAGGCCAGAACCAGACTTCAAAGCTATTCTGACAAACTAGAAAAAACAAACTGGAAAAAGAGGATCAGGATCAGGCTCAGATCAGACAAGAAAATGGCTTCACACACAGACCAGGATAAACAAGTGTAGAAATAGGGAGAAATCCAGGAACTGAGAACTACCTGTGCAGAAGATGATGAGGTGGATATAATCTATCACAACGGTAACAGGGGAGGATAACCTCCAAGCCTGGCTGCTGTTGGAAAACCACGACCCTTGCACCTTGGGAGTTACAGGGTTGGCCAGAGACCAAGGTTCCAGTGCCTTGCCTACTTCTGCCACCAAATACCTCCAAAGGCAAAACTGGCAAGGAACTTAAGGTTTTCTTGTTAGTTTGGGGGTTTTTGTTTTGTTTTATTGTCCATCATGATTTGTCTTTTGGGCACCTTTGCACTTAACTGATATCCTGACGTGAGAGTTGACCTTGATGACAGCTCAGTCTCTCAGGTTCTGTCCTTGCAGCAGACAGTTCAATTTTCAGAGAGGAATATTTAGAATACTGAAGTATTGTTATGGGGGAGAGATGATATAAATTTAATGGACAGAGAGCTATAGATACCCTGGTTTAATAGTCCATTATATCTCTATAGCCTATTACACAAAAGTCTCAAATTCTCTTAAGAGAGAGTAAAACTGGAGCAGGGGATGTGGGGCTAAGTGTGATTTTAAAGTATCTTTTAGATCTCCCAATTCCATGCTATTCCAAAGGCTGGAGACATGCTGCTGTTTGCCCATTGGCCACGGCACAGCCTCGACTCACCGCAACGCAGGATGTCACTGCTCTGTATATCCCAATCCTATTTCCCCTTCTTCATCTACTTTTGCCAAGATATGCAAGAGACCTCTGGAATGCAGTTTACAGCCATCTACCACAGTGAACATCTTGAAGAAGAAACAGATTTACATAAAGATTTACCTTCTTTATGTAGCTATAAACAACTTATTAAGCATGAGAGAGTGCAAGGCTTTGATCTTAGCCAAAGGTTTTCTCCAGTCTTATCCTTTAAACCCCAGAGCTGAGGCTCACCATTGTCTCTTCCCAACATTAGCATTTTGTCTTCCTGATACTCCTGCTGCTGTTTCTGTTCCAGCTCTGTTTTGACTGCTATTAAATCCTGTTTTCTCCAATGCATCCCTCCATATTCTGCCCTCAGTAAACTCTAATTCTCCTCTAAATTCTGCTGAAATTAAATAAATTTCACACATGTATTTCTTAAAATATATTATCTAACATTATTTTCAAGAGGATAAAATCTCTTTCATGTCTTATTCTATCATACATTTTTAGGATTAATTCTTCTAGTGAAGAAACTGCTTTTCAAAATCAACTTTTATAGACAGTGTTAACTACTTAGATATAGGATTTTAAAGGTATTTGTTATTCTCAACACACTGCATAATCCTCAAGGAACTTGCAATGGTGAGTCCTTCCTGTCACTTTCCCCTGCAATCCTTCAGTGAATTAGCTGAGGACCTAATTTCAAATACGAAAGGGAAAAGCTGATGTCCTTCCCTGATCAGAAAGTGCAATGCATCAATATGATCATGCAGAAATAATGTACGAAATAACCAGAACTCTACATTTATTATAACCCATATTATTATTATAACCATAACTGTATATTATGTTAAACAAACATATGAACATATTCTATGTACTTGGGTTTGATGATTTTTCCCCCTAAATATTATGCAAAAAGAAAAGTAACAGAATGATGTTCCACTCTGAACTTGTTAAAGTTCCTAACAATAAGCATAATCCAGGAGATTGAGGACATGTCAATTGTCTTCTGCCAAAAAAAACTAATACACAGGAATGTTTATTTGTTTCCTGAAGTAAACTTCTAAATTCCTTATCCATGACTTCTCCAAAATGCAGAAGTCATAATCCAATAGAAATATTATTATTATTATTTTTCAGAAACACATTTATATTGTGATGTGCACTTTCAAAATACAGATTTTTGTTTAAAAGCTCACTCCACATGGCATCACTAATGTCAAATTATATTTGACACATGAGCTTTCAAAAGATAAACATAACCGAAACACAGACTTAAAAGCAAAATGGTTCTTTATTCCCTGCTTAAGCTGAATATTTGCTACGATTAATACTTTACATTCTGAGGATACAACAACGCCACTAAAACTGCACAGTTAAATAAATCTGTTCATTAAAAGATACAATTTTTGTTTAAAAATATGAAATATAAAAATATAACTAAAACCTCAGCACTATATAGCTCCTTATTTACCTGTCCCTGAATGCAACGTATGGAGCAGAAACTGAAGAAACCCAGCAAACATAGCAGCTTCAGCAAGAGAATGTTAAAAACACAATTGGCATCTAGTAGGTTGCTGAATCCAGCCTGCAACTGTAGCAAGATCGTAATGCAAGCAAAAATCCACTTCAGTGTGAAGGAGACGATATAAAAGAAGTCATAAGGTCCTTGCGTCCTGATTCTAAGCCAAATTATTCTGCAGTGTCAAACATTCAACAGCGGTGACACCAAACAGGGCTAACGAGAGTTCTTGTCATCAAAACAAATCTCTGCAGTGTAGTGCAAGCATCGATTACTGCATTAGTTCAGACACGGTCGCTGCAATGACAAGGAGTTTCAGTCTCTAGAAGGAGTTAATGATTTTAAGAATTCAGAATCAATGATCCCCAGGAAACAAGATGGGGAAAAAAAAGCTGCTTCCTCTCTGGATAGAGCAGGAAAGAAGTTTCCTAGTGCTTTAAAGCCAATGGTAGACACAAGCTCAGGCATCTAAGTAATCAATACTACTGCTGCAGTTATTATTTATATTCTGCAGTGGTGCACTGAACAAGTTTAATCAACTGTATAGATGAAGCAATTGTGTAAAGGAAATGTGGCTCTTTTAATTTATATAAAACATCCCAAGCTGTAGATTTACTTCTAGCACACTGAAAACACGAACGGCCCTTAAGAAAAACTTACCATTTTTTGCAAATTAACTGGATAATTTCATTCTTTTCATATATAATAGATGTGTGCATGGAAACATAATTTTTTAGAAGAAAAAAACCCCCCCTGGAAATAACATTTTGTGTTCTAAATTACATATTCAACATAAAAGAGAAAAGCAGAACCTGTATTTGCAAAACCCAGATGATTAGAGAATTACAGATAATAGAATTTGCTGAAGTATTTCATCTAATGTAATCAAATCCAAACGATACAACAATAAAACTATTTCTGTGGCAGAGATAGTCTTCCTCTGTACAAATGGATGTTTCTCTGCAGCATACCTACATACTGCAGGACTTTCAAAATACAATGGAAGTCCAAATACATCCAAAATACAAAAAAACCTGCTGTTCAGAAACTAAAATGTGAGAAAGCAAAGCAAACAAAGAGACGATTAGAAGGGATAAAATATAAATAATTAAGCTTATGAGAGCTTACAGCTCTTTCATACTTAACAATATATAGACGTATTCGCAATAATGAAAATACACTTTTAATCAAGTTGTTTCCCTGTAATTCTGGATCAAACCCAAGGTACTGAACACTGTCTTTCACACACTCTCCCACATGTCAGTCAACAGCAAAAGCCACAGACAACATCCCTGGCCACTGCTGACTTCCAGTGTCCCCAATAGCACTGTATCAGCAGGAAGAAAACACAACTGCCTAATTCTGCTTTTTTCATGGACACGTCCATATTAGGACATGATTTTTTGGAGGAGGACAGTGTCCAATTCTTCTGTATTTCAAGAGACAGCAATCATCTGCTACTGACAAGGGAACATACACCCGACTTTCTCCTAAAGCTAGAACATTTCTTGCAAAAGCAACAAAAGATAGAGTATACCAAATGCCTGATGCTTCCACAGCACATCCACTGACCCTTCTGCATTACTCCTTAAAGGATGATCTCCTCTTCTGCCAGGGCAGGCATTAAGGGCTTCACATCACTTTCAGAACATAGCACACCTGGATCCTGAATGCTCACCTCACCTCACAGCACATACTAAACAAGGTAGGGGATTTTGCGATAATGCAAATCAACAGATGAAAAATTCTCACTTGCTACAACCACTGAATTTGTAAATGAGATGCACTATATGGGGCTTGTTTCCTGACTTATTTCAAGTGTTCCTGTCATTCCCATGGCATGCATGTGTCTGTGAAAAAAATAATGAACAGTTTCCCCAAACGCATTCAGAAATGTTGTTTGTGCCTCACGGTGTTGTTGAAACTCTGTCTCCCACTCCTCTATGTAACAACCTCTCCCTGCTCCTCCAGCAGGCACTCCTCAATGCCCATTTTACCCACTGCTACCCCTAGCCATGAGTTCTGTCCGGGTAAGCAGCCCAGCCTAACAGCTTCAGATGGTAGAGGTGTCTGCAAGTATTTGCTGAAAAGTAAGGGAAGAGAGGAGCAACAGAAGAATGTTCTGAGGTCTGAAAGGGCATTTTGCAGAAAAGGACAGTACCACCAACTCCAGTGTCCATTGCACATCCCTACGGGTGGTTTCATTCCTCCCAGCCCCAGTCACATCGAGCCTTTCTGGCTGCCCCAAAGGCCCACCTGACAACTTGAGAATCAAGTGCTAATAGTTGGTTTATTTACTTTTACATCCATTAATAGTATCAAAGCAGTGGGAAACTAACTGGAAATCTGGACACCATTCCATTGTCCTAGTAAAAATACATTATTAAGTTATAACACACTTTCAACTTTTGTTCTGGATAGCATTGCCTTTGTAACCTCTGAAGGTTTTTACCCTTGCAAATGATTTTATTGCTACTATCTTCTGAGGCACATTACACTATGCATCTGATAGATCTTCTTCATCACATTTTAGCCGTTCATGATCTTCCTGCTAATAGTTGTTCTAGATCTTAATCCATGTATGATACTCCTGCATTTATAAAACTTTCTAAGATTGTTAGATTGTTAGAAAACCAGACAAACAGCTAAAAAAGCAAACAAAGAGATTGTTCAATCTCACACAAATCTACCATTATTCAAGTTTTAAGAGAACAAATTCCAAGCATTAAACATATTGTTCAGCCTTATGCCTTGGTGAAAATGCAACTTCCCTCTAAACCAGATGTTTTACAACACATTTTTGGAAAGAGGAAAGCCAGAGAATGGTCCCAAGCTTAATTCAGTGGCACAAAAAGAGCAATACAAGTAAAGAAACCCCTACGCTTTAAGTTGGAATTTAATTTAGAAAATGAGAGAAACAAAAAAGATCAGTCTCCAGACCTCAAAGCCAAGTTACAATGGGGAAGATATTATAATACAATTGCAGAAGTCTTAGACACAATATTAGGTATCATATGTGACATTTTGTACTGTAGCCCTGTCTGATCCGCTTCAAAAGGTCCTGGCTAGTGTGGGACATTAACAGTGACTAGACAAGCCAAACACCACACCTCTACAAGGAGGGCGAGAAAAAGGACCTGGGAGACTACATACTGGGAGGGTTATGAAGCAAATTCTTCTGGAATGCAGTCCTGAGCACATGAGGGCCAAGAAGGTGACTGGGAACCATCAGCATAGCTTTACCAAGGGCAAGTCATGCCTGACCAACACGGTTTCCAGATCTGCAGGCAAGGGGAGAGCAGATGTTGTTTAACCTAACTGTAGCATGGCTTTCAATCACAAGTCTCTCACAATATCTTTCCCGCCAAATCAGAGAGCTATGGATTGACTGGCAAACTATGAAGTGGGTGGAAAACTGACATAACCACTTCACTCAAGTGGTGGACCTAGGACTGGAGTTCAACTGGTGGTAAAATGTTAGAAACATTAAAAAAGTACCAGAACAAAGATGTATGGGGAAGAAACAAGGCTTTCCTTTGCTCTGCTAGCAGCACTCCAGACCAAAAAATGCTCTACTGAGGTCATAGAAAATTTGATGTAGTCTTTAGCTGTGCATCCAGAATTAAAGTCCTTGGAAAAAAACATAGCTTCTGATAGGCTTAACTGCAGTGTTTGGCTGAGACTGGACTAATTAAAACACTTAGAGCATAAGTGCATCTTCTCTTCAGTAAAGTATTGCTCAGTGAAGGGACTGAATGTTTTTCAGGCTCTTTTTTCAGATTCTTTGGCAAAATAGTTACAACTTTGCAAAGACAATGTTTGACCATCTACAAGAGAAAGACTTCTATATATAAATATACAAATGCATATATTCACACACTTCTGAAGAAGGGCTACAGATTGACATAGCACCAATTGTGTCATTTCTCATAAAAATGAGAAAAATCAGAGGTTAAGAACCAAAATGAAAAAGTGAAAAAAAGGTGAACTGCCTAGTGAAAAAGACACATAGCTCCTTATTTGTCTGCCCTTAAACACACATCAAACTTGTTAGAGCTCATCAATGTTCCTTTCCATTCAGGCATGAGCATATTCTGTTTATATTCCTGGCCAGCTGGCAAAAAAGTTAAAAAAGCACCAAAGCAGAAATTAGGTTGTCACATCAACAGAGTAACATGCTGAAGCAAATAAGTTTAGTCTTTTATTTAGCTTGGGCTAAATCAATGTCATGCTGTCGTTGCTCCACAGCTTTCAATTCAAACCTTGATCCAAGCTAATCCGTTGAAAATGAAAGTGAAGTAACTTGGCATCCGTCTGAATACAAGAATGTAAGTCCACACATTGGGAGCAGGCTGTGGTGTGCCTCCCACTGGCATCCCACACAAATGGCTTGGCCACGTTGTTTCTAGAGGTCCTTCAGTGGAGTTTTACAGAACATCACCCACCCTTTTGCAGCAGACTGGAAGACAGAAGAGCATTTCTGCACAACCAAGTAATAGGAACCCCTTCAACCACACAGGTCTGAAAGAGTCAGTAAAGAAACACCCCCCTATTTATTGCTTTTGTATCCAGAATTCTAAGCTCCACTGCCAATCACTTAGTACTGTGCTACCACCAATATTTCATTTCTCTTTCCTCCACCTGTGATTTACTTGATTGTTCTTGACTCCTTTGAGGAAGATGATTATGACAGTGAAACTGGAAAGAGACAAGTGGAACGCTCACACTAGAAAACCTGTGTTGGGCCTTCAGTTCCATAGGTGCAGTGGCTGAGATCTTTGCTATCCAACCTTCATGAACCAGTAATTTTGCAATGCGTTTATCTTAGTTACTTCATCTATTAAAAAAACCTCAGCAACTCCTCAGATAGATAATTTCGATAATTGGCCTTGACTGAGGAGGACCTACTGACATCAAGACAGAACATCAGTGTAAATCTAACAGTGCAGCCACTGTCAGATTTACAGATTTCTGGACTTCCTCTGACATCACAGGATGATGAATTGACCTCTGTGTGTAAGGAGATTTTGTGGAGTATTTTTCTTCATGACAAGGGCAATAAGTAACATATTAAATTACAATATCTATAAAAGATGTGCTGGATCACATTTTTTAGAGCCAAAGGTGATCTTAATCAAACCCTAATTCAAGCAATTTGTTCAGAAATTAAATTGCTAACCAAAGTCAGATGTTTTCAGTGAAATGGTGACAAATATGCAGGCACCGACTTTTCAATTTACTGATCAATGGCATCAAAATACTCTTTCTGTTCCCAACTTTAACTACTGTTTCTAGTTGTTGTGTTACCGTCCCCATAGAGACAGATCTCTGCCAACTCTTATGCCCCACAGCATGGTGGATGTATAAGACCTGTATTCAAAGTCCCTTCCCTGCCTGATGCAGAATAAGCTGGTATGAAGTGATGTATGCCAGCACTGCTTTTGATAGCCATGCTCAGCTACAGGCTTGAACTCACAGAACCAAATTGCTGCCATCAGTTCAGCCTGTAGGAAGAGACTGCAGGCATCTATCTACACCTGAGTTTTCCTGTCAAAAGAGAAGTCAAGCAAAATGTATCACCTTCAAACCTGGACTAGAGCAAAAATAGGAGAATCAACCTATGGTGACAATGTCATTACAGCTTATTTAATTCAGCTACATAACCTTACCAAAATTCCTTAAAACAACTTTTTTTCTCCCCTTCAAAACTCTCCACCCTCATTACAAAGTATAAAAGACAACACATGTTCTGAACTATTCCTGTGTAGGTTGTGATTGAAAGGTTATACAGCCAAGAGTGATAGACATCTGTGTCTCACTATTTTATTCTGTTTCTCTACTTCAGGATAAATTTGACAATTTAATTCACATTCTTTCCTTTTCTTTCCCTTACTACCTAAGGGGATGTAGACATGGTTTAATTTCTGAATCCTTCTAAAATTCAGATTCCTCCCAGATCCTTTAATTCTAAAAAATGTCAGGTTTAAACTTAGAAATTAAAGCAGCAGTACCATATGTACTGACCATTCCAAAAGGAACCTCTATTTAGTACCATCTTCTATTACTTTAAAATGTTATATAGCATCCACACAAACAAAGAAAATTACTAAAACCACACATCTAAATGCAGGGCTTAACAGTGACTGTGTTGTTTAAGCATTGTCAGAAAATTCATTCCTAATCCTTATAAAAATTTTCTAGGGCAAAGTAAGATTACATCCACAGATAACTGATGTTATAATGGCAACATGCCTAAAGTTAATATTTGTTATTATAGCTTTCCTTTTTTTGAGGGAAGTGATGCTGATAGATTAGAATTTTAAAGGATACATTTGAAGAGAAGTCAAAATGTGAATGGTAAATTTGTTTAAAAAAACCAAACAACTGCTCACTGACAAAAATTAATGTCTTCCTAAGTGTTTCAGTGGCTTGTAGGAATAGTCATTCCGTAAGACCTTCTTAGCAGTGATGTTTAAAACTTGGTAACAGGAACAGATTAACGAACTTGTTTCATAACTGATTTCAGAGCAACTTTTCTGTGGAAAAGAGCCAGCAGCAGCACAACTGGATTTATTCCTAAGCATTCAGTTCCATTCCCATTCACAAGGGACTGGTTTGCCCTCCCCCAGACAGTCTCTGCTTAAAGACAATGACAATTGCACTACTGGCAAATCCACAATGCCTGTCCCCTGAGAGACAACTGAATCTACCTGGGTACACTGACAAGGTTCAGCATTTTACACAAAAATTGGCAGAAACAGCAAACACCAGAAAATTTTGAGAATCTACATCTATTTTAATCAGTATTGGTGAGCTCCTTTGTTAAGTCCAATTTTATATGTAAGTGCAAATCACTTTTATACTGCATTTTAAGTAAAATCTGAGACTGTAGGGAATATCAAATTCTTTGGCATACCATGTATTTTGATATAAACTTACACTAATTTGTTGTGGTAGCGCTCAGGAGCACAGCAGGCAAGAACTGGCATTACACTTCTGAATGACCCAGGACTTTGTGGAGTTGAAAAAAACACAGCTTTCACTAGCCCTCAGATCATGGCACTGATTAGTATTCACTGCCAGAGCAGAAGTTCTTGCTCATCTCACAATTCAGTGGAGAACTGTATAAATAAACTGCATGCAGGTTCAAGAGAGTCACCTGGGGAGTACTGCTTTGCACAGCATGAGCTTCCTGATCTGCACAGCTGTGTGTCACTCCTACCCAAAACGGACATGACACCAATGCCAGGATCTGCTATTCCCACCTGAGATGTGGGAGCAGGGCTGAGACACTCCAAGGATTGTATCCAGCTGCTTCAGAGCAACATTTCCTCTCTTGTGACACCTACTGATAATCTTTAATGCAGAACATTGTGACTTTCAAAGACGTGACAAAGGCAAAGAATAAAAGAAAAATCTGCAAGATTTTATAATCACACATAGCTCTATTCCCTACCCCTGGGATAATGCCCTGTAACTATCATGATACCTGAAGTATTTAACTGGAACAGACTCACTGGAGAGCATACAAGCCTTCTAATAGCACACAAACATTCTATTTCATATAAACATATATACATATATATTCACAAGCTTGTACACCACCCAAAAAAATCCTGTCTTAGTAATGTTCGGAAACTACAGCAAAACAAAGAATATTAAAATATTCATATACATTATTGTATATTTTTTTTGCTCCTGAACCAACTTTAGTGCAGCATTCCTGAAGCAGGTAATCTGGTCTCATTAAGCAGGTGTTTCTTATGCATTAGGTCACAGAAAAAAATTAGGTTGGAAGGATATTTTGGGTAAGTAGGAAGAGAACATGCAACTTCACCAAGATTTCTTAAGCATGAACCTAGAGAGTCATGTGCAAATGCGTAACTCTAAACTTCCCCAAATTTTGAAAATCTGGCTTGTGATCCTCAAACAAGAGTACCTTTTCCTTGTTATGTTTTGGGGTTTTTATCTTGAGGATAGGACTCAATTCAAGAAACAAATAACTGCTTTCATAGAGCTATTCTTATCAGTGTAATTTCCATATACAGAATACATCCCATACATCGTCTGCAACACTGAAGCTACAGAACAATGTAAATCCACCTATGGAAAAAATGCATATGGAGATAAAATCTGAAAAAAGTTTTTAAATTACTGGTTTAATTAGCAAAGTGTGCCTGCATTTCCAGATTCTCCCTGTGCTAAGAGAGAAACTGTCTTGCACAGAGGCTGACAGATAAAAGTGAGATTTGACTGCTCCATCTAGTGGCTCATTAAGCACAATTTTAATGGTTTAAGAACATGTGGCCTTATGGCTTAAAAAGGGCCCTGTGTGGAGTTTTTGTTTTCTCTGCACAACAGGGCAAAATAAATTCTTAGAACCTAAATATTTTAATAGCGTAACATAAAAATGTAGAAATATTTACCTACTTTTATGGTCCTAACTATATTAAGCTTTAATGTAATCTTATTTTATATTTGTAGGTTATTTCTATTTATTAGCTGATTTATGCTATTTAGTTAATAAACTAAACAGAAAAGTTTTACAAATTGTCCTTTTGAATTTATAGCAAGTTAAATTTATATTTGAATTTACATTTCCAGTGAAAAAGTACTTATGTTTTCACTGAAAGAATGAAATTAATAACAAGCCAACCATTAAAACATATGCACTGACTTGTTACAACAAGAAGTAAATTTCAAAGTTCATGTCTGATTCAAAAAGTGAGTTCTATTCCGTGAATGAAAACTCATAAAGAGATCTAGAGCACCACTGAATTTTAGAAGGAAAAAGAAGTGTGTGCCCTGAAGTCTACCCAAGTCTATTCCATGGAAATTCTAAAAAATACTAGGAACTTGGATTCTTTAGAAAACTAGTACAATAACATGACCAAGTTGCTTTAAATAGAACATTTTTTCCAAAAATCATTTTGAGAATAGCTAATTAGAATTCAAGCTCATATTGCAGAGGAATGAATTACCAAATTGAAGACTAGATTACAAAAACTGGAACTTTAAATTCTAGAAATTAATGTGTATAATTAAATAATAAAATACATGCAAGTTAAAATCAGAGAAATGTGTGGTGTGCTTCAGTTTTGCTTGCTGTGTCTGAAAACTTTTTGTCTTGAATTACACATGAGTGAGAGGTAGCCAAGGAATATAAAATGGAGGGAGAGTGACTTTTTACAAAGGCAGATAATGGTAGGACAAGGAGGAATAGTTTTCATCTAAAAGAGAAGAGATTTAGATTAGATATTAAGAAGAAATTCTTTACTCAGAGGGTAGTGAGGGCATTGGAACAGGTTGCCCAGGGAAGTATTGGATGCTACATCCCTTGAGGTGTTCAAGGGCAGGTTGGATGGGGCATTGAGCAACCTGGTCTAGTGGGTGGTATCCCTGCCCAAGGCAGATGATCTTTAAGGTCCCTTCCAACCCAAGCCATTCTATGAATACAACCATTTCACTTATTTCTTTACCACACATAGTTTCCCCAGCTAATATCATGTGTATTAAGCTAGGACCCTATATAAAATAAAAACCTCTATGTAATGGAATTTAAACATATCCTTAAATTCTCTGCAGATCTACATTGAAAATTGCAAAATAATCTCACACTAGTTATGGCCCAAGTGAACCATACAATACACATTTCTCAACTTGCTCAATGGACCAAGTTAGACTTGGTCCAATACGCATATAAGGTACAGCAAAGCCACAGGTCACAAAGTAAAGAATGCTGATATTTGCTTTTATAAAATAGAAAAGATCATGTTTACAGAGAGGTTGCAAATGTAAAACGAAATTATTCTAAATAAAATGTTTTATTAGAAGTTCCCTTATGGCTTCAAAGAATGTGTAACAATATATTTAATACCTAGGGTCTAAAACTATACTGAAGGAAGCACGCATTTACAGCATAGCATCACAGTATTTCCAAGACCTACACTCTCTTACAAAATACATCAAAGATTGAAATTGTGTGACAATCAGAAAGCTCTTCATATACAATTTTTGCAGTCAGTCAAGGGTATGTGCTGAGGAGCTCAKACATGAGAGAGAGGTATTTTAAAATGTTAGACATGTACAAACGCAGAGATTTAAAGTCCTGGAACACTGAAGATAATCAATTCAACTTTTAAGATCTAGAGCAGTTGGGTGTCTGCAGAGGGAGGAGCGAACTGACTAACACCATATTAGGCCAGCTGCAGGTAGGTCCTGGCTGTCTACTACGTGCCTTAACCATCCAATAATCACTGTTGCTAATTACACTTCGCACATGTCCTGCTTGCAGACTTTCTATTCTCACAGCAAACTTATGAAGAAAAGACAAAAACATCTATTAAACTGAAAATAGAACTGTAAAATTCTGCCTTGTCCTCACGTGTCTTCAAGCTGAGTGGCAAGCCAAAATAAAACCCTTGCCTCCATTTGAACTAAAACCTTAGAGGAGACTTTTTCTTGGACCAGAAAACAAACATGATCATTTATCAGAAGCATTATATTAAGGTCTTAAAAATGGGGTGGATGTGTGGGTGTGTGGGTGTGTGTGTGTATGTGTGTGTAAAAAATTAAAAGGGCAGAAAGGTCTGATGCACGAAACTATCACATTGTCATATCTCCTAGTGGTGGCTCCATCAGTAAAATAAACAAACTAACAAAAAAAGTCAAATGCCCCCCCCCCCACCAACACCATAAAAAAAACCCCCATAAAGCCAAAAGAACCAAAAACAAACTGAAAAGACCCCAACCCAAAGGCTGGATAAGACAATCAAGTCTGGAAAAAAATGAAAGAAAGAGTTTCACAATGTTTTTATAAGCTGTATATAGTATATATACATGTCTAGTATACATACATGAATCACTTTGTTACCTGCTAAAAAAAACAAACAGGCAAATAAAAGGGTAATTTAGGTGATTAACAGAAAATTAGTAGGTAGTGAAAACAGACGTTTAGGCTTATGGAGGCAACCTGCAGTTATCTACCAGAGAATGCAAACATGTCAGAGGACACTAGAAAGTAACCTGAAATTCTGCTGGATGCTAATAAACGGAACAAAAAGGTACTTAGTAATAATATGTCCTTGCATCAAATAAGCATACTAATTTATTATCATCAAGGCAAGTTGGAGTCTCAGTATTGTACTGAAATCTCATAAAATTAGGCAATGTACAAACATAAAAAGAAACTCTGGACTCCACTGAACTTGCAATTTAAATGCAAGGCAATAAAACCRCAGACAAATAGACAAGGAGCAAGTGACTACAACTTATACCACTGCGTTAGCTGGTGCCAAATGGATTGTCATTCATGCTGTGCCTTCAGGGTAATCCCTGGAACAGTTGTGCCCTGGTTCAGCTAGTGCTCTCTGTTTACTACTAGGAAGGACACAGGCCAAGAATAAACCCTAATAGACAGCTTCCATGCACCCTTCTCTTGAGGAATTAAAGAATGCGTTGCATGTCATTACTTGACCAAAAAAGTCAGAGAATGGCTCTTTAATTTACTAGTCAGTAAATATCACCAATGAGACCGTTTGAGATGGGCATATTTGACACTGTAACACATGTGCTTGGCATCACAGGTGAAATGGAGATAAGAATCAACTTCAGAGATTACAAACTGGAGGTGGGGAGTCCCTGATTTTGAAGCTCACATGTGGTACAGAAGGAGAAAGAAGGAACAAAGAAACCATCAGAAGAACGCAAAAACACATGAGCAAATATGGGAAAACAATTTTCAGAGGGACATTCAAAATGGACAGGAGCAGGATGAAACCATGCATATTTATTCAAGGAAACACAGACGTCTCATAATTATTAACCTTCTTTCCGACACAATCAAGTTTTTTCTAGAGGTATTTATCAGCATACTGATTTTAGAAAACTCATATAGACCAGTCTGTCTACACAAAATAATGCTTAAAGAAAGAAACTGGAATGGTTCATGTGTATTACAATAATTAAGTGTGTTATTGTATGCAAAAAATATATATCAAAAAGGTATCAGAGAAATATTAGCACAAAGTACTAGCCAATAATACCACACAGCATAACCCTATGTTTGGACCCAATAGGATRATCAGAATAAATACACCAAAAAAAAGGACAGAGAATGAACATCTTCAAAAAATAACAGAAGTAGATGCTTGTTCGTTGCTAGTTAACTATAATTAACTAAAATTAAAATCAATAGAAGTGCATGTATTATTCTAGAAGCCAATCATTAAATTACCTTTTTCTTTCACAGGCTTTCATTTTTCACCCAAAGTGGGGCAGATTTCCCATATAGGTGGAAAAAAGTAAAGGTTTGGATTCCAGTTCCAAGACCTAAACTCATCCTTCAATACAGTGCATAGACCATCCACAGTTATGCAGCTTTACCAAACTCAGTTTGGTTCATCCTTCACAGTTCATCTTTTTCTCTAAGGTCTCAGATCAAAAGAGTAACAGCAAATCCTGAGTAGCAGTTCACATAACTTTGATGGTATATGAAAAATATATGCATATAAAAAATACTGAATAGCAGAAGTGTAGAAAAGAATCATCCTCTGGCTATAACACCATGCCATGTATCAAGCTAGCTGAGTTTTAATTCCAATTAACTGTGTAGCAGTACTTTGAAGAGTATGGCTCAGCAGCTAAAATTAGGGCAATCTTTTCAAAAGCTTTTTCATCTCCCTCTTAGACCCTTAAAAGGTGCTCCATGACCCAGAGCTCACGCTCACATTCTCACACCTGCCACCTCCAATGGTTTCTGTATGGGAAAAAACTGACTGCTGAATGTTCCTGAGAACTGATCCTTCACAGAGAAATCTAGAGAACTCCTGGGTTTCTCTACACATTCAAACACTCCCACAGCTCCTTAAAGTAGAGGTACCCTGATGGCAAACATTAAGTCTTTTTTTAACGTATGACTCCAATCCATCCATGCCTTAGTATCTGCCCTTCCATAATGAAAATAATCATCTTACTACTGGAAAATAACTATTAGGACAAATTTGTTGCCATTTCATGAATTAGATGTGCAGAAGAAAGGTAAGTGAGAAAGGCCAAACAATTAATAAAATCATGAACTTGTGAAAAATCAAGCAATACAGAAGACAGAGCATGTCAATAGTAATGAAACATAAGGTCTTGCCAACTGTGATAGATGTAAGAAAGAAATCAAGACTTAACAGTTTGTGACATCTTCTTGATAAGTCAAAATGTGCATTTCTTTTTTCCTTCTCAAAAACCAGATTATTACATAAATTTTTACTGGAAATGGTTTAAAGGGTGACAAAAAAAGTATAACATACAGACAGGAGTACTGTGAATTTAGCCCCAGATGTTTCCATCTTGGCTCAGAGCCTGCCACAGGAACAGCAGCAGCATTTCTAGTATAGAGCAATGTCAGTGCAGGCTCTGAAGAAACTGATTTTTATTTTCRTGAATCCTCCATTTCAACTGAGTAAGAAATTATGATTACAATTTTCCTTAATTTTGCTTTTCTGTCCTCAGAGTTAAAATGGTTTCTGGCAGCAAGCTTCAACGTCCCTAGCAGTAACTCAGCCTTCCAGGGGAAGAGAGGAGCACTCACTCAACCTCTCTCCCTCCAGCTACTTCTTTCTGCTTACTTTCTCCCCCACCCCTTCTTTCCTAGACTATTCAACCCCAATCCATCCCAGCTTTCCTGATTTATCATGTTTTATAGACCTTGGTGATACTTTGCTGTTTCCTGTGAACTCCCTCCGGGATGCTCACAATCTTCTTAAGGTAAACTAGAAAATGGGTTATTAGGATTTTATAGGAAAATTCAGCCACATATCTTCCATGACATCCTCATTTATATGGTTACATACCTCTCTGAAGTGCTGGATATCTTGGCAACAATTTTACTTTTTTCCCCAGTCATTTTCAGCTTATCTCATTTGTATATGCATGTATTTTAAATAATTTCATATACACAAAGCAGATTTCTTACTGCCCAACACTAATTTAACAAGTACTTATTTACAGATACATAAGAATTGTAAATAATTTCAGCTGCTCAAAAGTACTGCATACTGATAGCACTGAATAATGTTAGCACTGAAGAAAATTCTGAACCTAGAGTAATTTTAAATTATACTTTCATTAAAATTTGAATTGGATGTGGATCTCAATAACTGCACAAGGACTAGAAGATAAATTTGAACTAATTTCTAAGCTAACAAGCTTCCTAGCAAGGCTATTTTATTTCACACTAAGTTAAACCTCAGCTATACTTTTAAACAAATTCTGCTCCAGTTTTAAAACTCCATGCCAAACTCTCCATGCAAACAGATGTTAAAATATGCTAGCAGATGTTACAGCACAACTTGATTTGCCTACACTCCAGATTGAAAATACCTCAATCGAAAAGTTTAACTAAAAACATTTAAAGCCAGCCTTCTCTTTTCTGTAGCCTTTTCCTCTTTTCTTTTGATCCTGTTGTACTGCACGTGTGTGGTTTCTCTCTTAGCCCCCACACCACCTTCCTTGTCAATAATGCCTACAGAGCTCGGAATAAATCATTGGGGCAAGGATTTAATTTATGCTCTCCTTCCCCTGGGAGCACCCCCAAGCACAAGCACACAAAGGGATACTTGAAACACCAGAAGAGGACAGAGGAAGGGGTCAGATCCTCTCCTCCTGGAGCTGAGCCAGCACCAACACATTTGTCGGGAAACCACAGTGTCCCTTTCTACTCCTGACCTCCACGTCCTCTCCTCCTGCTCACAACCCCCCTGCCTCACATATGGGCATAAACCAAGAAAACAGCAAGATCCCTGCCCATAACGTTTTCTAAGCAGAAGTTAACATCATAAGAATGAAATCAAATTAAATTGAGTCACCCTGTTCCTCACAGTACCGTGAGAAAGGCATTATGAATGAAACAATCACATCTTCAGTGAAAGAAACCAGAAAGTCATTTCAGGAGTTTATTTTTCAAACAAGGCACCAGCTCTATCGTGCTCTCCTCACTTCCAAATTAGCAAGTAAACAGAGTGAGTTTTTCTTAGGTTTTCAACATTTTACTGACAATATGTGAGCGTTAGTCAAATTTTCAGGCCTAAACACTGTGAACAAAATAAGCATTTAAGCAAATAAGAACAATAAGTATGCAAAATGAGAAATCATTAGCACATTTATTTACATAAAAGTACTGGAGTAGTACCTTCTCAACATTGCTCTAATTTCCAACATTATTTTATCTTCCAGTTTCAAAGACTGCATGACAAAATTCTAGAATATCTCTTGTATCCATCTTGAGATAAAAGAAGTTTTGTACAACCTCATTTGGACACAAATCTAGCAGTTCTACACAAATTCTTATTTTTCAACTTAAAAGAAAATACTTTTTTTCAAACTTACTTCAAACACAATTTGTGTTCTTCACTGGATGTCAGTGGGAAGAAATTGTTAGTTTTAAAATGAGGTCTGGATTTAATTTTTAATAGTCTGGTTTATGCTGTTCTAGCTTGTCTTTGAAGCAAGTATGAATGCAATTCATGCCTTCTATGAGGACTCCTTTCGCTTTGCCGGAACTGCACTGGAAACTCGGTCCACTTATTGTTCAACTATTACAGATTTCAGAATAAGGAGTCCTACAGCCTCTATTAATAATAGAATGAAAATGATTATCAGCAATCAGCAGTAGTATCCTGTAAAGGGTGTAGATACTTTAATAAGAAATTTGAAATTACTCTTTTGGACACTGCTAAAGAGCTCTTTCTCTAGATTTACTCCAACACGGAAACAATTTGTTATAAATCTTTGGATCATCCACCAAGGAAGTAAAATCCAGGTAGATTGCAAAAGACATTTATTTTTCGGAAAGAAAGTATCTCCCATTGATTGTGCATTATTTTTTAAATAATTTTGAAGAAATACAGATTAAATGGTTACAGTAAATAGCAGGGAATGTACTACCTAAATTAGGTTGCTTTTTTTGAAGGCTTTTTGGGCTCAGACGGCACAGTAATACAATACTGATCTGTTTCTAGGAAATGCAAACGTTAAAAAATAACATTTGCACAGTATCTACTTTATATGACATTTTTGGCTATTGATTTTCAATACAGTCTTATCCACTTAATCTATACTGTAACTTTCTRTGGGGCGTCATTTGCTTTTAAATATAAAAATCTCTGTAAGCTGTTTCTCATGGAAACTTCTATTTTATTTGTTCAAAATAGAACTGAAAATAGTACATCTTTATTACTTGGTTGCATATTGCTTTATATTGGCACTCAGCAAACACAAGCATTAATTTTAAGATCTTGGCTTTTTTTGGTAGGGCCCATTCAAAGTTTCTAGCTCTATCTATACCACTTTGGCACCAGGTTTCAGACTGAGCTGACATTTGGATAAGACAGGATGGATTCCAGACCCTCCTGGGCTTATAAACTAAAGCACTGTAACTTTGAATCTGTGCAGTATCTCTCCCAAGTTACAAGCAAAGAACTGAAGAAATTCTGGTGAAATTCTGTTTGTAACAATGCTGCTAAATTGCAAAGAATSGGATTATGGCCAGGGTTATAATTGGAGCCTTAAAAAAAAAAATTATATATATATATATATATTTCTTTGAGATTACATCTTTTTACAGTAGCATATTTTCTTTTAGAGTATTGGGAGATTTCTAAAATATTTTCTTAGGTAATAAAATTTCCTACCTTATCATCTATTTTTATGAAATACTACAGATTAATTCAAGTACTGATGAAAATGTAACWGTAAAAATAATTGGATACTTTACTATCAAAAATGCTTCTGCTTTCTTATCTGTATTTGCATTTCCTATGTCTTTTTTATGGCCTATACAACCCCATCTTCAAAGGCTTCCCACTTGCAATCTTTGTCATGAAAAAGTCATACCAAAAATCAGGCAAAAAAAATTAACAGCTAAATATCACAGCTATTAAATTAATAAACATACTTCTGTAATTAATGCATTGAAAACTCCCTCTATGCACACATACATACATATATATATACATACATATTTATGCTGACAATTAGATTCAAAGTCTCAAGGAATGCTTAACAATGTAAGTCAAGTATGTGGTGGTCAGTGGGAAGACAGGCCTGTAACATATTCCTATTAATAATTTTTGTTCAAATACAGTGAGGTAGCACTCTGATATAATATAAACCAAGGTCTCCACTGTGTAAAGGGGGAGCCTAAACATTTGTCTCAGAGGTAACCAAGAACTTGAGTCAGTCATTGAGAACATAAGCCTTTAGCAAAATTGAAATTCTCTGGAATTTTTAACACTAAAGGAAAAAAAAATCCTTAATGTTTTAACAATACAATGGGAAATTGGTCAAAAACTGAGATCAGTGTCATGAGTCTGAAAGCAGATATTGAAAGGTCTTATTTATGAAAGACTATTATAACACAAACTACATCAACATATTGATATCAGTATCAGTTAACTTTCAGCCTGAACTTGACTTTCACAACAACAACCTTTCAGTTTATAAGAATAACCTACACTGATTACGGGAAATTCTTTCTACTTCATAGGCAACCTCAAATTCATAAACATAATGAAGGCAAAAGACAAAGATGGAAAAGAAATGCTATATTACAGACTTCTACTACCAACAGATGGAGCCAGGGAAAATTACACAAATTCAAATGACAGCATAAAACATTGCCACAAATAAGGGAAAGAGATGTGCTGTCTCAGAAAGACAGAATAGCTGAGACTGAAAAGGACCTCCGTGGATCCCTGGTTCAAACACCCTTCCTCAAAAGTTGTGTCAGCAGAGCAGATTGCTCAGGGCTTTCTCCATTTGGGTTTTGAGCATCTCCAGTGATGGAGATTGTACAAATCTCTGTGTGATACATTCCAGTATTTGACAAAATTCAGTCAAAAAAGTGAGAATTTATTTATGTCAGTGGAATCTGGAATAAAATTTCAGAGCATGGTCATCATTCCTCCCTAAAAATCAGCAGAAAAGCAAGTTTCCGTATTTTGAATGGAAAAGCTCATGCTTAGAAAGTTAAAACAAGCAGCTATTCAGATGGATAGGGGAGAAATGTTGCATCTTTTCTATGTATGCCTGGAGCTTTAGGGGATGCTAGGAGACCACAACATCAGATAAACACAGACAGACAGGCTGGCATATATGAATCAAAGACATGTCAGAAAACAGCGCCAGGAACTAAAAGGCAAAGCAGACAAGCCTTTGGCATTTTCAGTGTGAATACCAGCAGGAAACTTTCAAGGTACAAGCACAGATAGTTAAACTAAAGAGCTAAAAGCTACTTCCAAAGACAGAAAAAGCTTTCAGCTCACTGTAGTGTCACTTAAACACAAAGTAGGATTATAAGACTGTTGCTGAGTTCTACCACAGTCTTTTACCTGTTCACCATTCATGAATTTAACTTCTTCAGCCAATAGGAAAGCTTTGTTTAAAAGCACAGAGTGTACTACGACTTACTCCTTGCTGCTGAGTGTTACCACCAACAGATGAAGACAAACTGAAATAACACATTTTAAACATACTTCTTAGCTCGAGAGAAAATTCATCTAGTCAATGACTTTGTCAATTCTGATTTCTTTTCTACATTACACTCCCCCTGCCCCATATCAAGTCTTTATTAACAATGAACTCTGGCAGATTTTTGATTTTGATTAAATGTAGTAAAAATTGGCATATCTTATGATGCTTTATAATGGTCTCCTCTGATGGTTACAGACCTCACTTTTCATTTCAATCCATCCACAGGAAACTGTTCTACATACAGACAAAAGAATGAAGTAATGACCAAAGGAGCACAGATATCATCAAGAGAGTAAACTAGAACCCTTGAATTCTGTCAGTTCTAGGTGAAAGAGGGAAGAGAACAAAAAAGAAACTCATCAGCTGATGCTATCTGTAACCACCTCATCTAAGAATGCAAAAGGAAACATTGTAAAGCAAATGTAATCAGGTATAAGACACTTCTCAGCTGGGAGGAAAAAAAGAAAGGCAAGGGGAAATAGATGTATGATTAAAAAGAGGCAAAAGAGAGAGAAAAATACAGATTTTTTTTCACCAAACCATGGCCATGTGCATAATATACAGAAAAGTCCTTACCTTTTTCACTGACACTTTCACTTTCTATCTCCACATCTTCACAGCTAGTATATTCTGGTGTTGATGCCCCTTCTTCCTCTGAGCTACTAACTGACATCTGCCTTTTCTTTCCGCCTCTTTTTGCTCTATGAGGCTTTGGAGGGGATGGCCGCACTGATTCCGACTGGTCAGAGCTAAGGGAATCATTCCTTAGCATGGTCTCCATTTTCTCCCGCTTTGCTTTTCGCATGAGAATAGCAGAGCTAGGATCAAGGCGGCTCTGTTTTATAAAGGAATCGTGGTTCTTGTATTCTACATGTTCTATAGGAACTGGACTATGCCTGGGAGTTGGTGGGCTATGATTAGTTAATTGTTTAGAAACAGAAATTCTTACATCACCTGTTCTGTCTATAGAGTACGACCTCTGAGTTTCCACAAGAGATTTTCTGTCCTGAGTTCCCTGTAATTGTGAGCGTTTTCCTAATTTATTCTCAGGTACCTCCGCTTCCTCCATTTCTGTGTGTGGCAAAGCTACATCACTGTGTCTTCTTTCGTGTCGTGCTTTAGAAACTTTTGCATGCATGCGCATCTGCTGTTCCTCAGGGTGCGGTTTTACAGGATATCTTGCCAGATTGGGGTCACTCCTGTAACGGGTATGATACTCATCTTCCTTCCTTTGTTTTTCATCATCAGGCACTTTGCCTTCCTCAAGTTTCTCTGGCAAGTCTGGGTAGTCCTGTGACTTGCCTTTCTCCAGCCTTCTACCTTCATGMCGCTCTTTACGCTCCCTGTCATCTGTTGGTCCTTCTTTTGGAAGTGAGGATTTTGGCACACGCTTACGCTCACTCTTTACACCTTTGCCATTCTGGTCAGAAACCAATACTGCCTTCTTCCTACAATGAAAAGGAGTACAGTAATATGAAGAATTGAATGGAAAATTGAAATACTTTCATACAGTTCTGGAAAACAAATTCTAAACCAGGATAAGTTATGGCAAAACAGAAAAGTACTGAATGCATTAACACAAGTTAAATCTATTAAATCTTCTATCTTAGTTTTATTTTCCAATAGCAAACAACTTCCAGAGTTCACAAAAACCTAAATTATGAATGGTCCAATTAATGAGTAAAATCAAAAAGAATATTGACATGGATAAATACAGATAAAGAGAATTTACTCATGTAAGTAAGAAGACTCAAAGTTGTCTTTGTAGTAACTGCAGCATTATGACAGAGTATTGGAGTATGCTCTCCATTTTTCTGGCAGCAGTCATGAGAGTTGCAGACTAACCACACAATTCACTTCAAGTGCCCTAACAGTGCACATATAAATACCACCAAATGGGGTATCTACCACAATAATATTACAGAAAGAAGTAATACGGATATAACAAAATGCAAAAAATAATATATCTGGAAATAATATTTAACCTAGTTTGATTTATCTTATTTAAACTTTTTTTAAAAGTGTGCATTTCATAAGCATATAAAGAAAAGCAAATTGATTCMTTGAGATAAATTAATGGCATTCCTTTCTCTAGTAATAAAAGAGGAAGAAAAGTTTATTTCTCTATGCAAAGTACAAAACAATAAATAATGAGGCTGCAAGAAAATTATTTTCTTTTCTCTTTCATATTCTGCTTTTGGAAAATAAGCAAGCTGAAGAATCATAAAATTCCCTTATGCTGGATATTTTTATTTCTCTCATCATTCCAATTGCCCTTTCATTTATGAGTTCACATATGAATCCATTGATTTTGAAGAAGGATGAACACAGCTATACAGTGTATTTGAGATGAAGGTGCAAGAGGACAAAGTCACTAGGACTTTGTTTTGTGGCACTAAATCTTCCCTTTCACAACTGATACATCTTTGGATTACATATCAAAGACCTTCACAGAAGCATCTGACAGAACAAAGTTGGACATTATCCACGTTAAGCTCCCACCTCTTTCTTTTTTTCCCCATCTCCTATTCCTCCTGAGTTTTTGGCAATAAACAGGACCTGAGCTTACCGTAGATGCTCTTCAATCAGAACACTTAGAATTCATTTGAAACTCTCAGTGAAAAGTAGAAAACACTACTTTTGTATAATTAATATAAACATCACACTTTTGGCAGAAATAGAAAGCAGAAATAGAAAGTGATTTGCTGCCCTAAAAGTGACAACTACTCTGGGGGCCTTCCCTGTGTCGGAGGACAAAAGTCAACAGAATTAGGGAAGGGCATCATGTGTTCATTTACGTCATAAATATACACAACACTAACCTGAATTTGATACAGATAAACCCAGACAGATCTCACCCACACAGTAAGTTACTAGCCACTGCTCATCATCCATTTTCAGCTCCAATAGCTAGGGAAAAAAAAAGAATCAGCCATTCTGGCCAAGGGAAAATCTTCTGTGGCAGACTTGTTTTGTTGCCACAGGCTCCCTCCTCAACTGCTCTGCCATCTGCCAGGCAGCAGCCAAAAGAACAGCAACTGCTTCATCACATTAGCCTCTCTTGATTTGCTACTCCTCAACCCATTCATCACAGGGAATGCAGCTCAGGAATTAACTCATTTACTCACTTAAATAAAATAGTTTGCTTCTGGTTGGCTATGCATACCACTTGCTCTGAATTCAAGATGGTACTATTGCTGTCCTACATGAATGTTAACTTTGCAGGTGTAAATGAGGTCTTTTAATTGTATTCTTTTTAAGAATAAAATTGGAAATATCATTGRTAAAAAGAGAACACAAGGATATCTGAAGGAATTCCACAGGGTGTGTTTTCTGACTGCTTGGGTATGGATTTTTCAGGAGAGCTTTTGTTTTAAAAATTTCAGTAAAGTTAAAGGCTTTTTCTTTGTTTAATAACTTTAAAATACCAGCTAAATTTAAGATTTAAAAGTAACCTACAATTCTATATTAAAAGTGTACACCAAAATGTATTGAAGTATAAGGGAATATCCATAAAATACATTTTTTGCCTTATATCTGTTGCACAGACCAAAACAGACAACGTATTTTCTAACAAAAATTTATCCTTCTCTGGTCAGTAAATCAATTTACTCTTTGTTTTGCACAGTAGCAAACATACAGAAAGCCCAGCTGAATGGGCTAAATGCTAAAATATAGCATTTATAATCGTGAGGCTCTATCTAGACAGAAAGCATTACCTCTCTTTTGGAGGTTCACTTCTAGACCTTGACGAAGCTTGCTTTTGGTCCGGGCCCATAGCCGGCTGCGATACTTCTGCTCCTTTCCTACGGTCAGACTGCACACTGGAAGAAGAGATTTCCTGTGATGAGGCAGCTGCTGTACTTAAGGGAGTCTGTGACCTCGATCGCTCTTGAAGCCTTGCTTTCTTTTCTCTCGGTGCATCCGAGCTTGCGCCAGTCGCTGTATCACTCAGCGTTCCGTCCTGACTGGGTGAGGGCTGTGGTCCGCTTCCAAAAAACCACGCTCCAGATTTCGTTAGGATTTCTTGTTGCTTTCGACATAAATTGCATACCCACATAACCTAGTTGAAGACAACAAGAAGAGTCAGTGCAGCTACCTCCCACAGCCCGGAATGCATGCTCGCTACCACAGAGCAGGTACGATCTCTYGCTCTCTGAACTAGTGAGGCTGGTGCTTATGACAGGACCCAGAACATGCTCCTCCACTGGCTAGAGCCAAGCATCCTACAGGCACATGCTATGAGAGCTTCTCCAAAATGTGTTGTCAATATACATCAGTCCTACCTGTGTCAATCCTCCCTCAGCTCAGCCCTAGCTCTCTTCTGAACAGACACCAACAACACGTGGGGGGGTTGATGCAGCTGAGGGGTGGGGTGAGTTGTGTTCACTGCTGTGGATCGCTGTCAGGACAGGCAAGCCCACCAGACCATAAACAGGGCTTGTACCTTAGGGGGCAGAGTCCTGCCCAGCTAACTCCCAACTTCCGTGGCCACAGAAAATTGACACAGTATTTCATTTTAATTAAATTTTTTCACATAACATAACTCAACATTATCCTGCACATAAATTCAGCATGTACTGTGCGTGATTTTAGCTACACCTACAGCAACTACTTACCAGAGGTGTAAAGTAAGACCTAAAGAAATCTACTAATAGAAAACTAAACACACAATTTAAAAGAATGCAAAAGTACCATTTTTTTTACTATTTGGAAACTATCATCATTATGTCTTTGAGTTATAGCTGCAAATAATAAATAAAAAAATGTGTCCCTATAAATCACAATTAAGCCGTGTACGTAGGCAGTGGTACTTAGGACTTTTTTAAAAAATTGGGGAGTTTAATTCCTTACACACAGATATACAGGAGCACACACTTTAAAGCCAGACTCCATGTTTCAAGTCTATATACAGTACAGACAGTCTTATGTACAGGAGAAACTCATCAGAGAAAAATAAAAGGTTAATCAAGACTAAAGCATGTGAAAATTTAAGAAAAAATTGAGACAAAGACAAAAGCAGTTTTCAGAAAGAAGAACAAAATAGGCAAAATCTATGAAGGATATACAAGAGAGAAAATTTTTGTCAGAAATAAAAATAGAGATGAGAGGAAACAAAGCTAACTATTATTAAGGAAAATGGTAGAGAAAGTCTCTTAATTTAATATGGAAAGAATATAAGAATGGGCAAAATTGTAATGAGGGTTAGAAGGGTGAAAAAAGTTGGAAGGCAAAATATGCTTAAATTATTTTGTGTAAACACAGGAATGATGCAACAGTCACAAAATTACACAGCACTTAAAATTAAAAAGAGGAAAGGAATCACTTCATGGGAGAAATTGCAACAGGACAAAGCTCTGGTACTGAGCTCTTTTACTTTCTGGCCTGGGGAGGAAGTGTGTAGCTTATATGGCATGATGAAAACTTTAGGCATTTTACATATTTAAAATAATTAAGATTTATTTAAAACACCTTAGAATAGACTATCTTTTTAGGTCTGAAAACTACATCAGAACTTCCATATGCATTTCTGCACTGCTTGACTGAACCACACAGAGAAGACATCCGACTTTTTACTCTGTGTCTGGATTGTACCATTATCAAAAGATGACTGTTCTATTTCTTCTATTTTAGAAGGATAACAGAGTATCTACTAATATATTAATTAAAGAAACCCCAACCTTAATCAAAAGCTACAGTTATTCCAACAGGGGCACAAATATATATTATGATTAAAACAAATAACACTCAGTAGGATAATAGAAATAGCAACTTTGACAAAAATAAATGCTAGACCTTTAAAAACAACAAAAAAAATCCCTTGATTTCAAAATGTGTGAATTCCTCCATCTAGTACACCTCACAAACCAGCGATTCAGTTTGTTAGACTATCTGTTCTAAATAAAACAGACTTTTAGTCTATCAGATTATTATTACAGGTATTCAAAAAAATCAGCAAGGCTAAAAGGTAAAAAATTCACATTTTAAAATGCTTTTAAAGAATCTGCCACAATCGTGAGCTCATTAGGCAGCAAGAGTGTGCATGCAAATGTGTCTGTGTATAAAATCTACGTCAGTGCTATAAACCAAAGTCAGTAACAAAAAAGATCATTACCTGTATTTTATCAGTTACTAAGAAAAGTTGAAAAAAGCATTTATAAAAAAATTATTTAACTAGAGTTTGTTTAAAGGAAGCATAAGGAATACTAAAATAAAATTTAATTATCATAATTAAGTTACATATGTGTGTATGTATGCAAGCCCATTTAAATGAGTAAAAAAGGTAAAATACTTCCTTTACAATTTAATGTATTCAATAATTTAAAATATATATAAAGTATGTAATAAACCCCAAGAAAATACTGTTCATTTACATAAACACTTTTGATACTGTAATTAATTTTATGTAAAATATTATGAGATACAAACAAATAGAAATAGCTAATGCACAAATAGACACCAAAAAATACAGAATACTGAAAGAAGAAATACTAGACAAGTAAATACAAACCCATATTCTTACAGCTGCTTTTAAACTCTGCATCTTGGACACAATACATACCAATCACCATAGATTATACATGTAGAAAATCTGTATTATACTCACATAGAAGCTATACTACCATCCCTGTTTAGGAATCTCTTCAGGAATTAAAAAATGCTACAAGTTGCCTTGAGATACATTCGGTCCAAATGGAAAAATACTAAAAGTTTTTCTTTAAGAGGAAAAAAAAAATCATAACTTGAGGTGACAGAAGAGTTTCAGTGACAAAACCGTACAGTGAAAAACATTTTTAGAGAAGAATGTGGAGCAAGCAATTTAGCAGCATGCAGGAAKTATATCCTGATTGAATATACTGGGATGTGGTCCAAACTAATCTAAACTAAAGCAGGTCTGTGTAATAACTTATCTTAAAAATCCACAGATGTTAGGCAACCAAACAAATGCTCTGATGAAGGATTACAGTTCTCTAATGTGGCTTCTGGACCTCCACGTGATGCATCAGTAAAATGAAGAATGTTAGACATTGGCCTGTCACTTCAAAAATAGTTTCTGTTTACTCTCCTCTGGACAATAAGCTCTGATGCAGTGCTACATTAAGTCATTCAAGACATCCAGAGTCTGGTTTTTGTTTCTGGATTTTTTTCTGGTTCATTGCATCCTTGCATATGTCAATGCAATTCCACACATGAAGCTATTAAAAGGAACCAGTGTGTTCTTCATTCAAAGGGTTAATATGCATGGCTCTGGAAAAAGGTGCATTTTCACAGCATAGCAAAGGGTTCTGGGATTTACTGCTACATAACAAAAAAAAACAGTGGCACACACAGGACTCAGCAGAAGTGGGTCAACAGTTCCCACACAGATTCACGTGG
This sequence comes from Amblyornis subalaris, assembly GCA_018881555.1. Taxonomy (NCBI): domain Eukaryota; kingdom Metazoa; phylum Chordata; class Aves; order Passeriformes; family Ptilonorhynchidae; genus Amblyornis; species Amblyornis subalaris. Next base: position 2,434,032 of record JACAXG010000002.1, on the reverse strand, counting down.
AAACTTTACAGGCTGCGTGAAAACATGCTAGAAGGATCCCATGCTTGCCTTCATGTGGAATACAGAATTTCATTCACAGAAAAAATATTCCTCAAACTTACTCTTACAGGTACTGTTGAATGTGATCCACAATGAGGAGGAACAGTATTCCTGTACTAACACAACATGAAATTCCAACTTGAAAGAGCCCATAGTAAGTAATATATACAACTATACACACAGAAAAAGCATTTGTAAAATAAGTACAATTCTTCATAATTACATATTTCAAACCTGCATTTTAGAATGCAGAAAAAAGGCTTTTTTCAAATTCAAATTTGGGAACTTCCAAACATGCACTGAGAGGCTAAAGTCACATTGTGCGGGGCATGAAAGTTATACCAAATTTGTGTGACATATTCCAGGCAAAACTCAGTCTGAGGTCAAGCAAGTTCCACAAATCCTTCACCCAAGCCCGGATTCTGAGGAAGCTCCATAAGGAGCACACTCCTTTATGCTTTATGAGCTTAGACATTGCAATCCCACAGTTAGGCTGACTCCCATGCATCCTGCTTCATCTCTATGTGGCAAATTAGGTAACAAGTGTGCTAACAGAGCAGGCCACAAACTATTCCTTATTGAAGCTTCACACTATCTTAATTATTTCCCATCTGAAGGGTGTATACAACATTTTTTCAGGTTATTGATTTAGATAACATTCCTTCTACGCACTTTTAGAAGACACTAGTTATTTCAGACAGATTTAATTAGGCAGACCCTCTTCACTGCCTGAGGCACCATTAACTTCAGCAGAGCTCTGCCACCACCCTACAAGTCATCTCTTGAAAGTTGAAGGGAAGAAATGTTACAATTAGCTCTTACAAAACTTTAATTCACAAAATTAAGTTAGACTATGTATCACTCAATGTTTCTGAGATAACATAAAAACATGCAGCAAATCATGAAATTATTACACAGCATTGCATTTATCTCTTTTGCTATATCAAAATTATTTCTGTAATAAAATCCTACCTAAAGTGTCATGATTGCTTCACTCCATTAAAATATAAATAAATGGAGCTGAAATCTACTTGAATACTTACATTAGTCCAAAATTTTAATAAGTAAACAACTCTGCCTTTCTAATGAAAGTGTGCTTGTGTTCCAAGTTTCCATTAAATATATTTTTCAAAATTGTACTGAGAGCTGGGTTCATCCAATAGCTCCTGCTCAGCAAAAGGAAAGGTCTTCTCCCCAAGGTCTTCTCCCTCCTCTCTTGTTCTCCTTTTTTCCTATCAGGGTTTGTCCTTTCCCTTTCTTACTCCCTTGTATCCTGTTCTTTGACTGCCAGGTTCTCCCAGGAGCCACCGGTATTTAAAAGCATAGTAGAAATTTATCTCTATTTTCTTAAACTGGTTTCATTCTTTTTCACATTTTTCTCATGGAGGGAATGATGAGTAGTGAAATCGTGGCCAGAAACAGAGGCAAATGGAGATAAGGGGATGTTTTGCCTACAGCACTGTCTCACCGTCTCTCATGAAATTACCTCTTGAAATGACACCAATACTAGCACACTAGACTTGCACAGAAACATTTTTCAGCACTGAAGCCAAATGACACAAAATAATCTGTTATCTATGCTGGGATCTCTGCTCTACTTCAAAGCAAGATGGGTCCATACAAATTGCTTCCTGGAGGTGCACCAACACCCCAACTCCCCAGCTCCCAGGAAAAACTGATAAGAAAGTGCTAAGGGCACAAGACCAAGAGTATGCCAAGCAGCCTTGTGTCAGTTTATTCACACTGATATGCTAAAACCTAGAAATAGTCCCAGATTAGGTTTAATTTGTTAGCAAAGAAGTAGCCTAGGAGTCTAGGTTCTGATTTTTCTGAAGCCTCTCCTCCAGACTGAAAGGTTTAAAAGGACCGTACAATTCTTTGCAGTCCATCCCTCCAAGCAGGGAGAGGACCCCTTTGCCCATGCTGATAGTCATCAGACATACAGGGCTCAGCTGTGTCAGGACAGTGACATTAAAGCCATTTCCGTTCCCGTGCAGAGCAGATTTTCCTCACAACTTAGGTTTTCAGCTTGATATTTTTATTCCAGTTTGGCAAGAAAAGGAAGATTTTGCAGACAGCTGATTGGGTTCTTCCCCCTTTTCTGCTCACATCCTACAATAATGTGTTACCTTACTGGAAAAATGCAATAAAATTTTGTACAGACATGGAAGTTTTCAAGTGATTATATTCTTAAAAGTTACATGAAACAGGCAGTTCTATAAAAGCCCTATAAATATTTCATTAGTGCAATATTTTTTGGCATCACAGAATCAACATGGCATTTCAATCACAAGCCATGTTCATAGCAAATGAGGCTGCACTGCTCAGAGAACTACCTGTCACCTTAAAGCCTGTGGTTCCATTTACAAGCTTGACTGAGAGCTTTCAGGAGGGATGTTTAGAAGTCTGCCTTACCAGAATTTTCCACTTGCGCTAGAGACTGCACTTCCCACTCCTTTTCTGCTTGCCTTTCCCAGTTAACTGAGATGTTATATTTTCAAATGAGATTCTATATGTGTACAAATAAGGATTTGAGTAGAATGCCTAAATTTTTTCTGTCTACACAGAGATGACTATAGGCATGTCAGGTATTCAAGTTTACAGCCAAAGAGAGTCCACTCACTTTCAAGTAGAATCAGCAAAATAAAATTAAATCTACTTATGTCTAATGATAGACTAATGGCATTAGCTGTAATTCAGCATATTCCACCTCACCGCCACAGGAATTTGGTCACATCTGTCAGCCATACGTACCTGTCCTATGTACATAGGGCATGAAAAATGGCATCAGATGCCTACTTTTACACAACTGAGCACACAGCTCATGTATTGGTCCTAATCTCATTCCTGGTCTAAATTTCTAAATCCACAACTACAAACTGCCCATAGGAGGCAAAAAAAGGTGCAGCAGAGCAATGATTCAAGGAGTTAAGATCAAAAGGGTATTTCATGCTAGTTTTGTTGACACTGCTGTTAGCAACACTGTTACAAGTAATTTTAAGATAAAAATACAACAAAAAAACACCTAATTTTCTCCACACGCCCTTCTGCCAAAATCTTTCAGCTTCTGCTGCCAATCTTTCAGAAAGCTGCCAACTTACACAAAACTTAAACATTATCTAGAATAATCCTGCAGCAAACTGAGTGTTGGAAGTCAAACACTCCGGCAACTATAAAGTAACAATATGAAATATCACCTCTAAAACAGCACACAGCCAGGTTCCAGACACTATTGCAATGTACTTCTCTGAGAATATCTTTGGAGCTCAAGGAAGAAAGCAAAACCACTAGTGGTGAAGGCAGTAGTTTTGTCTAAAAATTCACACCAGCACATTTACATACAGTAATTTGAAATATTCTGCGCCTGCAAGTTCTTTTCTAAATCTGCTACACAAATAAATTATTTAATACACAGTACTAAAAAATACCATGAAAACTGCATTGTCATAGTTACAGCTGTGATCTTCTAAAGCAAGACTGTAGCTTTGGTCTCACCCCTTCCTCATAGATTAGTTTCTTTTTCAACTTTATTTCTCTTGACTGAATTTCCTTCATTTGCTTCTGATAATACAGTAGCCATTAATTGCTAGTCACATTTTCTGTAACATCAATCTCCATTTTTCATAGACCATTAAGCTGCCCTAAAAATCATTATCTGATATATAATTTTTGTGTATTCCTCTAACCTTCTTAAAAAATACCTAAGAAGTTTTGTATATCTATTTGAATATTTGGCTGTCTTGATGAGCCACAGAATGTGTACTCCTCTTAATCACTTCACAGTTTCCATAGTTACAGATACAGACAGAACACAAACATTTTTTTTTAATTACAGAAATTACAGATTTTTTTTTTAAATTACAGAAATCTAACAAAATAAGGTAAATGGCATGAAACAGCTTTACAGTCAGGACTGACATAAGGTTTTAGTTGCCRTTCATAAAACAGAGAGACCTCACCAGAAGCTTTCCACTCCATTTATCCACTTATATATTTACAAATGGCACTAAAAATATAGAAATGCTTAGAGCAAGACTCTTTAATAGTGGACGGATGTGTACATCATTTCTGTGGGAGCTTGAAATACAACACCATTATTTATCTTTTTATACTCTTATATATCTTAATACATCTTTTATATATCTATAACTATTTATAAAAAGCTCATGGAAAGAAAAGTGAGTGGGCCAACTGGTGCAGGTCATAGGGCAATTGATAGGCATGAATGAAATTCTGATTTTGTATTCTTAAACATACACAAAAAATTACTTAAAATAGTGTTACGAACTCTCCATCCTTGGAGACATTCAAAACCCAAAAGGACACAGTCCTGGCAACCCAGTCTACTTGGGCCTGCTCTAAGCAAGGATTTGGACTAGATGATCTCCACAGGCACCTTCAAATGTCAACAAGTCTGTGATTCTCTACAGAATAAAGCACTGAGAAATGGCCTTATTGTTCCTCAACTATGTTACATACCTTACTGCTAGAAGGTCTATCTCTTTTTTRTCTCACTACATACACAGCTTTCTTCGCTAAATCAAACCATACATAAAAACTGAAGTTCTGAGTGGAGAGGCACTGTACTCACACGAGGGACTATGGAAAGCCCACAGCATGCTGACCCATTTTCTTCCAGGAGTATACACCATGATGTATGAACATACCTATGAACATAGCTACTTCCTCAGCTATCCAAGCACTTAAGATTACTTCTACCAAAAGCTGGTGGAGTGACTGAGTGCTCGAAAGCTTTCAAAATGATTTAGTGAGAACCAAGTTGTCCTATATTTATAGCACGTATGTGTCTGTGTGTACATATATATATATATATACACACGTATGTATGTGTATATATATATATGCATCTCCAGAGATTTCACACATCTCTATCCTGTGTTTAAGTAAGGTGTGAACAGCTAATGGCATTCCCTCTAGGTTTGAGAGGCTGTCTGCCTAAAACATGTATTTGAGGTTTCCRACCTGTACAATGCATATCACTGTTGAGTTAATCAAAGGAACATACTGGCCTTGACAGCCACCAGGAGCGTGGGGTCACCAGGAGATCTGTTATGGCCGCCTCTGTCTGCAGAGGCAATTCAGAGGAAAGAAAAATGGACACAGGAAATGAGCAAAGCTTACAGACACTGCTTGCATCCATAGGAAGAGACAGTGGATCTGAGACTAACAGAGAACTATGAACACATGATGCAAAAATTCAGGGGCTGTGAGGAAGAGGAGGATTATCACTGCCTGTGTAAGTAGGGATAGAAGGCAACAGAGAATGGCTGGCAATACAGGAATACTCCTAGTGGGAATGATCTAAATATACAGCAGTGACAATCATGTTAGGACAAAGATTTTTACGGATGACGTAACAACCTGCCAAGGAAACATAAGGGAGTATGTGGAGCACATTCGGATCTGTCAGTTCAAACAAATGCCCAAAATCCCATTTGGAAGAACGAAATGGGAGAAGAAATAGCATACTTTTGACCTATTGCAGGATCATCTCATTGCAGTGATCTCTGCCATGCAGCTTGACAGAAATCTCTGATCACTTGGATTGATCATCTTTCCATTCACAGAGAATCACGATTTATGACTATGAGCTCTGCTTAGACAGGGTTTCCTTCTGTTCCCCACCAACTCCTATGCTGTGCAGTTCTGGCTGCTGAGTTCTGCTTAGAGCTCCCACATCCACAAGTCCACACAAAACCTAGAATAAGGCTGCCAGAGCCTTGCAACCAGACTGTGAAATCAGGCATCTAATTTGTAAGTGACAGTGAGGAGGAGTGTGGCACCAAGCATATTCTCCCTGCTGTGCCGCTCCACACACAGCCCTGGCTCACCACCGCTGTCTGGGACAGTTCTCCTGAGAGAACTGTCTCCTGAGAGACTGAGCACAAAAATGTGAAATGGTCTCTGATCTGTTACAGATACTTTTTTACATCACATACAGGTACAGTATTAAACATAATCCAGATAAACCTGGAAATCTAAGCTGAAACAAAATCACTACAAACCTCCACCAGTTTAATCCTGCATGTTGTAACTTTTCTTAAGCAAACAAAAGGAAGTTCTCAGGGAAAGAAAAGAAATTCTCAGTGAAAGAGTAAAATTCACAAATGATTGCACATTATTTTCTTATGATTTAGTTTTCAGAATTAAAAAAAAAGCCAACATGGTGTAAATTTAGGTGGACAGAACTTTTCACACTTGGGGAATGTTAAGCACCAAATAGTACCTTTTGTATTTTGCAACAATTATTACTGCCCAGTAAAGGTTTTGACAGATCACCAAATAGGATTACACCCTATACATGTTATATTTATTCATGTTTCACCATCTATCCCAGACTGACCCTTAGGTTTGCAGCTTTCTTCACACAATTAGAAATACTTAAGCCTGATTTTTGTTATGAATGTAAATGCATGGAATGTTTATAATTACAGAAGGCAGATTCTTCTTACTGATGTCATCACAGCAACTTCTTGTATGTTTAAAACAGCTACTTTTAAAACAAACGTACACTTTGTGCAACATTCTACCTTACACACACCAGAAACCTCATCTCCTCTTCTGAAAAAGCTACCAGACTGTCGTCAGGAACCACAACATACTGTAAGAGCTGGCTCAACATCTCATTTGCAGTTACTCCCTTACCAAAAGGATGACACAGGGTTTTTTTGCTTTTTGTTGTTTGGGGGTTTTTAAAACTTCATCTTTATTGATCCTACCTTCTGAGATGTCCATGGTCCTTTCTTTTAATTCTCCCACCTCTTGCTCCAGGTGCAGAGTCTGAGGCTAAGTTGGTTAAGTCTGTGCTATCTGTGCTATCAAGCTCGAGCACAAAGGAATCTCAGTAAATCTGGGATGGAAGATTTGAGGAAGGGGAAGAGAGAATATCAGTGTTCTACAACAAATTTGAGTGGATATTTCAGATTTATTAAAAAAAAACTGGGGAGAACAATATTTTTGGTACAGAAAAGTGTAGATTTTTAGGAAAGCAAAGACTATGGGAGACTGAGAAAGGGTTAAACAACTGTGAGTTTGAATACAGAAGATTTAAAAGATAAGGAAAAGAAAAATGGGGCAGGAAAATGCAGTAGGAGTTTTGTGCCAGTATAAGACTATTACAATTTTTTAACTGATCTAAACAGCACATTGTTGACAGCCAATTTACAGACTATACTCAGTATTAATATCAGAAGTTTACTGTTCTGAATTTGCAATACTACTGGCAGACCACACAGGGAAAGAGGGAAGTTTCAATAAGGTAAGATGATGTAAAGCAGTGCGGAACAATACACTTACAAAATTCAAACAGTAATGATATTTCATTATCTGATGAAGCTACTGTTACAAAAACAGGTTAAAATTTGAGATCAGAACTTTGCTAGATGATGAGAATCATTCTGATCTTCTGCACTTACCTGTATATTCTCAGATATCTAATGAGGCTTTGTATTTCCTAAACAAATACAAGACATACAGCGCAGTGATGACTTAAGACTATGCAGGGAAGAGGCAACAATTAAGGATATTCTGCCTCTTTATTACCAAAAGTAGAGGGATGCCTACTCCATGGTGGTACAAACATAGGGACCATGAGCTGAACTTGTCATTTACATGCCTGTTCAACAGAAGCAAGCAATATTTTTCATCAGGTAGGGCATTTGTATGTTGCAGGTTTCTGTGTCTGTCAGGAGCTAAAAGAAATTTAATGGCCAGCTAGATCCCTTATATAAAAGAAAGAGAACCATGTCAGCAACTAAGGAGACAACTGTCTTATTCTCTGCTCAGTAGAAGGTAGCCCTGCCATTGCAACAGATTCCAGAGCTGGTGAGGTCCATCTACTGTTGCCCTAAACTTGGATCACCTTTCCTGCATACAGACATTCACTGTTCAGTATTCAGCCATATTTCAAGTAGCTGAACACTAAACACAAACCTGGAGTTTGCAGGAAGCAGGAGTACCTCTGATCACATGGTACATCTGGAAAAAATAACTGTTAGATACATTTGTCTTCTGCTGGGTTCAAGGACTGTGACCATTTTTTGAGCTGAAAAGATCATTTTGACCTAGCTGTGTGATAAACATTCTATGCACAGTACTGTTCCTCTCAGTTTTGATTTGATCCCTGCATGTTCTTGTGAATCCATCTTTGAACTTTTTTAATTCAGATTTTGTAATGCAGCCAGCAGAATGATCCCAGCCAAACAAATCAAGTTCAGTTATTTAAATCCAAAACAGACATAATAGACAAATCAAGACAATTCCACCCTCATCCATAGCCACAGGTTTTTACGAGAGGTTCTCTAGAAGATTTTATTTCGGTAATATCTGCTCTTTCTAGAATCTGAGTTTAATCATTCCTTTGTATTTCTCTCTAGTTTATAATTAATTTTAACTTTACACTGAAATCAGGTCAGTAGACTACATATTAATAAGGTTAGTACAGTTTTATTCTGGTTGTTTCTGTAAGTTTTAGGTGATTATACTAAAACCAGCGGTTTATCCCAGCTTAAATACGACTGGTTTACTGGAGGTCAGAGTCTTCTGGCCCTGTTGTCTTTAATAACTTTCCCTTAACCACTTCAGTTCTTTAGAAAAGAGAATACAGGGAAGGAGGGAAGACTTGTGAGATGAGGCGGCCAAGAAGAACAAATGTCCAAGAGGACATGGACAAACAGATAGAAAGGTTCAAAGTAGGGTGAAGAGAAAAGGTAGAGAGGCAACAAAAAGTTGAGGAAAAAAATTGAGGGACAATAGGGAGAAAGCAGAACAAATATCTAGAATTATGAGGAAAGTAGTGTGCTGGAGAAGCAACAAAATTGGATTGTCTCATTGTCACATAGCAAAAGTTATTGCATTTGGAACAGATGACACACAGATAAATAAAACTTACTTCAGTGAAAACTCTACTTCCTTTCCTCAGTTTTGGGGTTTTGTTCTTTGGATTTGGGGTTTTTTCTTCAGAAAACAAAGAAGGCATTTGGGGATTCAGGGCTGTTTTTTGAGAGAAATGCTTTTAGGTGAGCTTTACATCTCTTCAGGCATAATCAGTTTAAGACTTTACCAAGCCTACACACGCACACTCATGTGCACTACAACAAACCATCTTACAAATGAGCTTACCAGGACTCAGTGCACAGCAGAAAACAGCGGCAGATTGGATGTGAGACACTAAAGCTCTAAACGCAAACAAGCACGTCCAGCAACTTTTGTAATAACCATGTGGCATTGCAGTCTTTTATTTGCAAATCCTTCACTTTTTTTTCCCCTGCCTGTTTTAAAGAAACACGCTATTCTGAAGTTTAACACTCGACCACTAGAAGAGACCTCTATTTTTTTTTTGCCCTGAGCACTGGTGATAAGAATATTGCTACCCCTATAAGAATTTGTTGCTTGCAGACTATGACAGAACTGAAAGGATTAAGATTTGTACTGAATGTCATGCTCTGCATAAGTCAGATTATAGTACCAAGTCCTCTGTATGATTTTAATGGCTGTCTTTCAAATTAAATCAAAGCAGAAGTGACTCTTCAGTTTCTGAATCTTGATATGTTTATTTCTCATCCTCTCTACTGTATAGTTAGATCTAAGCATTTTGTTTGAAAGAGTTGCTGAGACTATGTTATGTCACTTCGTGTGCAAGCACAAGGAACTTTTCTTTTTGAAACATTTATGGTATTTGATATGCTTAGCCATTCCAAAATGTTTATGATACAGAAGCCTAAGAATTGCTGTATACTAATTAATCTTGAACARTGATCTCTTTTCTTGCTGTTTGAAGCACAGGAATCTAAATTCTTTGCACTCATTTAATACAATAATATGTGACATTTCAATTGAAAAAGGAAATTGCAGGGCAGCTAAAGTCAACCATCCAGAAAGCTATCAGAAAAAAAAAGAAGGTAAAAAGTTTAAGAGGGTACATACCTTCAGCTATTCAGTAAGATAAACTGCTAAGAAACAGTAATTAGTTTAAAAATATATGCTGGACAGATTATATACTTAAAAGGACAGAAAAATAAAACCAAAAACAGAAGCAAAGAGGAAAAGGTGATTTTCTTAGCCCAAAAACACTCTGCTAGTTACATTTATAACATAGATTTGGCAAAAAATAGAGATCTTAGTTGGCAATGATCAGCTAAGAAAACACTAAAATGCAGATTGCTACCAAACAAACTGAAGGCCTTGACTGAGTGAAAGGGCACAGAGCACCCTATGTCAGACGAGTTCTGAGAAAACGGCCAATTTACAAGTAATATAAGGTGGTGTACATCAGGAAGCTCTTCTTGTCATAATTTAGCACTTCCAAAAGAATGGCTTTTAAAAGCAAACGTTAAAATAGTTAAACCCCAGGTATGATACTTCTGGGGCTAAAATAGAAAGACAGTCATTTCATGTTGATGGTAGTTTACAATTAGCTCTGTGATTATCATTTAACTCATTTTCATCCACTTGCTGTATACAAAGTTGCTTGTGTATGATTCTAATTTATTACACAAGGTATAATGTAACAGTGGGATGCTAAGTGCAGCATTATTATCTACTAAATTATTATTTAAATATAAATTAGCTTATAATGGAAATAAGCAACACTGCCTCAAAACTTGCCATGATATAGTTTCAAAATTTATTTGTAATCAGAAAAAGGAAATTCTTCCATAGTAATGTTTAAAAAATCTGCATCTTTTACCCTGAAAACAAGCTATTGTTTCATTCAACAAATCTAAGGATTAAATTGAGCACCGAAGACAGCAGTAACTACAGGTATTTATGGCCAAAGAAAAGGAAGTAATTAAGTAGAACATGGCAAGCTGATGCCATGACATGCAGAGCTACAAAAAGAAATGGCTAAGAAAGAAAGATGAAATAGTCTGAGGATTAACAAGGCAGCCTGCAGAGGCCAGGGCTGAAGCCATGTGGGATGCAGGTACCCCCGCGCTGGCAGCAGCAGGAGCTGCAGGGAGCCACRGGCTGCTCCATGCCAGACACAGCCGGTTCCAGGGGCTCCAACACACCTCCCACTGGACACGGCTGAGCCCAGGGGCTGCTTCCAGAGGCTCCAACACACCCACCACCGGACATGGCCGAGCCCATGGTCAAGGTGGAAGTGCCTTGGGGGCAGCATGTGTAAGAAACGCAAAAACATGACACAGGCGGTGAGGAGTGAGGGGGAAAGTGTGAAAACCAGCCTTGCCAGCCCTGAGGTGAGCGAAGGAAGAGGGGAGGAAGAATTGCAGTCCCCTGAGCAGGGATTCCCCTGCATCCTGTAGAGAAGACCATGCTGGAACAGGTTTTCCTGACAGAAAATGTGGCCCCTGGAGAATCCACATGGGAGCATGTATTTTTCCTGAAAGACTGCAGCCCAAGCTGAAGGAGGAAGGAGCAACAGAGAGGAGCTATTATGGACTGGTCCCAGCCCCTGTGCCATGAGGTAGGACGAGGCAGAGGAGTCGGCAAAGGAGGAGTAAAGTTGAGACTGGGAAGAAAGGAGGCATGGGGAGGTATTCTAGGTTTTGCCTTTGCTTCTCAGAATCCAACTCTATTTTAGTTGGCAGTAAATTAAATTACCCTTCCCCAAGTTGAGTCTGTTTTACCTGTGGTGGTAGTTGGTGAACCAACTCCCTGTTTTTATGTCAGTCCATGAGCTTTTCCATCTTATTTTTCTCCCCTTGTCCTGTTGGAGCATCAAGCAGCCAGACAAGGTCAATCCAGCACAGAAGCTTCTGTGAATCATGTATTTTGTGAAACAATAACAGCTTTACAAATGACTGAAAGCCCATCTACAGTCCTTGGAATTTTAAGTTTCTCCCCATGGTCATCAATGGGAGAAAAAAAATCATCTAGATGCATTTCAGCAGCAGCCCACATAGATTTAACAGCCTTCTTAATCAAACTTAACTTAGTCATGAACTTCCATATCAAGGGACTTAAAAATCAAGTTATTTTTCATGTAATTACAGTCACTGAAGCATTAATTTCTATTTATCATTGGATCTCACTAATAGAGGCCCAGATCTGTCAAGCTTTCAACTCTCTTCCCAATGGATAACTTGGAAATTTAGGTACATAACCTGAAGAGAACTGTACCTAGCAGTATGCAACAGGTGCTGTGACTCATAAAGCTTTTGCTGCAGTAACTTTTGATAGTGTACATCTCTCTCTGGCATTACAAAAGGAGTAGAGTTTCTGAGAAACACATACTATATTAGCATAAGACTGCCTGCCAAACCTGCCTGAAATTTGTGTAGCTTGAAGTATTAGGCTTGCTCCTTGACTTGGCTGCATGGCTAACTGCACCCATCTTTTGTATCCCAAATCTGCCTGTTACCTTCTTTATACAAAAAGAAGCAGTTTCTCCTAAGTCAACTAGACCAACTTGTTTTTTCTCCAATCACGATCTTACCCTCAAGAAAGCGAAAACATTCTATCCTTAATAAAGGCTTTTAATTCTCTTAGCTGACTTGATCTTTATGAAGCTGAATACTCAGATGAACTATACCATTCTCATTATCTGAAGATTGTGTAGAGCAAACAAGAGTTCATGACCGTCTCATTGCATGGCCATAGAGTTAAAAAAAGATTTTGGTCTTCACAGGCCTATGAGTTATACTCAAGAAATGGAAGAGAACTTACCAACACTAGTAAGTATGTCCTAAATAAAATATTAAAAATTTAAGTGTGGGTTAGTACAATTTTCAGTAACATACAACATTTTCTTGTGAGAGACTGTCTTTAATGATGGGGGAAAAAGCCATATTGAATGCTCTACAGTGGAATATATTCACAATTTTCCACATATCACAGTTTGCATAAGACCAGATACCCTCTTTTAAGGAGATCAATTMATGTAGGAGACAAAAGGCTAAAAAAAATATTGACAGGTGCATGAATTGTCAGGTTGCCTGTAGGGAAGAGAAGGCGTAGGTTTGCACAGAAGATTCAGACTGAGCGTGTAGAGTTTCATTCGAAATAAGACTAACTATAGGTTTCTAAACACGTCTACAGGMCATTGCTGCTGTATGGTTTCCTACTGTAGCTGATGAAAATCTATTGTAGGATTCAACTGCCTCAACACTGGCATTCAGTTCTACTTTCAATGCCCTAACGTTTCCAAAATACGAGCATGGAGCTGAAAGGTATGACATGGGTATTACCTGAGAGCCCCCCCTCACAGGGGCACCTGCTGGGAGCTACAGTAAAACTCTGCAGTACCTTAGATGACACTTTGTGACTTGAGGCTCTATTTCCCTAAACAGCGATGAGAGTTGAGAAAGATTCAGAGCTGATTTAGTCTAGTTCAGAAGAAGCGGAAGAACTCTGGGGCACACTGATCTTCCCCCATAAGTAAAACGAAAGCATAAACCCAGCTCACATACAATGTAGGGGTTCTCATCTGGAATTGATTCCTACTCAGTCTGGCAGGTAAATGTATTGACTTAATCTCTTTTGGATGCTTCACCAGTCTCCTCATTTGCAGACTACAGAAGTGACCAAGAGGGCAGCTCCTSTAACATGAGCAATAGGCTCTACTAAACACTTGCTGGTTGATTAGGAAAACATCAGGTGTATGGAGTGAAGGGGTAAAACCTGCAACACAGGATATTCACAGACCTGCAAGAGTATGGTTATATCTATGCTGAAAGCTTAGGGGTAAAAACTGCCTCCATAAGGTAGATGAAATCTTCCTCGATTTAATTCCCTTGTTGCCTTTTCTGCTGCATTGAACTTACATGGGCAAGCAGTTGCCTCTGTGGTCTCTTTACTCATCCACAAAGGCAGTGAGATGAGTCCTCGAAATAGGCTAGAAAAGCAGGTTTCTTTACAGCTAAAAGGACAGATCCAAATAATCCTGAGGGGTAAAGCTTTCAGGCTGACAAAGGTCTTGAGAGCAGTTTGCTGATGAGCCTTCAACTACCCTCTCTCCATTTGTAGAAGCTATTTGGTCAGAGAAGAAAAAATTAGAGAGAAGGATTAACTTCGCTGATGCATTTATAGGTATGAATTTTGATCACCTACCACATGTTGCAGAGATAGAAGTTACACTACCAGTATTAACATCCCAGCAACATTTCCTTCTGTCATGACAACACAAACATCATTCCCATKCTCATCTATTTATCGAGTCCCAGCAACATCTGCTCATATCTACAATTAATCTGTACTCAGTAATACTCAACTTTTTAGAATGCAATATCCCAAATAATTTTCCCAAAACTCACCATTACAAAGGGTTTTGCTATGGGAGTCTGCTTTTTATGGACAAGTTAATTACAAATATAATCGATTATTGAGAAAGTAACATTTAATTACAAGGATTCTGTAAACCTGTTGCATGTAAGTTAGTTGATGGTGTTTTAGCTGGAACACTGAAATTGCACTGTACATGATTAAACTTCAACCTAAATAACATGCAGCTTTTTGGAAATCTCAATCTGGATTAAAAAAATTATTAGGTTTTATCTGCTCTTTAAGGAAATGCAGATTACATTTTGTCCAGATTTTCACCTAATCTCTTACCAGTCATTAAACTGGTAACAGATACTTTATACCATTTCATAATCACAGTTTTGTGGAGAGATTTGATTTATCTCCATAGGAAGGCTGACTTACAGATGGGTCTTTATATTAATGGAATTTGAAAAAAACTCACAAAATATTATAGAAACTTTGTCTATAGATTTGCTTGCTTGAAAAACACAGTTCTATCCTCAAACTCACATATTATGCTTAAAAAAGTCATGCACCTCAGGTATATGCATGGCAAACTATCCCAAGACCTCACTAATTGCAGCACTGGAGATCTATAGACAGAAGCATCCATCCGTTAAGTCAAATTACAAAATGCTCCAGAATGTAAAATATATAAAAACATAGATGGAAGTATCTTTTATCTAGGACATTGCATGGCTAAAAATACACTGAATTTTAATCCTGGCTGAGGATTAAGTTTATTTATGGTAAAAAAGAGAAACAGCAAGAGAGCACAGATTACATCTAGTCTTCATAATTGCTTTGTTCTCTTGAAATTTTTTCAGCTACTTGTTCGTTTCTTATAATGCAATAACAGGTCATGAATCTTATCAAATCTCTCTTTGCAGCAAGATCTCTTTTTGGCTAAAATCTCTCTGGTTTTGGGGTGCCAAAATAGCCCCAGAATTCAGTTTACTAAGTTCAGTTCTATTTAGCATTCCTATGTTATTTTGTGAACTACTAAAACAAATCAATTCTGCCTCAGCAGTGTACATAACTACGAAGATTTTAAATATTAGAAGTCATAGTTAGTCCAAAACCCCACAGATCACATTAAAAATCCCATCATACAAAAGACTCTTACATGAATGAGGTCTACAATCATTCAAGATGAAAGATACAAATTCCAAGAAATAAAATTATCAACTAAATAATTTGTTGGGGTTAAGGGGCACACATTGGGCTGTCAAATCAGCCTGTACTTAAATGAGTGCACCCTCACATGCCTGGGAGCTGGCAGCTGATTTTGTTGTAACAGAGGTATCCAGAGGCTGAACAGTTAGTTCAGCTGCCAAAACCTAAAGTCTTTAGGGAAGGATGATGCATGATTAGAAGAAATCTTCCACTTTATGGGATCCTTTTACAAGAGGACTGTTCACAGGTACCACAGCTGGGCACAGTTTGAACTAAGGGACATGATGCTAGATTGATTGTCTTCTAGCAATAAAACCCAAGTATATCTAGGAAACAGACCACTGCTGAAAAAATTTCAGGTGCATTGCTGAGATAAAAACAAGTCCCATCAGGTGCTTCCACAGGACAACTAGCTCTGACTGAGCTCTGCTTGGACATCAGCAGTCAGCCCTGTGGTACACCATACGCCCTCAGGCATCCCACAGAGGAACACACTTCCTCAAGCCTCCTGAGCCTAAAGACATCCCTGGACATCTCCTGCAAATTTGCTATTCAGGTCTCCCTCAATGTTTTTGGAGGAAAAAGAAAGAAAACCAGAAGTGCCTCCAGTCTCTAAAGCTAACGTTTTATTAAAGTATCAGTCAGAAAAGATATAAAGGTTTCTTTCTTTTGGGTGAATTAGATGAAAGTTTAGATGGTATGAAATGTTTGCCTGCCTGGTATGTTCTTGTAAAATGATCCCTTCTCTTTAGCCCTCCACAGCAGTTTACATTTCCAGATTTTTTTTTTCACACCCCAACTGAAACTGCGAATGAAAAAAAAACCATCTCCCTTTGTTTGCCAATAGATAACACATTGTTATGTGGCTCTCCATCCAGAAACGGATGTGTTAATTTTGGATACATTCACCTGCAGCATTCAATGAATAGCTCAAAACTATGATATCCAGAGTTCTGTCTGACACATGCCTCCTTGATTGATAGGCCACCTCTCACATGAACAAATGCAGGGTAAGTAAATTAACCATCTGATACTACACAAGTACGCACATTACATGGTTGTCAATAGTAATAATGGCCATTCTACTTCTATTTTCAAAGCACTGCACAGCACAAGTTCATTTCCAGTAATCAGAAGCACACTGGAAGAGTGGGTTATATCCAAGCTCACCYCACCCTGTCGCAGGTGGAGTACACAGGATTCTCCATTGTCCTTCACTTAACATTGCAGATCACTAATTTCAAAGAGCTGTAAATCTAACCAATGAAATTAACTTACTCGCTAAGATGTTGATATAACAAACATGTGCAAGACAGATTTCAGAGCAGCTAGACACGTACAAATTAAATTCACCTATACCAGTCACAGTCTCTGGACTAACAACCTCATTATTCTAAACTCATGTTTTCAATATTCCAAGTGACTTCTTTATAAACTGAAAAAATATAACTTGTAGTGCAACTTAAACAGCTAAATGTAATAGGAAAACACATTCTTAAATTTTAAATTGTCAGGATAATACTATGAAAATACTTTTTCTATATCTTCTTTATTAACGTACTGTATTTGCTCATCAGTTCTGTATTCCATAGCAGAAAAAATAATAGTATGTTTTTTATATATGGTATATAGTGGTTTAGAGATGTCTAATGATTCCATGATTTCTGGAGTGCCAACAAGTAACATATTATTCCATTACAGGAATGAAGATAAACAGAAATATAAACACACAATACCTTGCAAAGAAAATTTTTGGCTTAATTTGAAATGCAATAGGGCAAACCAAATTCAGAAATAACAACTGCAAATTTGGTGTGGCAATGAAAATTTTAGAGTTTTGGATTTTAAGATACCATAAAGGTAATAGTCTGATATTAATAGTAGTGAGACTAGATTTGCCTTGTTAGCAAGAGGTAACAATAAATTCAAAGAAATTAATATAATGAATTAAAGGACTTGAAAAAGTAGCACATTGTGGAAAATTAAGACAATTAAATGTGCATAATACACCGAAAAGATGCAAGAATAGTTCCAAATAGGTATAGTGACTTCACAGCTGAAACTGCAGCTTGCTATCTACAGGTTTTGCATGGATTTAAGCCTGAATTTGCTTTCTACTAATAGTAACATTACTGGAAACACATTGAAGCAATGAAGAACTGAAGGACCCATAAACAAATTCCTGGGGTCACTGTGCTTTGAAAGTGATCATCTACACAGACCAATCTACACAGATGTCCTACCAGTAGCCAACAAATCCTATTCCCCAAAAAATCTGGAAAAATATATGAACCTGAAATATTTACAGTATAAGCCTTAAATATTTATAAGACAGTATTTATGAGAATGTTAATAGTGATTCAGCAATAATGATTAGTTTATAAGAATAAAAGGTTCCTGTTACAAGAGAAAACCCTCATTAAGGAAGAAATGCTCCATTTAAAATTACGATTTTAATTGTATGCATCACTATTATTACAGCTATCTACAGAGGTTTTTGATGGCACAATTGCAAGCAAATTTGATCAAATATTATTAATGTATTTCCAATCTATCAGAATTAATAAGTATAAGCAGTAAAATGCAGAAAAAAAATTTGATTTCATGCACATAAACCTATCATTTTAGCAATTTTTTAAATTGGTTGATTTTTTCTCCTAATTTTATGAAATTGTATACCTATTTTGACTAGTCAGAGATGATCAGAACTGTGTCTGATTTAAACTGTTCATTTTTTCCTTTTACTTTATGCCAGATATGCATACATTATCATGTTAAATCTATAAGGTCATCTTGTTCATTTTCTGCATGCACTGGATAGACAAGGATCAGAATCTACAATAAAGTTACAGTTTACAGGATCATATTGAATATATTAAGATATAAGAACACATAAAACAGAAACTGGGCCTTTCTCATGACTTCTTAATATTGTGTTGCACCACTAGTATTTTCTTTCTTTATTATCCTCTTTCTTCTTAAGGTGCAACCCATACAAAAAAAAAAATTCAGTTGCAATTGTAATAACTTATTTAATTTACTTGTCTTTTCAACATGTATCTGCAGTTGAAACTAATTAACTAAAACTATCTTCCTTTAGACAAGACCCCGAATCCCACTTCTTTACTTACATATTTAAGGCATAGATGAATCATATTTGACAGAAAAGTGAAAAAAAATACTTCTAAATTGTTGTATTTTCTGAAACCAGAAATAATTAGAAAAATGCAATAAAATAATTTTCCGCAAAGTGAGATGTAGATACTAACTCAAAGCATACTTCTGGACAAAAACAAAAAAAAGAAAAATAATTTCAACATTTTGTATTCTGTCTTTGTAGTGAGACTGACCCAAATCAGATAGGAAGATGTTCCTCTTCAGTACTGACAGCACTGTATCCCATCTGGGAAAGCAGCCTGGAACACTATGGAGTTCTACAGTGATCTCCCACACCTCAGACAGTATCTGAGCTGGTAGGATACACAATATTGCTAGGAGAACTACTCAAAGGCTCTCCTGCTCCTCAGCTTTATATCATCAACTTAATTGGACCAAACAGAATGTGAGATTCTGAGTGTTACAATGATAAAAATACTACACTGAAATAAATTAAATGCTTAAACTTGATCTGCTAGCTTTGATTTGTCTTTCTCTCTGAACATTGAGCTGAAAAAATGTCATCATACTTGTTAGTGCTCTTTTTGAAGGATTCTGTAAAATTCTGAAATTCATTTGTCCAAAGCTGGACACGTTTGTCCAAGTCACAGAATTATTCCCTATAAGAATTTAAGAAGATTTTGTGTAAGCCTATAATATGTGTAGTTACAACAAGCAAACAAGTCACAGAAATGACCTGAAATATCCTTGAGTCTTTCATTGTTCACCCTGTGAGTCAGAAGACACACGAATATGCCAAGATGTAAGGACCAAGTTCCTTTAGATGGCCCTGCTTAAGCAGGGGTTTGAATCAGATGACCTCCASAGGCTCCCTCCAACCTCAACCCTTCTGGGATTCTGTGAGTGTTATGGCATGCCATCTCTTTTTGTCAAGATAATCAGACACATAAATAATAACTCTTCCGTTGATTTAAGTACCTTGGATCATTTACAGATTTCAAAGGTCAAAACATGGGTTCTTAAAAACTCTATTCTGCCCCGTAATTCCTGTGTTAGACTATGTAGTAGGATGCATGCATATGGTTTGCATGTATATTCACTTATGAAAAATCTTGAAAAATCTATACAATATATGCTTGTACATACATTTTATATATATATATATGTATATATATATATGTACACACACATATGACATTAGGCAAGAGAAGGTGGAATAAACCTTCTCCTGAAAAGCCTAGTTGACCTTTGGGATCTTATCTTTTGGTTTTTTTAATGCAAGTTTTGCAATGGAAGGAATTATTACACTCAAAGGTATTGCCGACATTTTCTTAACTAAAAAAAAATAATTCCCATAATCTTGAATCAGTCAAATTGAAACAAAGATACTGAAAATACAAGACTAAAATAGGATAACGTGTCAAGTAGTAACACTGCAGGGGCTTAAAAGTTTGTTGGTTTTTTTTTTTGTTTAGGTCCCATTATACTACATGGAGTTTCCAGTCTTTTTTATGTCAGGTATCCACAGATCACTGTTACCCACCTTGCATACCAACGGCAAGAACAGACATGAAGGATTCAGGAGCCCTTTATCACAGGTTAAGAAAGAAGGTTGCAGCAGCAATATATTTTCTTGGTCATTAAGAAAGCCACAGTTTAAGAGTCTGGCAAACAGGTAAACTAAACCTGGTTAAACCACAGACCTTAACCAAGTGGTCACTGATCTAATGATGGTTTAAGGCTATTGTGGAATAAAACCCAGCTGTCTAGAGACTCTTCTACAGCCCAATAATTAAATGAAGACATTCTGATCTGGTTAACTTCAGAGTATTAGCATCACCTGCCTGCCCTTTTTTTGTATGTAAGAAATAACAAATCATTTTTGCTAGCTGGACCTTAAAAAAAGGATGTTTAAATGCAAACATGTTTCTTCAGCAAACTTGGTGAAGAGCAAGCTAATTTTAAGGATTTCCTTAAAAAATTTATACACTCACATTTGTTTGAAAGCGAACTAACTTCCCAGAAAGCAGAGTACAGCGCTCTACATTTTAGTTGAAATAGAATTCCTCAGTTTCTTGCTGGCCTTTTTTTTTTTTTTTTTATGCTGGAAGCAGCAGTTCTAGGGAGGGATTATTGAAAAGCAGTGCTTCTTTCATGATGCATATAAACACCATATCTTTTAGGAAAAAAATTATGTTGAATTCTACGGAGAGAGAATTTATCTGCTATCAATTTGCAATTTGCTGTGTAATTTTACATCCTTCTGTTGGATTTTTTTGCATTGTTCTACAGCTGTGTTAGTCAGAGCATACATAAATTAGCCTTTTAATGGACAATTTGACCTAAGAGTTCTGTGAAAGAGTTGCAAAAAAAAATCCTGACAATCCAGACATTTTGTTCTGACAATATTACCAACTTCTGTTAAAGCATTAGTACCCAGCTGAATTGCATGGCATATGTACTCAGGTTGGTAAGGCTTAAATTAGCAAGCCATTATGTACGCAAATTTTAAGCATAATTTAAAGAAACTAAATGACAAACACCCTGAAAAAACCACTTGACATACAAATAAGAAAATGTTTTCAAGTTGTCTTTCTTTCCAAGTATAAATCACTGATCTCATACTAAAAGCAAAATAACTTCAGTGAAATCCAGATCTGAAATGCAACTCTCTTCAGCACCGATTACCAGCATTATTTTCTGCAACAACATACTACTAAGTTCAGTGGAATAAATTCTCATATATTTATAATGTATTTTACTTCCAGATTGCCTACCAGTTGTCCTCCATGTATGTAAACAGAAAAAACAGAAAGCAAACTGCTCTATTCCACACAACTGGAAAACACAGGAAAATGGTGATAAAATTTATTTTCAACATTTGCTCCCAATTATTTTCATTTAAAATTTGATCAAAAATTGTAATCCTAATGAAATCCATAGAATGGTAGATGGATTGCTACAGATAAATATATGGCTGATCTGGAACATGGATCTCCACCTAATTCTGTAAATGTCATACAAATTTCACTTAGTTCAATACACCCACAGCACTTCACAAAATACTTGAATTTTGATCCAAATAAAGTACATTTTCTCATTCATTTTTGGACCCTAAAATGTGTTTTCTTTTCTATAAGGAGAAAGAAACAGAG
Source organism: Amblyornis subalaris (assembly GCA_018881555.1). Taxonomy (NCBI): domain Eukaryota; kingdom Metazoa; phylum Chordata; class Aves; order Passeriformes; family Ptilonorhynchidae; genus Amblyornis; species Amblyornis subalaris. Next base: position 2,412,319 of record JACAXG010000002.1, on the reverse strand, counting down.
TCGTACAATTTCATGTATCAGGTGATTACAAAGGAAATATATCTTTTTGCATTACCTAACCAAATACTGGGAAAAAGTTTTACAGGAATGGTGAAAGGAAAAAAAGTTGTATTTTCAGTTGTTTTTTTGTTTTACAAGGCTGTGGTACCACAGGGGGGAAGAACAGAGAAAGCAGTGGCAGACAGGCCATCAGGAGGACTGAGGCAGGGCCCTTCCCACCCCTTGCCAAACCATGGAGAAGAACCAGCTGGGCATTTTGCTGACTTCTCCACTGCCCTAAAAAACAAAATATTTCACATCACAGGTGAGAGTGAATGGAATAGAGAGAAGTAACTTAAACCCACTACCATTTTGGCAATTAAAATCTTGGTGTGCGGAACATAACTAAAAGTATACAAAGCGAAAGTGTAGGCACTCTATAAGGAACTAAAACCTCCTAGAACATTCTGCCAAAATAAAAGCAAGTGGGCACTCCTGCCAGCTTTTTCTTAAAAATAAAAACCTACCTGACTTCCTTCTAAAATGCTTTCTCACATAAAATTAAATTAAACACATTAAATATGGTCTGCCTGCAACTATACGAATGGACAGCAAACTCAGGTGAGAAGTACAAAGAGCTAACCAATACTCAAAGAACATGAAAGAACTTAAAAAACATATTTGGGTATGCGTTTTGACATATTAGAACAAGAATCATTGAAATTTACGTGCCTCATTAGCCACTAGAATATGCCAGTTATTGCCAATTAATTTTGTAAGTGTACTGGAGCCATCTCTTGATCAACCTAGGATGCCTACTAACTCTCACTACAAGGTGGTTTGGGATGTCCTTTGTTATTTTAAATGAGGAGAGAACATATTAAGTTCTGCTATATATATTTGAAAAAAATCCTTAAAAAATATTTGGTACTCACTTAAATAGGTCAAGAACAGCTTCAAAGTATTGCATTTTAAAAATATTTTGCTAGAAGCAAGAGCTGCAAGGACCTCTTAGGAACCTTATACATTCCCCTACAGCCACAAGCAACCACATCACATAAATCCTTTCCTAACCTCATCAAATTTAGCCTTTAAATTTGTATTGCATTCTTTTTCTTTCCAACAGGTCACATGAAGTMAATTCTCAAGGCCTTACTCTAATGATTTCAAACATCTTTTTCCAAGCCAGGACTGTTTAGGSCCAAGTTATACCCATTTAGTCTCCTGTATTCACTGTCCTCTATTCTTACTGTTTAAATTTTCTGGATTTCTATGTATCAATTCCATACTTCTAGATATCAATTATAATTGCTTTAGCTTTTGTCCCCTTAATCTCTCTAGCCTTCRCTCACATGAGCAGCTCCCCATTTCCTGGATCATCCTCTGACTGAATTTCTTTGTGCCTATCACAGTTTGTATTTGTCAAAGATGGGTAATGCATGGGAAACAACATCCCAGCTGAGTTATCATTAATTCTTCAACTCTACAGTAAACACCTTGAATCTAGGATAACACTTGACTTTTCCTGAGCTGGCACTTTGGTAATTCACACTTCATCATCCTTTCCAAAAGATGCACCTTTAACTTGTAGAAACTTGGTGCATGTGTTTTATATTAATATAATTTATTGTGGTAAAAATTCATGTGGAGACTAGAGGATAAATATGTTTTAGAAGTTTTTACTGATATGAAATTATGTAATTAGTCAGGAATTTGAGCCAATGAAAATAATTAAGAAATAGTATTTTTCTCACGTTGCTCTGTATTAATTATACCAATTGTTCTGTTATAAAACATGCTATTTCTAGTTATGTATTAATATTTTGGAATTAATTAATTCTATATATTCAATTAACTTTCAGAGACAGGCACTGCTAAAGCAATGGTACTTTAAAGAAGTGTTCCCCATGTTCCTCACACATTCAGGACTAATTATTGGATATTTTCCCTCTGACTACCATTAACTTTTTAGCTGTTAAAGAGACGTATCTGAGCTTCATCACATCATATAGAATTTATTTTCATCATTATTATTAGAGTATTTTCTTGGCATGTGGAAGCTCGGAGTTCAACACAACAAAACCTAAACCAAGACAAGTGCAAACAGCAAGGATGTATTTAATTGAACTTAGGACAATCCAAACGAGTCAGGTATGTCTTCAGAACACATCTTCAGAGCACTTTAGTGCAGTGGAGTCTGTTTTCTGGATCCCAAATGTCATTATTCAAAGATGAACACCTAAGCTGTCCCGTCATCAAAGACACAAGCTCTACTGCATGCAAACACTATCACAATTTCTGTAGCAAAGTTTTAGTTTCAAACTGAAGGGTGCAGGATGCCCCAAGCATATAAGGAGGTCAGGTGAGGTTCACTTGAATTGCTCTCCAAAACCTAGGTGGCTAAACTGTACCTAAGTAGCTCTTAGGGCACTTGAGAGCTTTGCTGTTTCTGACCCTAAAGAGGATGCTGTTGCAAGTGCATTAATGTTTTAATACACCCCAGTGAATGCATCAATGATGCACTGCTTTAAAAAGAAATCAGTATCGAGCTGAAACTTCTATCCTAAGCTATTTAGATAGAATGGAAAAGATCTGCAACTCCTGGATTATTTTAGCACTTTATTCAGAGTACCACACAGAAATCAGGGGAATGAGCTGTAGCAAGTTCTATTTCATAGCCATTAGAAGAACAACCATGGTCTCAGAAGACTACTGACACAGAAAACACCTACTGCAATACTCAGATGTAATAGAAATAATTTTGTCTGGGTGTTGAACAGTACTAAATTTCATGTTACAGGTATGCTACTATATAAACTGGGGCAAAACACCACTTTGTAACACAAGCATAACTCCATCATGCACGTGTCAAAAACTACATCGGATTGTAATGAATTTATACTTGTTTCAGCTGAGGTGCCAGCAAAGCTAGCTCATTCCAACTGCTWAATTCTCCAACTAAAAATCTGGAATATCACCTTTCACAGAACTGCTCAAGAAGAGGAGGTAAATGGACATGCACTGTTCTGCTCAAGTACTGCCACTCCTTTGGCTATGCACAGGGTGCAGAGAGGAAGAGGGAACTACCCTCACCTATTTGAGATAAGGCACAGACATTAGTGGTGAATATGCCTGTACTTGATCCTAAAAGTTCTGCAGATTTTTGAAATGACAACTATGCACTCAAAAAGAATTCACTCCATCTTGCTCACTATACTTATGTTGTTTGTTTACCAATACATATTATTTGAAATGTAAATCAAAAAGCTGATTTAACAAGAATTCCCTGAATTTCTGCAGCAGCCAGAAGTGAAACACAGCAAACCATGTAAAACAATGTAAAATTACAATTAAAATACTAAATTAGATTTCCTGAAGCTGATGGAAAGACCTTGCATGCAAAAAGTCAAAATTGTTAACTAACGACACTTCTATGAAATAAAATTTTATTAGACTTTATTGCCTCCTTTACTTCTTAGCCTATAAATAATTCTCAGTTCTTAATTTCTTTCATTGTCATAGTTTTGACAACAATCTTGGGTTTCCTTGTTGAGCTATCTTTAAGGCCTATGTTCAGCTAAGGGATGTGCAGGGCCTGGGTGTTAGGATTCCTGTTCTTCCCCCCTCCCTTGTGGATGATTTTGAAATTTCAGTTCCATTTCTCACATTAATATGTATCCCAGTTAACTAACAACATTATAATAATAAATTATAAAAAGCATGGATTCTAACCACTTTGTCCTCCTTTGGGAAAGCATCCAAGGAAGCAGAATAAAAAGAGAAAAGAAAAAAAGAAGAGATAAAGAATAAAATAGGCAAGTTTTAATAGACAGATTTCAAAGAAATGCAATTCTAATAACCCTCTACGAAGAGACAAAAACATAAAATTAAGAAAAAAAGAGCTTTAAATAAAAAGATGACATTACTGCATACGTTGAAAACATGTTTTCCCACCCTGACCCACAGAAGCATAAACAATACAGGAAACAAAATGCAAGTTACAAATGAATGGACACTCTTCCATTTCTGTGACTTGAAGTAGTGGGTGAAAAAGAATTAAAATATATATTCTTTTATTTTCTCTCAGTAAAGATAAGCTGTATCACATGCACTGTAATTAATAGTACAACATAACATATCAAAGTAAATTATATTTTCAGAGACTTGCTCTAATGACACCACCTGCAGGTGATACAATGTAATGCATCTATTTTTGCTAATATTTGAATATATACAAATTTTCATCCAATTCACCTATAAAGTTTTCTTCAGAATGTGAATTTAATTAAATGGACTCATAAATACATCGAGGCTATGGAAAACTTCCAAAATAAACATGAAACGCATTTTTTCGGGGTTATTTTTGGTTTACATGAAATTTTAGAAGGCCTATTCAGTTGATGTTCTTCTTAAAGAAAGCAAAGAGGCCACAAACTAGTTCCCTTGTGAACACGATTATCTCCTATAAAATCTATGCTCACTTTTAACTGAATTTGTTTTGATACCAAGAGCATTGATAAATTTACCCTACAAAAGCCTGGCATCTTAAAGCCGTGTGAGAACATTGCCTCATTGCATGACAGATGATAAAACTACTCATGTAACAAAAGGATATATGTAAATGTTTTATAACACACCATAGTCCTAGATGACCAGCCAAAAATAATCAATGGATAATGGTGTTMCAAATTTAGAGCCTACTGCTCACGAACAAGTGAGTAGCCAGAGCCTTGGAAGGGACTGACTGACACAAGGGTACTCTTGGATACTGTTTGGTTTCATGAAAAGCTACTGCAGCTAAGTCATGCAGATCAGAGGGAGAACAATTCAGCTCACCCACCTGAAAATAGAATACTTAATCCAGGTTAATCTATAGTTTCATTCTTTAAATAAATTTAAAATAAATTGGCATAACACTTTCACTGTGCTAAGAAAAGTGGTTGAGGTTTTTTCTAACCAAAAAATTGACTGATTTCATGTAAAAGAAATCTATAAATGTATATGAAAATAAAAAATCTAAAATTAAAGAAGAGTTCAATAAAAATTTATTAATGTGGAATTGTACCTAAGCAAAGGGTTTCTTCTTTCATTCTACGAAAAACAAGTGTTTTCTTCAAGTCATCACTCAGTGGAACTATACACTATTATTCTTTTTTGCTTTAATTAACTCTGTGAATCCCAAGTACCTCCACAATCATTAAATACATGATTTTACTTTATACACACCTCATAATGAAGCAATGAATGAAACACTTAAGTCAAATGAAGCACGAAATGCCAAACTTAAGGAGAACAATCTGCAGCATGACAATGTCAAGGAGGCTTTTTCTTAAGAGTACATGTCAGAAGACTTACATTGTTTGATCGCAGAGAGACACGACCTCCACATCGAGCACAGAACTTGGTCCGGCAATAAGAGCATAAATGGCCACAACCATCAGCAAACTTTGTTTTATGACAGATTCCACACGTTGGAGCATCATCCTTGTGCTCTCCCTGGTAACGGCGGGCTTCTTCCCCTATCTTTCTTACTTGCTCTTTATAGCTTTCAAATTGTTGATGCAACCTCCTGCATAGATGAGAAAAAAGTTTATATAGCAAGAATACGAGGAAACACTACTACTCTGTATTCTTTCAGCTTACAATTCTATCTAATATTCTTGGCCTTTTCAGAATACTATATGTACCTCATATCAAATACACACTGCACACAGAAGACTGTATAGGGCAATCTAAAGGAAAAAAAATACTAGACATATTTATTCTTGAAGGTTTACTTCAAAGATCACAAGCAAATCTTTCACTTGACCATAAATTGATGCAAACGCACATACTAAACAAAATTGTCTACCATATACTGAATAAAATAAATAATTGCCTGATGAAATTTGCATTACTTTTTAACCAGCCTAATTTATACATCAGGTGTAATCAAAATATGTAAATCAATCTTCAGTTTCATTGCTTTCAAAATGTAGATTACTAACACATACAACAAATATTTCAAAACACGCTCTACAATCACACTTATCTTACAAGAATATGAGAACATCTTTTTTATTCAAATCTATATATTAACAATCTGTTGTGTTTTATCTCTTGTTAAGTATGAGACACTACTTAATGTTTGCTATCCCTCGTTACAGACACCTCTTCCAGCTTAGCTGTAGCAATATATAAAAGTATTAGCTGGTACAGAGATTCCTACAATGAAGACAGGTGTTCAAAGAAGCAGCACGTCTCCTCCAGCTGCCCCAGATAACAAACACACTATGACCACCAATTGGCTAAGCATGTTGCTACACAAAAGACCCAGCTCCTAATCACAGCTGAGGGAAGATAACACAGCCCTCTAGCCTTCACTCCCCCTTCTATAAYTCAGGAATAATAATAATAATTAAATGCTTAGTGATAAAATCTTTCTCATCATTATTATATTTCCCCTGAGGAAAAAAATGTTCTCCAGTTCGTTTCTATGAGACTTTCCTGGCAAAGATGACACTTCGGAGGGAAACCATCTAAAGGTCTGGGCACTTCCAAAAGGAGCAATCCAGATACTCTCCTGATCCTAGCTGCATACTGTGACTGCTTCTTAGGCACCAATTTCAATGTTCACCAGATCCCTCGCAGTGACCTAACCCTTGAACCTGAATCAACAATAAATTAATTCTCCCATTAAAAAAAAATAAAATTTCCCCCTCTCTTGCTTTCCAGACTTCCTCTTCTCTGGGCAGGAAATTGGAGACCTAGGAGGAACATAGCACGTGAGCTCCTCATGCCAGAAATTAAAGGGACCAGAAAGAGCAGGATCACCTCTTTTTAAAGCAGCACCGAGCTCAGCTGCCATAAAGCTTCATTTACTCCGTCCTGAAGTTTAATTTAAAAGGATCGTATTTTAGCTGTTAACTATCTTATTAGTCGTCAAAACATACAAGAGAGAAACGTTTCTGTAGGTGCACCAGGACAGCACTTTATCTTCATGGGCGTGGGCAAAGACTTCAGACAGCCTAAGAAGGAGAGGCCAGCAAGGCACAACTTGGTCTTTGCTATGTGGAACCCAGGCTTTTCGAGATGTTGCTTCAAATCGACATTTCATGGATAATATTTAAAAAATCATGAGCAGCTACACAGATTAGGAATAGAAACACGGGATCTTGAGTTTAATAAACGGAAACAGTAGGCATGTTGTCTATAGAGGTCTTGGTGATATTCTTTATCTCTGTTACCTGCTTTGAGCTACCTACTGCCTCAATTAGCACTGAAACTCACACCATTTAACCAACGTATTTTTAGTGACACAAATCCATGTTTCTGTGGGCTTTTGTGTGCGTCTGTGTGTGTGTGGTGAACTTGTTCTGACTTTTAAGAGACAAGCAATCAGTGTTCTCTGTATGAAATACTGTTTTGGTGACGTGGATATTTTTACTTTAACATGATATTCAAGTCTAAAAAATGACAATCCAACAACTCACAGGAAACATGGTAAAATACATATAATTCATTTGGACAGGAATATCATTGCTTGTAAATACATAAATCAACCAGCTCTCACACTAAAACCAGTGACTTCACATGCGCACACTCCAGTGAGGACGCAGCAAGAGCAAAAGCTAAGCAGCCAAATAATCTATTCTCCCTAACTACAAACATGATGCATTATACTTAGTGCTTTATGCTAATAAAAAACTTGGCAGGATCAGCAAGGGGTTTGGTTTGGTTTGTTTTTTTTATTAACCTGCTTAAAAAACCTTGGCAGTATTGAGTAAGATGAGAAAAGTAGGTCAAAGAATTAGGTGAAATACTGGAGAAACGTAATACTTTTGGCCATATAACTGGATTACACATATGAATTAACTTATCTTACACAGCTGCTCACTTATAATGCATAAAAACAACTGAAGACATTCAGGAATTTTTGTATAACAACCAGTTTAAAGAAAGCAATTAAATAATGGAGAGTTCTGTAGGTAAATTTCTCATTACATCAAATATTCTATTAAAAAATGAAACCATGGAAACTGCATTCAGTTCTCCTCCACTAAAGCAAAACCAAAAGCCCTGGCTGTTCGCTAATGTGAAAAGAGAAGATAACAGCAAGTACTGCCTCTCTTCCTGTTCTTTTCCAATTAGACCATCTACATTTGAATTTTTTCTATCCCATATGAAACTTAGGAAGTGTACTATTACAATTATGTTTTGTCTTTCTGGGTGCACCAAGGCATAGATGAACATACTACCAACTAGGCAAAACTTAAAAGAGATGAGATTTCAGTTCTTTATAAATAAGTATCACTTGTTTATTAGACTTGTTAATTTCTGCATCCATGTAAGACATTTTACTATGAGGGGTTCAAAACCTTTATCTTGCATATGATACACGGCACTACTAGGGAAACTTTGACATTTTATCTACAGCAAGAATGGAATTGGAGAAAATGACTGCACATTTCACAGAGCAAAAAGAATCTTATCCAGCTCATGRCAGGTCTGGTTCAATTTGTTCTTTTTTAACCACCTTTCCTACCTTTTTGAGGAAAAAGCTGGATCTCTGTATCTCTGGCTATTCTATAACAGCAGCAGCAAATTCCTCTCTACAGTTTTGCCTTATACAGAAGTATATTAAGCAAGAACTAAAATACAGATGGTTGTTTTTCATTTGCTCCATAACTTCCAGGCTATTGAACACATTTTCATCCGATGCAAAGAAAGTTTAAATCTATGAAATATTCCTTAATGTAGACAAACACCTAAAGGTTAGGCTAAAGGCTTAATAATGGTGTATGATATAATGGTTTGGCAGACCCTTGAGGCAAATACCAATTCAATCCTCTCTGACAGAAAGAGCAACCAGACAACTGAGTAAGAGAAATATATGCGTATATCCACGTGATTTTTCATCATGCACCCTAGCATTCATCTGGTTCTACCACTGAGGTGAATGGCACTTGAAGGATAAGTTTACTCTGAGACATTATTGCCATACTTCACTGGTGCAGACCTCCTACCACTCTTAACAAAAGAGCTGCATCTGCACGAGTTGGCTTGGCTGAGGAGGGTGCTGCTATTTCACACTCACAGGCATGGTGCCTATGCATGATCAAAAAAAGACCACTCTATGGGAGAATCTTTCAGCACATCACATCTCCTACGACTAAACCAAACACTTCTGTTGCTAAAATACTGGAAGATACTGAGCTACTTGGAGAGGCATATCAGCCTTGGGACTTTACCACATGTACGAGAGGTTGTCATCACTACCCACAGTGCACAAAAACCAATACACAGTTTTCATGTGTACGGTGAAAGACCTAACCCATTCACTTTTACAATATACATATAACTCAACATATGTTGAAGTTTCTAGTGTTTTTTTTCTCCAAGAAAACATGACGGCTTCCTCCTCCCCTTTTTTTTCAAAGGCATTTCACAAAAAACCCTGCTTCAGTTATGTCATACACATACCATAACTTCATTTGAATATTCAGTATTTTACTTTTACAGTGTAAACTAGTAAAAGAATTACTGATAGACAATTCTTCAAAGCTTTACTGGTGTCTTTATATACTTATCAAAAACTGTAAGCCTTGGAGAACACACATGTAATAAATACCTTACATAATTTAAACCTTTCAGACAGCTCACTGATATCATTACGAGGACAAACAATGGACATTGAGGCCATTTATAACATTGACTGGTCAAAAAGTGTTATATTAAGCCACAGAAAAGTTATCATTTATGTTGTTGGGTTCTTGGAGCTGGAACAAGACGTATATTTATATTTTTATTATTGAATTTCTTATTCTTTTAATTATTGAAATTAAAATCCAGGACTGTACATTTTTTAATAGAATATGTTATTGCTTTTTTTTCTGTTTTAAAGTCATGTGTTTTAAATTCTATTTTGCTGTTTTAAATACCTATCTGAAATATTTGCACATATATGCTAAAGWGTAGAAAGTTTCAAAATGGTGCATTTGCATATCTATGCTCTGTCTGCACAGATTTTATAAAAATGACAAAGATTTGTGTCTATTTCATGCACAGTTACATTTTAAATGATTTTTAAATGTAGTATGGAATTATATTTTTCACTTCCTCGGAAATCCAGTAGATGGCAATGCAGATTGCATTTTCACTCTCCCAGTTCAACTCAAATGGTTGTCTTGAAATTAAACACCTGATGTAATGTTATAAAAATATTATGCCCTGTGATGAGTTCATGTTAGTAGAAAAAGTGCCGCCTTCTAAGTGACATAGCCTTAAGTAACTATCCACCAGCAGCTACTGCATGTATCAAAAAAAGCTTAGTAAAGTGCAGTATTTGGTCCTGTTCACCCACGCCACACAAACGCATCATCACACAGAGCTCAGACAAGTTTTTCCATAAGATAAGCAGGCGTTTTACCAAGATCTGTTCTTAGAATTCTTTTTTTATCATAAATAAAGGATTCAAAATGTAAACAGCAATATTTAATATGCCCGCAAAGGCAACAGGTAGAGCCAAAAACCTGTTGGCAAACCTTAAGCAGCCACGTTGAAGCTGTGACCCAAAAAACATTGTTCAGCTGCTCCATAAAGCTGGAAGTACTTAATTCTCACCGGATGCCTTGCTCGTCTGCCAGTACTGCAGGCACCCATCTCGCAGAGGTGTCTCCACAGGGAGCAGCATGGCACCCGGCTTTGGCCTCAGCTCCATCAGCACCTTAGCTGAAAAGTTGTCAACTTGTCAGGGGTTTTGGGAATACATGCTTCAAACAAAAGACTCAAGACAGGCAATTTTAGCAAGTTGCTTTGGATAGTTTTGTCTGGGTAAAGGGAAATGAGGAGTTTATGGGGAATCTAGCATGTGTTGACTAGAAGAACAACTGAAGTTGAGTGGAGAAGTCTACATATATTTTCTGGTTACTTCACTAATCATCACATGACATATAAATTCATTATTAAAATTTATACCCTCTGCAACAGTAGGACAAATTAAGGTTGAATAGAAAACAACATATCTAACTCTTCAAGCTCACAAGTTCTTGATGTAGCAATGTTACTCTGTTAGCATATTTGACATCCAGGATATTTTCGAATGTTTTGGGATGTGCTGCTTTTTTAGCATGGATGATACTTGGTTTGGTTATTTTGTAAAGATTAAATAACTGCTGGATTGTTGTTGTTATTATTATTATTATTATTATTATTATTATTATTATTATTATTACATTGCAAAATATTGGACTTCTGAGTGAATCTGGATGATAATATTTCTATATTACTGTCATTACTGTACTTTTTTATTCAGTGTGAATCGCCATTTTAAGAGTCAAAGACAAGCAAGACACGGTTTCTGTAAGCTGTGAAACAGGTAGCAACATGATTAATCAACTAATTAAGTTGGAAAAAAAGGCCATGTTTCTGTAAAGGAAATACAAGCATTAATCAAAGGACTGCAAATGGAAGAGTTAACGGCTTCCATATCCATACTTTCTCCTGCACAAATGGACTGCTTCTAGTCCCTTTGCTGGTACCTACTGTCCAACTTGTCAGTTTTCTGTGACTTTGCTTACCACTCATTTGATCTTTCTCTAATCACATTTCCTGTAGGTCTTGTCTCTCCCTCCTACACATTTTTAATAAATATATCCAAATAATTATTGCATACAATATATATTATAGTATGTTCTATAGCCTATGATAAAAACAACAAATATTCCTCAAAATCCCAGATTTTACCTGGCCTGAAGCTTTCTTCATTCTCCTCTGTTCACCCAACACATAACTATGGATCAACTCTATTTTCTCTCAACTTGGTCTTCACCTGCCACCCATGATATTTTTCACCTAACCAGCAATCACCTGAATCCTGCTGAGCATCAGCTCTTTCTCCCCCACATGCCAAGACCTCTTCTTCCTCCCTGTTTTATTGGTGCAAACACAAATCTCACCATGCTTGTAACTGACAGGTCTGTTTCTCTACCTCGCATTTGTCTCCTCTCCAAAGTGAAGTGTTTGGCATATATACTGACTCCTGTCATGGCTGACCTGTACACCAAACTTCATAAACTGAAATAGAAATTTCCTTGTACCTCCAACAAACCTTACCACCCTCTCCATTCTGTTTTCCACTCAGGAACAATAACCACTGTGCTACACACTCAGGCCTATTTAGATCTTCACCTAAACCGCTGTATAAGCTGTGGAGACTAATTTTGCGAATTAAAACCAAACTAAATCAAACTAAAAATGCACAAAAAAACCCAAAAAACCTAAAACAAGCAAACAAACAAAAAAACAAAAAAAAATCCACAAAAAAACCACCAAAGTTTATCTAATTTCATATCTGTCCAGCTTAAACATTCAGCTATCACCAGCTCATCCCTCAATTCCTTTTCCTGCCAGTGCAAGCCTGTCAGTCTGATAGTCTAATCACAGTTCTGCAACAAATATAATTTAATTTATTTTACCTCTCCCTTTGTATTCCTCCATTGAATCTGCTTTTCTACTGCGTAAAACATAAATGGCTTATCTTCACCTTCAAAGACTTTGACAGCCTATTTCCATCTTGCCTATCATTTCTCATTCCGCACTGAGACACTTCTGCTGGAGTTAAACTTTCCAGCAAGAATCACAGAATGGCTTGGGTTGGAAGGGACCTTAAAGACCACCTAGTTCCAAGCCCCCTGCCATGGGCAGGGACACCTTCCACTAGGACAGGTTGCTCAAAGTCCCATCCAACCTGGACTTCCCTTTGCATCCTCCTTAAAACTCTCCTTCACCCTGATGCCTGCAAAGATCTGGACAAAAAATAGGTATGTCAAAAGTATGTTAAARCTTCTACTTATCAGGCCAGACAATATGGACTCTCCTGTCTGTTCTTATTATTTTATTATTTGCCTAATACTTACAGTGCAGGCTGCCCCTGTGGCAAAGATTGCTTTTTTTCTACATGTGTAAAAACTCCCACTCAGAAGGGTTGTAGTTCATGACAAGTGCTTCCAGGCAATATGGTAACACCAATCTCCCAACACAATTCAGAAACTCATGAAGGAAATTTTTTTAATTCCTTTTAATAATTTTATTATTCTAGTCATTTACTTTTTGCTTTCCAACCCTCAGGCAATATACTCATAGCTTTTCCCCATGTCCATGAGGGACAACGTGTTTTTAATGACTGTTAGTATTTTCCTATAGGTCCACGACACCAGCATCCAGGAGCAGCAAAACCATGAAACATTTTATTATGAGAATCATGATAAAATTCAGACTTAGCCAAGACAAAGGTTTCACTTCCAGACCTCACACCAGCACTAAGACTTGCCACCACCACTGGAAACAAAGGTTGTTCACATGTAGCATATACTTTTGCCCTCTATACAAGTTATCTTAATTCCAACTCCTTCCTATAATCTATTATCAAGCACATACTACCTAGCAGCATCCTCACAAGCCTGTACAGGCTGAGGCAAAAAAGTCCCACACCTTGGCTAGAAAGTGCCCCTGGTCATCATATAAGAGCAGAAACACACCAGCAAAGTAGCATGGACTGCAGTTTATTCCTGGGGCTCTTATCTGGTGCCTTTTCACCAGCAGGAATAGTCATTTTCAAGTTAACATTTTACTAAGGGCAAGTTTTCTGCAAGCATATAAACGAGCTCATTAAATAACTTGTATAAAATGCAATTTTTCATCTTCCTGGAAGATTTCCTAATGTAGATTATTGGAAAACTTTATTTTCATAGACTTCTATTTGTTGAGGTTTTTTTAAATAACTACAGCCCACAAGCAGACTTCTTCCTTACACAACTGAAGAACTGTGAGTCAAAAATGTGCAGTATCTACAATAAGGAATTTACATTCCAGCTTCCCACAGTTCCTCCCAAATGACCAATATCCTTTCTGAGGTATAAAAAAGAAACCAGAGAACTAAGCAAACAACACATAATAGTACTAAAAAAGGCATAGCTGAGGAATTCAGAAATAAACTGTGCATATCTTGTATTAAAAAGCATTTACATGTTGATATATATTTAGAACTGAAGGAATCAATGCCTTCTGCTCAAAGTCAATTGACAAAGTGACAGTTTGACTGGAGCCCATAAAAGGGTGGTGACAACATCCCACAGCGTGTCAATGCCTTGTCCTTTGGTCTTAACCAGTATGGGCATTCTTACCTCTGTGGGCAACCTCACCAATATCAGTTATCCCATGTAACCAACACAGCTCTGCTGCATTTTCCTATTTAATTTCTTCATCACTCAGCTCTCTTAACACAGACAGTGCTGCAGGAGAGCAGCTGGTTTGTTCTGAAGACTTGTCACCAATTCCAAGTGACAGAGTCCAAAAAGTTTCATGAGTTCACACACAGAGAGCTGTTAGCAGCCTGAACTTTACTAAATGCAACCACTTAAAAAGTTATAGAAATATCACTATTTTACAGTCCCATTCTTACTGCAGCGTTAAAACACGCATTCACGGCCAAGCATTATCTACATAATAAACACAGGACCTATAAACATATTCAGCTTTTTAAAGATTGCTGAAACTACCGATGCATCAAAACTGCAGAGGTGAATGGCTATATTATTTTATTTGCCACATTCATGCAACACTTGTTTCAGAAAAACGAGCCATAATGATCAAGGGACAGCAATACCCATGCAACCACACGACCAGCCCAGGAAGCTCAATGGGGTTAGACACGACTGAAAGAAAGAAAATCTGAGCCCACACATTTGCATTAATGCTCATGGATGAAAAAAAAAAAAGCAGCAGCCTAATCAGAAGCTGAGGAAGAGGGTGATAAAACCTTTGACTGCAACAGAAGTGTAAGCTTGAGCATCTCTTGCAACTGTTCTGTCAAATCCAGACATTTTAAGAAGTAAAGTTCTAGCATATTACAAGGTGCACATATTGCTTGTATGTGACTTTATCAGGAATATGTGCCTCTTAGAAAAAAGGCTTTTCTTACTCAAAATCAAAATAACATGATTTGCTACAGAGATTGTTTTAAAACTGAATTTCTATTCTCTAAAATTTCTCAGATTAATAGTCTCCATAAGATCTCCTGTAAAAAGAGGCCTAAGAAATTTTCTCCTGCCTACCCACATTATCAAACCACAACGAGGAGACCATCTTCCAGCATCTCTTCAATTCACAACACCCTTATAGGATAACCCCTGCTAAACTGGGAATAAGATCAAGATTCCTCTCTTCTTTTCCCATCTATTTCAGAGACAAACATCTGTTCACCAATAAATAAGATATAGATAGATAGATATAGATATAGATATAGATATAGATATAGATATAGATATAGATATAGAGAGATAGATAGATAGATAGATAGATAGATAGATAGATAGATAGGGAAGTTTTATGCAAGGCTTACTTAAATTATGAAATCAGGGCATTCCCTGACGCCAAGAGAAGACTGATAAAAATATTAAAGGCAATTAAGTAAGGTTAATTTGCCTTTTTTCTTTCAGTGAACTGTTTTCATTCTCTGTGTTTTCTTTATATAGTGTAACAGATAAACTGTTTTAGTGCAGGTCTATGGCAGAAAACAAAGATCCCAGAGACACCCAGCCATGCCAGTACCATTCACAAGATTAGAGCATGTCCTTTTACATTGCTGCATTTGCAGATACAAGTAATTTTCATACACGGTTGCTTATTTAAAAAAACAAACCCTTAAGTATGTTAGACACAAGCTTCTCTCATAAAAACTTCTAAAGAGACTGCTGGAAAGCTCCTTAAAAAAAGTTTCCTTATCAACTGGCTAAATGATGTCTTCATTTTGTTCATTTACTTAAATATTACTGCATCTAATCCATCACCACACTCTCTTCTCCATGTTCTATAACAGACATGCAAAACTTGTCTCCTGAATGAGCTGACCTATGTCAGCTTGTGATGGCATAACAATGCTTTAATGCCACAGAATGATCCTTTAAGCAGGAGTCTCTGAGCTCCATAGGAAAYTTCTGCAGTAAAATACTATTTTGTGAAGTGGCTCTGCCAGCAAATGTCCCTTAAAATACATTAAATATATGAGTAAAGAATAACTTGATTTATTTTCTCTTCAAAAACATCAGTTTCATTTTATTATGGAATACAAATATCATTTATTTAAGCTGAACTTCACCACAATCAAATTTTTGTGAGCAGACAAAACCAGATCTGTTTACAGACTGAAGCCAAAGAGAATTAAATGGTGTTCTCTTCAATTTATTGAATTAATTTATTGAATCACATAATACGCTACTGTGAGCACGTTTTTTTCTAAGTATGGTCATCACATCGCAACCAACAAGCCATAACATGGAGAATAACTGGAAGTCATGTAAAATAAAGTACAAAAATCAAGAAAGGAGTGTGGCAGGGAGCAGGGAATGGGGGCTGGGGAGGCAGGGTGCTACAGCATAAAAGCTCAATTTAAGGATTGGAGAATGAAGAAAAAAGACTGAAGAAAATCTAAAGAAAGTGTTTTTAAAAGTAAGGCACAGATTTGCACCTACACAAAATCACACAGAGAGGGACCAGCATTTAGCTTTCTTATTCTGAATACAGAACTATTAACCACTAGATATACTAATGAAGCAATGCATGAGAAAGACAGAAAGTGAAAGAGAAGTCTATTTATTCAACTGAACCAATTTCAGAAACAGTTCCTTAATGCAGCCCTATCAAAATAGCAATTAGCAACCAGAGTAAGAATAGATCCTGCTATACTCTGACAATATTGGTTTTGTTACAGTCACGCAGTGGGAAAAGATGTTTAAACACCCTATGGTCTGCTACAAACAGTGCAATGCACATAAGGTAAAAAAAAAAAATCCTCTGTGTTGGAATATATCCCTTCACCTGGTAGACAGTTTGGAAAGTTGAGAGGTATGAGTCCAGGTTCAACATAACAGGAAATTACTTTGGAGCATTGCTTATCAAAACAGCTTTCTGAAACAGTCTTTCTCATACATGCATTTGAAAAAAAAAAAAAAAGAAATCTGAGTATTTTTGGCATCCAATGTGTTAAACAGATGATAGGTATCAGATGGCAATACAGGGTGAGCAGCAAAAATATGACAAAGCACAGTGGTCTGTAAACAGAGCAAAGCTACTGAAATTCTAACTACCATATGGTGGTAACAAACAGGACACGTGCAAAACAGGAAAAGATCTCACAGTGAGGGGTGTGATAGGAGCCAGCAAGATGCAGAACTGAAAAAAAATAATACAATAGGACTGCAAGCACAACAGTGATAACGTTTCAAATTAATTATATTCAGCTGAGGCTCAGTGTGTACAGTATGTCTTCTACCTAAAAATAATTTAACAGCCTTGCTGAGAGCATCTCTAATTTATCATCCTGTTCACCTTCCTTTATAATTTCCATATTACAAGGAACAAAAAAGGCTCACACATCTATTTTAAATATACCTTCAAAGTGCTTGAACACAAGATAATGATTAAGCTTGTCTCCAGCATTACTTAATTCTCTTCATTCTTTTGGATGCCAAAGTAAACACAAATGAAAAGCATATGGCATCTTAGTGAATTAGAGAATTAGAAAAGGAGAACATTAACTGGTTTATTTTATGCTTCAAGCACGGCACATGGTAAAATTAAAAATGTCAAGGCTCTTTATATTCATGATTTATTTTCATTTCTTCTTTTAATGCACACTATTGAAGTTAAATGTTCTCAAGAATACTATTGGTGAAAGAAAACCAATAGCATGTTCTCTACACTTTTATTGCCTACTTTTTCTCCAGAATATCACTGTTCATAACTGTTTTAAGAAAACAGTCTTGAGTTTGAAATTATTCTCAGTAGAAAAATTGAGCCTCTTTTGTGGTGAGCATCCTTGCTTTTTGATGCTCACTGATACTGTACAAGCTAAGAATTAAAGCAGCGTTAGCAAAAAATTTTTCTGCAAAAATCTCTTACCCGATGAAGTTGTTGAGTAGAAAGTGTAAGCCCAAAATTAATGTAAACTATTTTTTCTTTGATTTAAATTTCCACAGCTAGGCCTATAGAAAAATATAACATCCGATTTCAGGTTTTCTTCTCCTTTCCTTCTTGTATCTATCTATATTTTGATTGATTCCCAAGCCTACTATTTATGCCCAAACTCTTATGAAAAGACATTCCCATAAAGAAATTTAGTCCACACAGTTCAGTACTGCTAATATATCAAAATATGGATTTTATTCCTATAATAATGCATACTGGAAAAATGCCATTTGGACAACACAGCAGAAGGACACCAAAAGGGATGCTTCAGTAACCACGTGCTCATTCATCACATCCAGCAGACCCACTGCAGTTCTCTCCTGTGGAGTCATACTCATCACAGGCATGATTTTAAGGGAAGAAAATCTTCTGCCAACTCATTTCCCATTTAAGTCCTGGCAGAAAACCCCTAAGGCTCATTTTAAACCAATAATGTCTTAAATAACAGGAGTGAGTGTCCCCTGGGAAACACTGCACAGAGTCTACTAACCTGTTTTATGATTCTGCCTGCTACTCTGAAGTACCCATAAATTTGGCAGAGAGACATTTCTTCAAAGGTTTTCCTTGGTTAGTATTTTTCTGCTGTTCTATAGTGGTTCTCACAACAGCCTACTAAGCAGTGTGTAGTCACAGAGATCCAGGCTCCCTGATCATTTTGGACCACCACAGGAGTCCACAGGTTGGTGAGCCATCATGTGCCATAAACTCAGACCTTCAGAAAATTTGGTTCAGTGTCACAGAAGGCTCCAGGTACAAATCTGATACTCCATGTAATTGTGTCCATAGAAAAAGCACTGAAAACTTTCAAGTGACCAAGTTAGAATTTGTTCCAGAATACTTGGATCTAACCATAGCATTAGTCTCCTACCTATTCTCTAGTAGGAAAAGGTATTTCATTCCCCTTGGCTAACCGTTTGCAGAGCCAAAAGCTGTAAAGATTTAGTTTCTGTCATAACTCAGTATTTTCTTAACCTAAAAATGGATTTCCAGATGGAGCTGGATGAAAAGGAAGAATATCATTCTTTTACATCAGGCTTTCTTATTGCTTGAGCCAGCMGTCTCTAAGCAGAATTCTTGTCGTTTTGATGACACTGACTTGCCCTTCTGCCAAATTCACAGATTCTTCACAACAACATGGAACAGTCATAGAATGCGACCACTATTTTACAGTCTTTTTCTGTGCCATGTTTTAAAAGGCACTCCCTCCCTTTACCTGGGTTGCACGGTTTAAAATCCAAAGCTGTGTCAAGAGTGCTCAAGTAACATTTTTATCCAGAACATGTCCTCTAAAACCTGAAGAGAATGATGAAGAGTGAAGCTGTATGGGTAACTGTATGTAGAGTGAGATCCTTCAAAATGGATTATGATTTCTTATCAGCTCTCTCCACCCAAGGGGAACAACCAAAAATTTCTTTCTGTCAGCTATAATCTGAACAGACACCAATGCATTTCTAAAGTAGAAGTGAAAATCTGGAGGCTTCAAGAAAATTCCTAGAGCTGGCCAACAGCACAAATACTGAGAGCTTTTCTATGTTTCAAAGCAAATCACCTACCAAGCCATCTGTGCATTGCACCACGCTTTGGTCTACTGCCAGGACAGCAAAGAGGTGAGCTGGACCTGGAACACTGACATCATCCAACCACGTCACTGATGTGGCCTCATATATGCCAGCTTCACAAAAAGCTAGGTACAATTTGCCAGACAAATTTGTCATATTTAACAATGAGGCAAAAAAATCCRACTTGTCTGATGAAAGGTAGTAATTTTCCTACCTGAAAACAGACAAGGAGTAAATATCTCTGAGTAGCAGCAATTCTCACCTTTTTTTTTTTTCTCTCAATATATTGCCAAGATTATCAAAATAATATCCTGGTATGACCAATATTATGTGTATATTCAAAAAACTTCCTGCTAGGATTGCATCATCTGAAATGCCATTTCTAACACTTTAGGAAGAGGTGACTTAGGATACGGTACACTGAAGGACAGACAGGATCTTTTTTTCTGTGATGAGGACTGAGATGTAGGAGATTTTTTGTGTGTACTAGATTATCTGCCTGTGCTCACTGCCACTGCTACTTTAATTTATTTATGTCACAGGTCATTAGAAGACCAAAATATATGTGAGGAAGATTGGAAGGAGGCAGAATGTTAGGAACTCAAATTATAATGTCCCTAGATAATAAGTTTGAATCGAAATGTACTAGGTATCCTATTTTATGTAATTTTGTTAGATCTAGTCACCTGGAGGATTACTTGGTATTTTATACAGACTCTTCAGCCAAACCATTACACTGTTAGGAGACTGAAAAGATTACTGCTTTAGCCTGGAGGAGTATGAAAACATGGCTTTACACACTTTGTCATTACCTATTTGATTACCAGGGAGTTATGATTGGTGGTATGTGTGACTGATGACTGTGAAACAGTGGAGTAGTYGCAACCATTATATTGGAAATATTATCAGCATGTATAATTAAATATATTACAGCAGTAAGTTTAGGTAAGTTTTCTTTACTAGACCATAAAACATCAATTAGTGCTTTTAGGAAACCTGTTCTTAACTTAGGAAGGTGTACAATATGAGTCTATTAACATTCTTGCAACATGTTCACGTCAAAAGCTTTAGTTCTAGCTCACATAATGAAAATGGCCCCTTCTGTCTCTTCTAGGGAAACTAAAAATTAAAAAATTTAAAAAAAAAAAAGACAAGAAAAACAAATAATAAATTATCTAAGTCCTGGAGTTCAGGAAGTGTGTAACACTGTGTTGATGGGATCTGAAGCTGTATAATGCATTAACTATAAGATAAGAAGCAAGTCTTGTTCAGAGAATATTGAGAGATCAACACCTACCAGGTGAATCACGCTCACCATTAAAAATGCCTGCCCTGCTTCCAAGGACAGTCACTTCTATTCCCATCCCTCAGTACTTATTCTGTCTTTCACCACTAGATTAAAAAGCTTTTAGTGGTGAATACTGTGTGTGTAGGAAAGTGTTTACACTTTATAATTAAGTCACCTCTTGATCTCCTGTGTGATAAACTAAATAGATTGAAATCTCTAAATCCTCCACTGCAAAGTAGTTTCTCCAGCATCTGAAATATTATTGTAGCTCTTAACCGAACCTTTTGCGACCTTCCAACAAGCTTTAAAAACATAATGCCCTAGAAATTGTGTCCTTCCTTTATCCTTTTTGTAAATGGTGTATTACGAACGCCAAGGGTGAATGTTGGGCTTAATGGCCCAACAGCATCTGTGTTCATCCAAGTGCCAATATTCATCCAATATTTATTTTAAAATATTTATCAGAGGCAGGTGATGTCTCAAGTTTTGTTTGGTTACTATCAAAGTCGGAAATGACTTCTTGTCCTCACGGGATGTAAATATACTTTTCCATTTATCCTTGTGTACAAACAGAAAAATTTTCTAATTTTTGTACATCTGAAAAAGAGCCAGCATCTTCCTTAGGATATCTTCTGTCTAAAATACATTTCCTGAGCAGCCTCCTTCTACTGGCATATCTGGATTTTTCCTTATTTATTTGGTATCTCTTACCAACTCCCTGTATTTCATACCTTATCATTCTAAACAGTTTGTGTCTATTAGGAATAATGACAGATGAGTAAAGACAGCTGGCGCTGCATCATTCCTAAGGTAGATATCGGTTGCTCAGTTAAAATATCACATTCCCTGGAAGATATTTCATATTAAACTTGACAGGATACTGTTGAATGCAAGCAAATGAAAGTTTCAAAGTCTTACATCAGTATTTTCATCCCTGAAAAATACCAAAAATATTGCCCTATTTTCTTCTTTGTAGTGTCTACAAAGAATTRCATAAAATCTTTTCTTCACATAAAATCTTTCCTATTCTTAGTAAGCACATTTGAAAAATTAGCTTTCACTTCTATGATACACAGGATTTATAGAGGAAGAGTCTTATATGAGTATTTAATGAAAATTAAAATAAAAATTAAAAATGCAAAATGAAAAGTGGCAATCAATTCCTTGGGGGGAAAAACCCACTTAATTCTTTTGGCCACTAAGGTGTATGCTTTTTCTTTGATCATTTATACTACTGAAAAATTTTCAAAGTCAGAGAAAATAGCTCCTTGTCATGAAAAAAGAAAAATTAACTGTCCTGCTTTAAGWAAAAAGTCTCACTATTCTAATGTAACTATTCTACCCCTTTCCTGTCAAAAACTCTAGATAATATGAATCACAGTAGAATTTAAACAACTAAGACAACTAAGACTTTTTTTTACTTTCACCAAAAACATACATCTATTAACAGCAGAAAAAATGCTCCAGTGTGTTGTATCCTTATTTTCTTCTACTAATGTTCCTTAGCTAAATCTCAATGTCTTCAGTCGGGAAATTCCTTGGAAACAATTCTGAAATCCTTCCTTCACCCTGCTTTCTATTTTTAGCTTTCAGATGTTGGCAGGTAGAAAAGTCGATTGCTTGCAAATCCTGAATTTCAGCAGACTCCTTTGATTTCCTTCTTCGAGGTTGCAACAGACAATTAGTATGTCCCCGCTGTCAGAAAAGTTCTTAATTAAGTTCATGAAAAGGCTTTTGAATTCTTGACTGAAGTGGAACACTCTTGTTTATTGCTCACGGTGTCATCGCTGACAGGCTATGAATAGCTCTTCCGCTTCCCCTTGCGCGCTCTCCAGCAGTGGAGAGGCTGCAGCCCCTCATCAGCTCCGCTGTCGCGAACAGCATCGCTGGCAAACCTTTCATGTGCCTCATGGARCTCACCGTGCCACTGCTGGAGGCGTTCTCCAATGGGCTGGATCCTTCACCTTAAGTCACACACATTCAACTCCTACAGAAGCCAACATGTTACCATAAAGAAAAAAAAACCCCGAGTATCTGCTGTTCAATTATTCTTGTCATCTTCTGTGACCTGAAATGACCAGGACAAAAAGCATCTAAAAAGCCTAATTCAGAAAATGGATATTTCTATGAGCTGAAATTCTGTCATTTTTATATAAATTTTTAGACCTCCGAAAAATAATGTAACGTTCTGTGATTTTCTTAAAGCGAATCTCAGTTTTAACCTTCAAGTATTTATTCTGATTTTACTTAGATAAGTGTTTAGCTCTGGCAAGGATATGATTTGCATTTTATTGGTAAGGAGAGCAAATATGGATTCACACAAGAGAGACTGAGAGTGACAAGAGTTGAGAGACAAAAGATAAAATTTCCAGATTAAATCTCTGCAGATGCTGAAAACAAAAAGGGAGTAGGGGATGACAATACAAATACTGCTCTAGGAAAAAAGCAAAAAAGTTAAAGTATGGTGTCAGACAACTTCTGTCACTTATTCATTTTTAGCACCTTCAGAATCTTGTAAATATACTGCTTTACTGTTCAATTTTCTTCTTCTCTATTTGGAAAATATTAGACACACCAGCAAGCTTCCACTACGGCAAGCCAATACTGCTCTATTTWTTTTATTTCCTTCCTTACTCATTAGCTGAAATGAAGTCAAGAGGATTAATAAGTAAGAAATTTTCTGTTCCTAGATCTGACAGTGCAGAAAAGTCTATAATGTATTAGATTCTCCAGAGACACAGTCATTTAAAATAGTTTTTTTAGAGATTGGTGACTGTATAAACAAACCAAACAATAGTTGCTTAACTCTGCACCTTAAAACCACAAGCCCCATCAACACAGGTGCTCCCAAAAAAAAGTCACAAATAGCCTCTCACGTAGATGCACTACATTCCCACAGTCAGGCAACCGAATCCTGCCCCTAGTTATAGTCAATGGAGTCTACAGTGTGATTGCCTCACACTGAAGTAGAAATCTGCTTTTGATTGCCCTGGCCCTGCCTGAGCTTAGCTTTAGTTCTGAAAGCAACTGTCTGGCAGTCAAAATAACAAGACAAGGCAGAAGCCTGTTACACTGTTTTAGAAAGTCACTTTTTCTGGGGGAAAAAACCAAACATCTCTCCTATGAATTACAGAGACATCCCCCTTTTTCCCCCCCATCAAAAAAACAAACAAAACAAAACAAACAACAAAGAAACCCCATCAAAAAAACCCAAAGAAAACAAGACGTCCTCTTTTGAAAAGGAAGAGCACAGCAGGATGTTTAGTTCAGACAATTAAATTGTATTAGCACTTTTAAAAAAATCTCTCCCACACTTCAGAAATGACGAACCACAGTAATAACATTTGTGCAACTGTAATCTAGAAAGTTTCTGTTATCAGATTTGTGGGTTTTTTTCTGAAATAACCTAAATTCACATTTATATGGCACAAACCCACACTCAATCTAAATATTACCCTTCTGATTGTGCTTTAATAACAATCATATATCATGCCATCCTTCAAATTTGATAGTAATGCTTAATATTAAAGGACTGTGTTTTACCCATGCTGATATAATTCTTCAGTCTAATATGTTTCATACATTGAGTTAGTCAAATGAAAATATGTCTGCTGTTTTCTACTTCATAAATTCCATGTGCTTACACTGCCTCTTAGGATGTTGTGTGTGAAAATTTCATACAACGTACATACTAAATGTATGTATGTCTAACACAGTTCAAGCTCTTGATCATATAAATAAGTAAAACCATTCTGATCAGATATGGCTGAATTTGTACGAACCAGACAATTACACATTCCTCTCTTGGCATCAATGCTTTACTGTTCCCTCATTTGAGGTCTTACATATGTGTATATCCTCAATTTGCAGATGAACAAACTCCCTTCTCGGGATACCAGAAAAGTAAAAGTAAGCAAAGACATCAAAACTAACAAAATACCTGATTCAGATGAGAAGGAAAACAGGGATCTCAAAATTTCCTGAATTACAAAAACCCACAAATTTTCTTCTTCGGGATTTTTTGTTCTATGCATTTTCACTATGGTAGCAGATGCTGAGGATTTAAAATTACAGTAGTTTCCTCATGTTCCCAAAGGATCCAAAGCCAAAACCAAGAATGCTACTTGAGAATGGATGGTCTTACCTCTATTCTTAATTATTTCTCCAGCACAACTAGATCAAGGAATCCACAGCCTAGCACACTAAATAGCATCTTTGTGCTTAACCATAGGGCTAAGTATGTTAAAAGTTGGAGGTGAAGAGGTGGTAGGTCTGTTCATAGGCAAGGGGAGGATGGTAAGAATAGTAGGTTTTTGGTTTGCTGCTGAGTCACACCAGTACAAGTTGTGTCTTGTAGGTACAAGAAGAACAAGAGGTACTACAAAATTGACTGTTGCACTGGATGGAGTGGGAGGTGAAAAGATGGACACAAGAGTTGATGAGTGAGGTTTTATTCCTTAAAATTTAGTTTGCATTGAAACATTTTTACTAATTTAAAGGTAAAAGGGACTGACCCAAAAAGAAATGTATGTAGGAGACTCATCTAGGATGAGGTAAGAGGCTGCAAGTGATCAGCTAGATGGAGTTTAAAAGCAGGTAACTTCTGCAGCACGGTGGACCAGAATAATGCAGTAAGGTGCCAAAACTCAAAAATATAAGGAGTGGGGGTTTTTATATGCTGCATTAATCACTTAAATTGCACTTAAATGCAATTCGATCTGTCATTTTATGAAGTCACTAATTTTCTTCTGATTGTTTAAAATACTGTGTTGTTTCTTTCTACTTGGAGACTGACAATGCCTAGACATGTCTCAGAATTTTTCAACTAAATATAGTTTCTTTTACTATACAAGAATATACAAACCTAAAAAAGCCTACCTTTCTTTACAGTTAATTAAAAAAGGAAGGTATCAGTCGGAGTAGGTCATTTTCTGAAATCCTCTTCTCCATCTATCATATGAGGAATTAGATGGCTATATCACCCATATGGATGTAAGTGGAATTCCAAGAACAGGTGCCTAGAATTTTGGTGAAGCAATACCTACTTAGTAGAAGTTGAACTAAGGAATCTTGTAATGAAGCTGAATGACACGGACCCTCCAGGCAGATGCAAAGGGGAATGCATTTATTGCAAAAACCAGGCCTTTTTAAACAGTTAGGCCTTTATCTGTTGCATACCTTTGAAATACAACAAACATAATTCAATCAACTACCATAAACCACGATTTGAACACGCGATGGTTATATAACTTGTTTTTCTACCTCTAATTCAGCTGAGTCATTCCCAGAGTCCTTTTCTACTTAGCCGAAGTAACAGGAGTGAGCCATGATTTTACAGGCGTAACAAGGCCTTCGTTTTGCAAAGCCCCACTCATTCGCAACGGAGTCTGAACGCTTTATTGTTCTTGGCTGCACGTTTCTTATGCATACATTCATCTTCTCTTTTTGTGGGTCCTGCCCTTTTACTCAGTCTTTTATTTCTCATCTTCATACTGTCCAGAGTCATACAAACCATCAGTATGAGACCTAAAGGATCAGGCAAATCCTCTGCCTTTCCCAAACTGCCGTTCTCTAATACCCTTTCTTACAAAGCTTGAAATTAACCAATGTTTAAAAGAGCATTATTTGGATTTTTCTCATTCCCTAACAGTGCTTTTTAACAATTTTTTAAAAATTTATGTCTCCTTAATATTATTGCCTAAAATTATAACTTCAAAACAGACCTTTTTTGCTTTTTCTTACTTTTCTTCATTGTAAATATTCAGAGAGGACCTTTTCACCTATTCAATACTGTCTGGCATATGATATTTTCRAACTGAAATTTCATTCTGAACACATCACAGGATTGCAATGTTACAAGTTACTACCAAAGACCATAAGGTCAGAAACCAGAAAGGTGCCATTACCTGCACACAGTCCATACCCTAAGAGAACCTGTAGTTGACAACTTATGATTACTACACTGCAGAAAATAAGCATTGTGGCCAGTGGTCTGTGAAGAAAGAATAACATTAAAAGAAAGTAAGATGAGACTAGGTTAGCTTGAAAACATAATGGATTAAATGGGGGCATGAATTTTATTCAAGTCTTTTCCCTGTTCTGTGCTTCTGCTCATGAAGGGAAAATACTAGAGGTTGTCCACAATTCCCTTTTGCTGCAGTATCTTCCAAAGAAGCTTTATTGGGTTTGCATGGTCAGGTCTTGGCACCGGGGGGGGCTACAAGGGTGGCTTCAGTGAGAAGCTGCTAGAAGCTTCCTACATATCTGGCAGAGCCAATTCTAGTGGATCTAAGACAGATGTGTCRCTGGCCAAGGCTGGGCCAATCAGAAATGGTGGTAACACCTCTCTGATAACGTACTTAAGAAGAATAAAAAAAAATTATTACACAATTGTAATTGCAGCCAGAGAAGAGCAAGTTGAGAACACGTGAGAGGAACAGCTCTGCAGACACCAAGGTCAGTGGAGAAGGAGAGGGAGGAGGTGCTCCAGCTGCCAGAACTGGGATTCCTCTGCAGCCCGTGGTGCAGACCATGATGAGGCAGCTGTGCCCCTACAGCCCATGGAGATCCATAGGGTTGCAGAGATCCACCTGCAGCCTGTGGAGGAGACCCACGCTGGAGCAGGTGGATGCCTGAGAGTAGGCTGTGAACCCATGGGAGGCCCATGCTGGAGCAGGGTCCTGGCARGGACCCGGACACTTGTAGAGAGAGAAG
Source organism: Amblyornis subalaris (assembly GCA_018881555.1). Taxonomy (NCBI): domain Eukaryota; kingdom Metazoa; phylum Chordata; class Aves; order Passeriformes; family Ptilonorhynchidae; genus Amblyornis; species Amblyornis subalaris. The sequence goes on along the minus strand of JACAXG010000002.1, from coordinate 2,384,776 downwards.
CCCACACTRGAGCAGGTTTCGTAGTGCGACTTATGACTCCATGGGGAAATGACACTGGAGCAGGCTGTGCCTGAAGGACTGCACCCTGAGGAAGAGTCACACATGTTGGAGCAGTCTGTGGAGAACTGTCTCCCATGCAAGGGACCCCACAGTGGAGTAGAGAAAGGACTCCTCTTCCTGAGCAGCGGCAGGAACAACCTGTGATGAACTGACCATAATCTCCATTTCCAGTCTCCCTGTGCTGCTGGGGGAAGCAGGTAGAGCTGGGAAGGAGGGATGGGGGTGAAAAAAAGGTRTTTTTAAGGTCTTATTTTACTTCTCATTATCCTGCTCTGATTTTCTTAGTAATAAATTCAATTAATATCTCCAGTTTGAGTCTTTTTTGTCCATGATGGAATTTGGTGAGTGATTTCTCCCTGTCCGTATCTCAGCTCATGAGCCCTTTGCTATATTTTCCCTCCACTGTTGGTGAGTGATTTCTCCCTGTCCGTATCTCAGCTCATGAGCCCTTTGCTATATTTTCCCTCCACTGTTCAGATGTGGAGGGGAGTGATAGGGAGGCTTTGGTGGGTGCCTGACTCCCAGACAGGGTCAACCCACCATAGAAGTATAAAATAAAGACATTTCTATGATTGCTAAAGAATATCACAATTATTCCCTGATTTAAGTGGAATTCATTCTTATTACACCACAGTGTGGCTTTCCACTACAAGTTAATACCGAGATACGCATGAGGAAACAAACCCATACCTTCCGTCATGAAAACTTAGATGTCATCTCTAACACGTTCCCTCAATTCGACTCTGGGATTTGAAATGTATTCCCATGCACTTTTCTTTGACAGATTAATGCACTGAATATGGTAGCTCATTAAAACATTTTAAAATAAAGTACAGTTTGGGGATTTCTAATGTGAACATGATTTCTAGAATTATCTAAACAAGGAATTTCTCCATTGCAGTATTTCCCCAGACATCATTGCAAGTACAGAAAAGCAAAGCACCAAGGCACACTTTCCATTTTAATTTGTAATTGCTCAGCACCATAAAGTTGCGTAGGGAAGGCTGGTGGCAAATAACTGTTTGGTGCACATATTCAATAAATCCTCACTACAAGCAAATGAAATCAAGAGTTTCTATTAATGGACAGAATATCAGCAGTAAATGATGAGCTGAATGTCCCTGTTGCTGCACAATACAGAACAAAGAAATGGAAAACACATAAAGATGTCTCAGCAATGACGGGCAGAGCCATTCTGCAAGTTACTGTGTGCCATGTCTATCCTTCTTCACAACCACAGTTAACAGTGCTAAACCTTCCTGACCAAAAGACCAAAAAGATATGCTCTTAAACAGAGAAAGAACAGTCTGTGAATAGCCACCCATCATCTCTAGTCTCTTGGTGGGAGAAAGTGATTTCCTTCAACTTTTTCATACCAGAGAGAGGGATAGCGTGGAAAACACTCATAAAGTAAACGAAAAGATAGACTATGTAAGACAGCAGAGGCATAGGGAAGTGATGTTCCCAACTATCCTGTGTTGGCCACGAAACTTGCTTCCAGCAGGCAATGATTTAGAGAATCTCCAGAAGTTAAATCTCAGCTAATAAGAGCAGATCCATGGTTAGGTAACTAGAACACAAACACTCTTTTAGATTGATTTTGCTAAAACTGGATCTTTTTGTCAAAGAAATTGCCTATACAACAACTGGGAGAGTAAAAGTCCCTGGAGCCACTGCTCCACATTGACCAGTGAGCAGACTAGCTTGACACATTTAATCCTATAGGTTATTTGTACATCTGCAGGTAAGAATAAAATAAAGGTGATGCATTCAGAGCTTTGGAAAACTAACTGCCTGGCAGGAGAGGTTCAGGACAAACATTTGCTCTAATTATTCCTCCTGTAAGCGGGAAAAAAATGACTGCCCTATCTTTGGTTAAAAATCTAGGAGCAGAGTCTCTCCCCCTCTCATGCCCTCCTTATTTAATCCCYCCTTCCACTCACCCGCTCCCCCTTCTTCTTTGTTCTATTTCCACCTTCATTACCACCTCCTCCTCACCTCTCACATTCTCTCTTTTGTCTTCCTCACTTTCTCTCTCACTTTCTCTCCCCCTTTTCTACTCCTCATCCCACACACCCTCCTCTGTTAGCTTCACTATGTGAGAAGTTAAGAGGAAAAGAAGAAAGAGAAAAGACAGAAGGATTTACGGAGGTGGAGAACTACAAATAAAGACGGAGAGACAAAAAAAGAAAGATGTGCTAAGCCATCCTATTTGTGTCAGTGAAAGCAAGGATATGAACTCAGAGCCCCTGATCCGGCAGACAGATGCTAACTAGTAGGAAGCAATTCTGCCAGCAGGGACACCATTTAAGAATTCAATCAATAGCAAATCTCTGGTGAAAACAAATAAGCATGCAATATTCAAATGTAGATTAAAAACCATTAAAATCACACTGGGGTTTAGTGGCAGAGTCGGAATTACAAACCATAGTACAAATGAAGTGACTCCCTACTCAGAACAGCTTCAAATACAAAAATGGCTGCACAAACAGTCATCTTCCCGCCAAAATACCTGCAGCTGCTTATTTGTGTGCAGACCATCACATGCACATCTACTTATTCATATAAATTATCTGGAAAGCATACTTTTTAACATTGAGATTTTACTGACAATATTCATAATTACCAACCCAGTTTATTCTTAGACATTCTCCTCCCAGGATTCACGAAGTATGTGTCAGAGTTTACAGCAGGGATCCTTCAGAGTTGCTAAGCCTGCCCAGCTTTCACTGTTTCATGGCTTTAGAATCAATCAGGCAGTATAGAGAGTGGTGGTGTTTTTTTTTTTAATTAGATCATATCAGGATTATAATTAGCACCGTGTAGGAGCAGAATTAAGGTAACACAGCAAAACGCAGAACGATTCTACCCCGCCTGGCATGGCTAGTGCCAGCAGTAAACCAGCTAATAGAGTTTGATTATTTTCTTCTTGCCACATGTGCTTTCATTTCCAGTGCAAGACAGTGGAAGCGGCTCCAGGAGGAGAGAGCAGAGGGTGCTGCCTCAGTCCCCTCATCGCAGAGCTAGCAGGGTGCAAARGTGTCACAGTTACTTTCACTCTGAGTATGCCTGGCTTCCAGGAGCAACAGCAGACCTGCTGTGCCATGCACAAACAATGCAGGTTTGGTATCGGGGGAAACACCTACTTGGCTGCAGGCACGTTTTCTCTGAGCTTCTCTAAGGGAGACCAAGGGGCTGGAAGCAGGCTAGGCAGCACACGCTCTTTCTCACCCTTTCCCACTGTGAAGCACAGCTAACAGCTGAACAGAAACACACTGAGCCTCCCTTGTTGGCAGTTAATCCCTCGGGGCAGCGGCACCACCATCACCCCATCACAAGGTGTAAGACATGTACAGCAAACCTCACTTGTTCCTCTGCCACACCAGAAGACAGGTGTTGTGGAAATGAATCTGTACTGAGATAAGCAGCAATCATGACAGAGATACCTGCTCAGCACAATTTGCAGACTATTGTCCTTGCAGCTCTGGCAGAGTGGGAGGTTGTCCCTTCAGCAGTCCTCTAGGCATCTCCATTGAATGAGAAATCTGCTAAAGAGCCCCAGCCATCTGCCCTCTCTCTTTGTCTACATCTCATTATGTGAGAAAGTAGAGTGAAGTTCACCCTGTTTTATCTCAACAAATGGCTGCCTGATTATCCATTTTAACAAAAAATAACTAAATACCAACAACTAACGCCTCACAAAGCAGTCGACATGATTAAAGCACTGTGACTGCTGCAAGAAAGGCAAGCCAGAGCACAGCCACATTTCACAGAATAAAAAAACCATGTAGGCTATAAGGGGTCTCTGGGCTTCATATAGTCCAACACCCTGCTCAGAACAGCATGGTTTTTGAAGATGCACTGCTCTGCGAGTACCTCTGCAATGCAAGGGGCGCCAGCCACCGAGCAAGATAATCAGGCAGGCAGACAGGGCAGCCCCAAGTGACTCAGCCAGTCCCTGAATCCAAACGTGGCTAGCAAAACTGGTATGGTTATGGTAGCCAAGATCAGTCAAGAGTCCAGTGATTGCCAGGTAAGTCTGTAGTAATGACAGACATCACATCAAGCAGCATTTTCCCCCACCATCAGCTCCTGAGGGATATCACCAGTTGTCAATTGTATTTTGGATGTGGACCACCAACCTTGGAATGCAGCAATCCAACAAGCACTCACCAATCCTCAAATTATCTACCATGATACTACTGAAGAATTTTTTGAGAACTTGCTGAAGTACATTTCGAGCAATATGCACTGCATTTCTCTTGTTTACAGAGCCAGTAATTTGTAGGAGGCAATGAGGCTGGTCAGGCATGACTTGTCATTAGYAATGCCATGCTAGCTGTTCTCAACATATTCTTGTCTCCCCTGCGCTCAGAAATGGGTTCTAGAGTAATTTGCTCCATAGTCTTCCCTGATACTGTGGAGAGACAAACAACCATATAGGTGTTGTTCTTCAAGATAGGTGCAACCCATATATTTTCCAGTCATCCCGGATCACTCCTGATTGCCAGATGATAAAAAGCAATCTTGTTACATTTGCAAGCTTCCTCCACAACATTGGCCGCATCTGTACCAAGATTTGTAGGAACCACTGCAAAAAATTTCTTAAATGATTTCTAAAATATGTTCTATATCTAGTAAAATTTCAGGTCAATTCTGTACGTTGCACAGATTGTATCTGACCTGCGGTCCAGGAACCGACATTTTCACATGCCATTAGAGACTTTAAGATCTTATTGATAAAATTAGCATATAGATTAACATTTCATCAACCAACAGCATTTGAAAAGCCCACTTGGACTAAGGAAAAGGATTGTTCCTCTCATCTAAACAAAATCCCTTTCAGTTTGATGGATTACTTTTGTTGTCAAACAAGTTTTGTCCAATGCCAAAGCCATCCCTGTGAAGTTGGTTAAGCTGGCTTTAAAGATATTTTCTGTTAATGCACGGCAGCAAGACATCTTCCAGTGGTTCAGATCTGATTAATCTATGTCTGTGTGTGCAGAATGCACTTCATCCATACATGGACCTTCTGGCTAACTCAGCCACTTTCACTTTTGCATATTCAGAGAAATGCTCCATGCCCAATCTCTCCACTTTGATCAAGTTCCTGTGTACTTTCACGTAATGGAATTTCAATAATGGTACTTTTGTCAGATAATCAGTTAATTCCATTCCATTTTTTTTCCCATTTTACTGAAGCCAGGATATAGGCATTCTCTCCATCCTGTGCAGTATTGGCTGCAGTTTTCTGCTTCTGTTCTGCCTTTACTACAAAGGGAATTACATTAGACTGGCAGCAACAGTCTCATGGCTTATTAGTATTTTCTTTGCTGATCTTTGAAAGGTTGTACCCAGAGAGGAAGCATTTAGCAGCTAGGAAATGAGCCAAAGAAACACAATACTTGAAGAGAGTTCTCTCCCAAACTAAAAAAAAATATTTTTACTAGACTGAGTCAAACCATTATACACCCTATAAAATTAATTTAAGAAATCAAAAATTATCAAAAAGGTCAAGGGAATAYTCATGAGATTGCTCCACTAAGTCCATTTCCTGAAGACACCTCTAACATTTCTATCATTTCCCTACATCCTAGTTTTTTGCACATCAGAACTATGGACTGAATCTTAAAAATTAATAACTGAGAAACATATCCTTTTTTTGCGCCATGTTTCCCACTTACTTTTCAGCAGATACTSATGTTTTTACATTAATGAACCAAAATACAGCTCAGATAACATGATTGTGATTATTAAAGAAGGCATCCTTTTCTTCCCTTACCCACTGTTGTCAAAACACTTAGTTTAAATCATACTACCTGATTTTTACAGTTTCAAACAACTGTATAATTTATACATTATTTGATAATCACATTACTTTTATTTAGCCTAGATTCAGATTCACAACAGCCCCTAACAACTAAGTGGAGTTTATTGTCTTCTGATCCCACTGCCTAAGACTTGTCAGGAGAGAGAAATGAAGAAGCAGAAATGCTGCAGGTGTCTTCTGGATAGAAATCCTAGAGAAATGCAGGGCAGGGGGGAGGAGTTCACCTGCTGTATTTTCACACCTCTTTGACTGAGTGTCAGGCACCATCACTACACCAGGAGAGCTGGTTTTTGGGTCACTGCAGCAGTTCTCCTGAACTAGGATTTTATTAACTCGTAATCAGTTGCTGAGACACACCTAAGGGGCATCATGAGACTGACATTTCCTGTTCACTACAACATGCAAGAATTTAAAGGAAAGCACCTTTTCCCCTGAGTTGTTTTGGGAAGTCACAAAATGAGTACCCTTGGATATCTGGCAGATGCAGACCTTCAACTAAAAAAGAAATTCCAGGATGGTATGTATCACTTAAAAAACTTAAAGATTTTAAGTTGTGACTGCAGAAAACATCTGATTCTATTAAAAAATCGAGGGGGGGAGGGAGGGAGGGAAGAGAACACAGAGAAAATGGGCTGAACCATGCTGCTGGAAAACCTTAAGGTCTGACTGCATCTTTCCGCACTCTTAGGAAAGGCTTCCAAATATCCTGCTCTAGGCAGTCCTTACAGCACGCCCATTTTCACCATTTTCCTCTAACATATTGGAGAGATTCTGTCCTGAATTTATGTACTTGACTCTTGATACCAAGACCAATCATAGTTCCGAAGGATAATTACATGCCTTCATTATACAGAAGAAGTTAGCCTAAGGTCAGCAGGGCAATACGCATCCACTACTGAACACTAAATAAATTTCAATGTATTTGATCTGCCTGATGATCAATATGGATTTTAAAGGTCTTCTCAACCCCATGATGAAAAAGGCTGGAGAAGCATGTGGCAGAGCCTGCACCATCTGTGGGACAGCAGTAGTAAAAAAAAAGAAGCTTAACAAAAAAGCACCATGATATTGTTAGAGATAAGGCAAGCCTTAAATCCTCTGTTTCTCCACCAGGCTGGGTAGCTGCTACCCAAAAGAAAGGAGTCACTATCAGACATACTTCAAAGATAGTGTGTCAGATTATTCACTGATACTATCATGTCATACAAAAGCCAGTACCAAAAAAGACTGATTTGAAGTGGTGGTTGATCAAAACCATCCTGCTAGCTTTGAACAATCTCTGTAAGGTAGCATGTACGTAGTCTTAGTAAAACACCRGAAGACTGAAGTTCCATGGTGTCAACTTGGTACCTATTTTGGTTAATACAGAAACTTTAAACATTTTATTAGAAAATAAAGTCAGCAGGATGTTTTACAACTTGGAATGTTCTGATTTCCAGTGTTCTCTAACAAAAAACTTCTCAGCACGCTCCTATAAACTGGGCCCTCTGCTAAATGGCATCAATAAAATGGCAGCTCCCATAGAGAAAATTTAAACTAAAGAAACAATCCGTTTTTAAGCTTAAAAACGTAATCCAGAAAATTCATACTTTAATTTTACATATACATTCCAGAAAGATCAGAACTTTAAAAGCACTTTAATGATATTTGCTAATCCAGAATTCTRTGATCCTTAGACCTATATTTAGACCACTCTCTGGGACTAGTCTTAAACACAGAAACCAAAGAAAAGGAAAACCATTTACAGATTCATTTAAGAGAAATGCACATTAACATCAACTCTGTGATTTTTGATGGAAACCATTAAGTGTGATCTGGGTTCTGCAAGAAGGAGAAAAAATGTATTAAAAAAAAGGCAGCTGACATTTCACCAAAATGAGCATCCAGCCTCCAGAGCTCAGCTCTGATGACAACAGATAGGCTCCACAGCAGTATCAGCAAGAGGGATCATTTAGACAAGAAGTACAATCCTTACTTACACAGCCCATTAACTAGCTATATATATACACACACATAGAGAAACACACGGAAACTTTCTTTTGGCTAAGGTTTTATTATACAATGAACTTGGGGAGAGATGGGGTTTCATGCAAAGCTGCAGAAAAAGTCCTTAAAAAGCATTTTGAAATTAATGTCAGAACATCTTCTATTACAGCTCATTTTTGATGAGTAATGAGTTTTACTTCCTACAAAATCTATTTTAAAAAATTTTGCCTAATAGAAGCTACTTCTAAATGACAACACCCAATTCCATCTTTACGCAGGCTGTACATTTCAGAGGTCACCGTGAAGGAGGAGTCAAGGGCTGCACTGGCTTTAGGCTAGATGGAAATCACCTCATGCAGTCAGTCCAGAGAATTCCCGGTGCTGGACACATTGGGGCTGCCTGCACCTCCGTTCCAGGAGAGCCCCCTGGGCTACAGTGCAGCAGGACAGGCCCTCCTTATGCCTCCAAGTGAGCGTGCACCCCAAGGAGCTGCCAGCCCATGCCCCAGCCCGGGCTAAGCCGGCCCAGCCATGCTGTCCTCAGGCCACAGCACCAGAGCGCAGCCACCTCACGCCAACTCTGCCCTGACCGGCACTGCGACAACACCCGCTGCCGACAGCTAATCAAACAGCTTTATATTAATACATAATTGATTCTTTTTTTAAAAAGAAACTTTCAAAGCATCAAAYCGTCTTTCTCGGTCATTAATTCAACCTTCTGAATATTTTATATCTCCAGACACTTCTACTTGTGCATACTTATTTTAAGAGCACTTCATCACAGCACTGATGCTACTTGTATACATTCATTGCTTCCTAATTTCTTTGTGTACGCAAACATAAATAGAAATGCCTACAGTCTGATGTCGTTACACTACCCAAATGGTACTGGAAAGACGTGAAGTCACTTTTACTAGTAATGATGAAACTTAAAAATCAAAAGTTTATCTGATTCCATACACAGAATAGCTATGCCTACTTACATAAGACTATTTCTGGCAAACAGAACCTTTTATTATTTATAAAACAGTAGCAACTCCTCTTTTCTCTGAAAAGAAACAAAATTTTCCCTTGTGTGAAAATCTTATTTTGACATAACTACCTTCATATTTTTTTAATTCACAGCATACGTCTTCTGTTTTCAAACACCAAATATCTACATTATTAATTCCATCCAGAATTATTTATGTGGGATGATGGGTCAAAAAGCAGCCTGGAAAACAAGAGCTTCTTTTGGATTTTATTTTCCAAGTATTATACAACCGATAATTTTATGAAAATTGAACAGTCAATACCACAGACATAATCAAACTACAAACTTCATCTCCTGCATCACCTTCCTAGCCAGTAAACCAAATTCCCGAGGAGCAAAGCATTATCCACCTGCTTCCACTCCCCATGCACTTGCATCTTTAGACTTACTACAGATTAATGGGCTAGAGATGGGGCTTGTGGATCAGCTATCTGCAAAAATGTGATGCACTGTGTTCTTGGTAATCAAGGAACTACATCATAAAAAGAACACCCTGCTGAATTCACCTGCTAGCTTTTCCTCCAAGTCATCAATTCAATTGCTTGCAACTGCTGTCCCAACTTCAATCATCTAACTCAAGGCTCAATAAGCAAGAAGAGGAGCAGGTATAATGAACATGTCCCCCAGTGGCTGCTTTTTAAAAGATTTCTTAGAAGTCTAATTTTGAAAGCAGGATGGGAAAAGAGGGGAAAAAAATGACAAGAGAAGCAGTTGTGAGGAGTGGGGAAATAATTTGTATTCTTTTCCTGTAAAATGAGTTCTGTGAGACCAGCAGTGCTTCCAAAAATAGAAGCAATGCTAGTGGAAATAAATATTATACCACTGATGTTCTGCTTTTTTTGAGCATCTTCTCTCTGAAGGCATCGTAATAATACCAGCTAAAAATGAAGTGTTCCACTAATTTTTCACTTTTCTCAATTCCGCACAGAAAAAGTTAGTGCCCTACTATTGATCACACAGTGCATCATCATCAACTGATGATGAGAACATACATGATGATGAGATAAATTGGTGATGGAAAATACAAGTGGATGCCAACAGTGGCACTACATCACACCAGACTTGGTTTTTGTAAGAGGCTAAATTCTCCTCAAGGATGTAAATGTTTTCCTGTTAACAAAGATCTACATCAGCTCACTAAGAAAACCCCTTGGAACATAGAAAAATATTCATTACATCAGTACACACATAACAGAGTTTGGCAATTTGTCACATCTAAAAGCAAGAAATATAAAAGGAATAATCTCATTTTAAATTAACATCAATATGCAGTTCTTCACATTGATCAGCATATGCATGATCAATTATTAAGAATAKTTTTAAAGAAAAAGTGCACTGAACTTAAATGTGGTTTCTCTGGGAAAAATAACATTACTCTTTATCCAGGTAACTTTACATATTAAAGAGTTAAACTCCAGCCCCTTGCTAGAGATTGTTACAAAACCAGAAAACTTAAATGAGAGGCTCACAAATTTAATGTATTTATTTTTTAATATAAAAGGCCAATTTTCTCACCTCAATAGGGCAGTCTCTCCCCAGGGAAAATCAGCATGTTCCAGTGCCGTGGTAGAAGAGAACACTGTAGCGCAAATAAATGACTAAAAAAGAACTGGTGAATGACTATTATTTTTTCAGGTTTTAAGCATACCTAGATCACACATTCAAAGCTGACTAATCTTTGTCAATTGAAATAAATCAGGAAACCTTGCCACTAATTTTTAATTCTGTTTTCAAAACATAGTGGCCTTCCATAACATCTTCTAAACTCTTGAGGGTGGCAATTTTTTTTTCAGAAAATGTCTTCAGTGAGAAACAGCAATCACATAACTGGCACATAATTGAGCAGTTTTCAATGATTCCCTCACAGAGATGGCAGCTGCTTTTTTCTAGTTCTTTCCCACACTGTACACAGCTACTGCCATCTTCTTCCTCCATTAATTATCCCTTTGACTTTCAGTTGTGCTATTTCTTCCCTAATGCTTATTCTGCTATACTTTTCCACTTTCTAGTTAATGTTTCTACTTTCCTTCCCACTTATTTTTTCTAAATCATTATTTTCTTAAGATTCCCCACCTATTCTTAGTAGGGCTGTAGGATACACCTACTCTTAGAAAACGAGAGAAAATTCGCATAAAATTACATACACCAAAGTTATGCAAATACAAATATCCCAAGCATCACCTTGCTATATCTTCCCTAAGCCTACTGACTGGCCTGTCTCYCTCTTGTGTATTCCACTAATGAATTCTACTAATTTCATTTCTCCTTCTTCTAAGTCCATTTGTCTTTCAAGTCACTGTGTCCCAGTCTCACTTGCGTTGCAATTCCCTCCATCACCCCAAAGATACCTTCTTTCAGTTCTGCCAGGTCTCCTGTCACAAAGTGGGAAAAGAGTCAGGACCAGGAAGGTAAAAAACATTTGAGCTGCCAGGAGTCACAACTGGCCTTTCCAATTTATTACAGAAACTTTATTTAGCTATTTAGAATAAAAAAGGATGTAGAATAAAGAAAGAAAGAAAGAAATCAACAGAATCTAGAAGCCCTCATCAAAACCCAAAGGCCAAGCAAGTCTGATATCATAAGATGAGAAGAAATTGCCTACCAAAGAAAAGTTAATGCTTAAGTCCAGAGAAAGGATGGCTGCATGCACCAGCAGTTGCAAGAAACCCATGGACAGAAAAAATACAAGCAAGACCAGGCAAAAGATTCCAGGAGTGCATGGGAGGAAACAAAGTCAGCTTCAAAACTTCCATTTTACCAAATGGGAAATTTAAAATGTTTACAAATATAAAATCTCCAATACTTCCCTTTCATTCTCTGTTACTTCTCTGTCTCTTGAATGTATCACTTCAATAGCATATTAAGTCTGGTTCTCATGCAGAATCATTTTGGTTGGTAGGGACATCTTGAGATCTTCTTGTCCAACCTTGCTGCTCAAGCAGGGTCAGTTAGTGCAGGTTTCCAAGGAAGAAGTCTCCAGGTCCTCTTCTGCAAGACTGCTTTCTAGATGTCCGTTCCCTAGCCTGGAGAGTAATAACTACAGCCCAGTGCCTGTAGTTATTACTCTCCAGATGCAAGACTTTGCATATTCCTTTGTTGAACTTCATAAGATTCCTGTCTGCCCAGTTCTCCACCTTGTCTAGATCCTTCTGAATTGCAACACACTCATCTCATGTATCAGCTATTCCTTCTAGTTTTGTGTCATCTGTGAACACATTAAAGGTTCACTCTGTCCCGCAGTTCAGCACATTAATGAAGAGGTTAAACAGCACTGGATCCAACATTGACCCCAAGGGTACACTACTTGTATCTTGTCTCSAACTGAACTATGTGCCACTGATCACCACCTTGTGGGCCCCATCATTCAGACTGTTTTTAATCCATCTCACTGTCCAATCACCCAACCCACACCTTGTCAGTTTGTCTTATAGATTGTTACAGGAGACACTGTCAAAAGCCTTACTGAAATCAAGGTAAACAATATCCATTGCTTTCCCCTTATCCACCCCACAGTAGAAAGCTATAAGGTTGGTTAACTATTTGTAAGTGCATGGTGCCTACTCATAATCACCTTTTTGTCCTTTATTTGTTTGAAAATCATTTCCAGGATAAATTGCTCCATAACCTTTGCAGAGTTGGAGGTGAAGCTGACTGACCTGCAGTTCCCTGGATATTCCTTCTTGCCATCTTCAAAGACAGGACTGACATTTGTTTTCTTCCAGCCTTTTGGAGGCTCTCCCGACCACCAAGATCTTTCAAAGATAATTGTGTAATCTTGCAATGACATGAGCCAGCTCCCTCAGGACTTTTGAATGCAACCCCTCAGGTCCCATGGGCTTATGTATGTCCAATTCTGAGAACTATGTCTATTTGGAGCTTTATATTTTGTTTTCTAAGTCACTCCAACAGTACAACTCCTGACAGGATCTTTGAATTTGTTGGTTAAGGAGAATCAGAAACATCCAGAAAGGAAAAGAGATGTTACCATTTACCTCTAACTCTGAAAAATTCAGGGAACATACAYACAGAATCACTGAATCATGGAATGGATAAGGTTGGAAGGGACCACAGAGGGTCATCTTGTGCAAGCTCCCTGATCAAGCAGGTCCATCCTAGAGCGCATGGCACAGGATTGCATCCAGGCAGTTCTTGGGTATCTCCACTAAGGGAGACTCCACAACTTCTCTGGGCAATCTATTCCAATGAAAGGTTACCCGCACAGTAAAGAAGTTCTTCCTCATGCACATTAAACTTGTATGCAGCAACTATATATGTGGCTAAACGTGCATCACAGTATAAAATTCATTCTAGTGCACTAAAAGACAGCACTGAACACATGCAACACTAACTGTTTTGGAGAGACTTATGAAAAATACTGTAAGGTTAACTGCTCACTAGCTTTGCTGAATGAGTTAGCTGAAAATAACCCAATTATCATTCACATTGGGTTTTGTTTACCAGAAAATTGACAGTAGAGGACTGCCGAGGCTGACAGGCAACATTTATTAACACCAACACTCAGTTTTCTATACTGCACATTGCAACGAAACTGCTTAATAGGCTGGCATTTTCTTTGCAAAACAGTTCAAAAGACTGAACTCTGCTCTACGCTGCAGCAGGAAGTACTCCAATATACAACAAAAAGCAGAGGAGGGCTATGCACAGCTAAAAGGCTATGCTCCTGTCACATGTACCCAAGTGCATAAACTTTGTGTCCATCCTTCCTGTTGACTGCTAGAACAGGTAGAACTGAAGGCCAACTTTGGCACATCTGTAACCACCTCTATTGAGGACAAACCACCTATAATCAGGACGAGAAAGAAACTCCTTCAATTTGAGTAGACTAAAATAGCCTTTCCTTGAAACCATGAGAAATGGCATCATTCTAGGCTTATCCTATTAGACTCTTAATTCTTTATTAACAGACAGTTAACAAGCAAGAAACAGTTTATGCTTTATAAGAGACACATGCTGTAGTTTGAAGATCTGATGGATGACTTGAAGAGCACAGAGCAGATTGGGTCAACAATTTTTACCAACAGCACATTGTGTTACTTATCACTTCTTCCCTCATTTGCAAGTATGATATCTCTTGACTCAGTCCCAACTTTAGCACCACCTGGTTTTCTCAAATGATTTTTAATTCATTAAAAAGATGTGCTTAATTATCATAATGCAATAAATAGCCCATCTGAGGTACTGTATGAATTTTTTTTTCCACGTTCACATTCTTAATTTTAGGTTAGCAGTTTAGGATATTACTTTAAAATTTTTTGCACATATACATATTTCTAAATACAAATGTTATTGATAAGAAAGAAATCCTCAAAGGGTGTTACATCCTTCTCAGTGAAGTACAATTAAATCTATTCAACTAGACAGACATTATTTAGTAAGTACATTCCATAAGCCACTGATTCTGAAATTATGCTGTAATACAAAGGAACCAATTTCCACATTAATTTATATTAATGCAACGACTTAAGATCAAGAACTCTCCTTATCCTGTTCTTGCCTACTGTGAAACCATGGCCTGAATTCCAGAAACATCTCACACTTGAAAGGCAAAGCCCACAGAAAACTCCCATTTTGTGAAGAACAGTTTTCACTCCTGAAGAACAGATGTTTTTTTCCCTTCTCTTTGGATCAACACTATTTATCCTAACTTTTTAGCTAGGGAAACCTTCTAGAAGTTGTTGTTTGCTAAAATTTGTGTTTTGCTCAGAAGCAATTCAAAGAACTTTAGAGTTCTGCAATATGCCTCTTTACACACGCGCGCACGCATACACGCACATACACACACACCCACATTGCAAAGAAAAATAAAAATCATTGTCCTGTAAAATAAAATTATTTTAAAAAGGAATGTAGAAGAGTTTGGTGCATAGCCAGCTCTTCGGTTACTGCGCTGCTCGTAAATACCCTTAGTCTCTCTGAAACCTTCTAAAAGATAGTCAAGCCTATCGTAAGTAAACACCTAAACAAAAACTCAATACTCCCCAACCACTCTAGATCACGTTTGATCTTCAGGTCTCAAAGGTGAGTCTGTACTAAGTTGCGCTACAAAAATCCTTGTCCCATGTCCCATTTCATTTGCATATCCTGTATAATACAAGAACAATTCTCTGTATAAATTATCCCTGTTCGTGATTCATCAAGCTTCTTATCACAGACAGGGTTTTCTGCACCACTGGACAGAATGGCTCCTACAGGGACTGAAGTCAGCCAAAAGAGAAGCAACTCGACCAGAAACAAAAAGATTAATTAAACCCACTAATTTATGAAAGAAAAGAGGGCAGCAATACCTATATGTTGCAAATTACATAAGTTGTATTTGTCCATCTATTCCAGAAGAAAGGCATCTACAGAGGCTTCCTTAACTCTATGATGACAGTGACTCTTTGAAATGGTATCTGGATAAATTTCTCCAATTCTCCAATTAAGAAGCTGTAAAATCATTAACACATCAAAAATGCATGACTTAGTTTTCCCATGGCAAGCTATGTTACATAAACATTCACCTGCTTACTCTCCAAATTGCACTATATTTTTAAAGCTATTATGAATTCATATTTTATCCTACTTCTGTTTTGATGGCTTGTAACAGATGGTAGAATTGTTTCATTTGTTTTTAGTTTATCATGTACCTACAGTATATGTGTTTAACCTAGAAAGGAAGCAAGTGAAGAAAAGGAGGTAGGCCACCCCATTGCATTGCTCTGCCTACATCCCTGGGGCCAGATGAGAGACTGTTTTGCTCCTCAGAGCTCATCAGCACTTGGAGCTCCTGCCATAGACCACCAGAAATGGAGGGCACTGAAGAAACCTAAATTTCAAAAGCTGCCAGGGAGTCTTTGAAGGTAAACCATTGACAGACTGGAAGGAAGAGCACTGCTCTGGAGACCAGAGGAAACTGCATGGAGTTTGCGTGGCTCAGAAAAATTCTGAAGTTGGACCAATTCCTCCTTTTTAAGAGGCTCAGATAATGAGATTAACCTAGCAGACCAGAGTTTCCCCTAGTTAAACAATTATCTTGTTTTAGATTATCTGAGTCTGCTCTAGTCAAACATAAATTTAGCTAATTGGAAGGTTTCTGCTATCACTTAGTTTGTTCAGCTTGAAAAAAGTTGGGTACCTCCACTCAAAGACTCAACTCTGAGTAGTCAGTTGGTGGAGGTTCCCTACTTCTATGATATTTTCATTTCTCCTTTGGAGATGGAGAAATAAAGATGCAAATAAGTGACCTAGATAAATACAGCAGCTGTCAGTGCTAATACCCAGAAGTTTCTTAAAGCCCTATGGTTTGCAGGAGAAATAGTGATTAAGTTATTCTGATTAACTTTTGTTTTCTAAACACAAGGAACTAGTCACCTGTAGTCTCTCAACAGTTAATGGTGAAAAACGAAGATACAAAAAATTACCATTCAACTTACTAGAGATGCTTTTCTCAGTATATAAGCCCTCTGAAAGTACTTTTTAACAGCACTGACTAGAAAAAGTTCAGATGACATGAAAAYATAGATGAGAAGAATCTCACCCCAAACCACCTGCGGAGCTATGAGTTTTCAGATGCTGACTTTTCCTTGCATTGCCTGTCATATTATATTAGAAGCAGAAACAGAGATCTATCTACACATGTGGTTTCAGAAGTGGTAAGTGCTTTATTTGCCATAACTTCAAAAAGATGAAAGTTCCTAAGGCCATTTAAGGTCCCCCTAAAATATGCTTGGTTTATGTAATAAAATCTATGACAGTAATAATGAAAGTAAAAATGGTTTGCATTATTAAAACATTCATCTGAAAAAGAAACTAACATTTGAAGCCAAAACTTTGTACTGTGTTCCAAGTTCTGCCAGTCAGGAGGTCTGGTAGGAAGAATTACAGCAATAGGACTTACCATAATGCAGACCCTAAGAAAAGGCCATTAGAGTAGCTGTTCTGAGCACAAGTGCCATTAATGGCTTCAGACTGGCAAGCAGCCCAACACAGAGATGATCACTTCCCATGCCAACAGTACTAGCTGCTGTCAAGACCACTGCTAATGGTGGTGTCTGTCACTTTTGACACTGTTGATCGCGACATCCAGTCAACAGTAAAGTGAATTACGAACCTTTGGCTGAATGTGAAGCTGGTTGAGTAAAATGATTATGCATTATGTGAATTCAAAGTACAATACTTATTTAACAGGACTGTAAGAGATACTAATGGAAGTTCCCAAGAAACAAAGTATTCTGTGTACATGATACTGAAGCATTACAGCTATGTCCTATGAGCTGAAATATCTACACAGAACTATAACATTTTAAATATTGTTATTCTGATGATATAAGAACTCAAACTGAATTAAAATACAAATCCAGGAAATTATTTTGACAATTTCATGAAGAATTCCTCATTTAAGAAGACAGATACCTAGGAAATCTAACACATACAGACATGCCCTGATTTGGATGAATTCTGCTGAATTAAATTTTAGAGAATCACAGCATCCCTGAGCTTCAGAAGGACTGCATGAGGTCCCTTGTCCAACCCCAACCTGCTCAAGAGCGGTCTGATACAGCAGGTCGCCTGGGACCATGTCCAATCAAGTTCTTGATTATCTTCAGTGATGGAAACCATGAACTCCATATGGCATGAACAGGCATTTAGTCTAACTTGCTGTATGTATCTGAGAAGCTTTTTCATTCTTTGGTAGCTGAGACAACCAGCTGTCCTCAAAAAAAAGATGCAGTTACCAACAAGGGAGAGAAACATGCTCAGAACTGCACAGCCCCCATCACGCTGGAAGGCTGGCAAGTCTTCTCTTCAACAGACAGGCCAGTGGGAAAGTGGTTTACTTCATATTTTACTACTTTTCTATTTTGCCATTATCGCTTCATTGAAAATGGTTTTTACATTCAGCATATTTTTCATGTTTTTAACTTGAAAAGGCAACCAAAAGAAATCCAGCTCTAACTACAATCTTTTGACATCAGAATCAACCCAATATTTGTTTCAATATTATCCACATAATAAAAATAGCTACCATGGCTTGTAAATTGCATTTCTTCACACTATGCTTAAAGCTTAAAAATTTCCTTTGACTTATGGTAGTGCAAAATTAATCCAAATTATTTTAAGATAATTTCTCAAGATGCACGTAGCTTAAAGAGGCAATTAAATTTACCTGAAGTATATACCCTAGTGGAAGAGAGAAGTATGTTATCAGAACAAGCAATCTTATTAAAATTTCAGCAGCTCTAAAGAGTTTAGATTATTCCTTTCAAGATTTATCAAGGTGCTCAAAGGACAAAGACTCAGATAGAACACATACTGCAAGATAATAGATAATTCACCATAGAAGGAAGGAAGGAAGGAAGGAAGGAAGGAAGGAAGGAAGGAAGGAAGGAAGGAAGGAAGGAAGGAAGGAGTTATTCACTATTTCAAATGGCTCTTATTTCAGTTGACAGACTTCAATACACTTTTTTAAAAAAAATAGAATTATCTCTGTTTTATTGATAAGGGTGCTACAGTCTACATGAACAAAAATAACTCAGTGTGTATGACTGGACAATTAAAGAATAAAGAACAGTATTATCTAAAAGCCTGGTACCATCTCAGGAAATGGGAGAGTACTGTATGCACAGGCATTGTCAATGGCAGTTTTTTYCCTCTCTTCTCCTGTGTTGCTTCTTGCTTTGCTGGAAGACCACAGCATACAAAAGCAAGCAGAACACAAAATCAGATTGCACGTACAGCACAATAATGGGAAGCTGTGTGAATTTCTGAAGAACAGGACAATTATTTTAAAACACATATGGCATTCGTAGCCAAAGTGCCAAGTTGATGTTGCATGCAATATGATCTAATGGGCACACCACATAATTGGCTCAGGGTAGGTTGCTGGTTTTAGCTGCTGAAACATTCTCCACTTCTTGCAAAAAGCTATGCCAATGACTTAAAAGGAATATTGTTTTCAGATTAAATTTTAATTATGCAATTTTAAATACTTACTTTTTCTGAATATTTATATAGTGTGGTACTATGCAATATGTCTATTACAGTATACGACTCTGAAGTGCATTAAAAAAAGAGTGAAGTACATACCTCAAGCTTAAAAACTTACATTTTTAAAACATTCTTGAAATTATAATAGGCAAAAGCCAGAAATCCTCAAAGCATTTATTCCAAACACTGACAGTCTCAAACAAAATATTTTAATTAAATTTAACAGCTCAAAAGGTATACTTTTTAACAATGTATGATTGGCAGTAGCTTTGACTTAAGGCTATGCAAAATTCTGAACAAACAGAAACTACTCCGTTCTTCTGTGTAGCAGGGTTTATCATCCAGTGAAGAAGCAAGCATGAAAATAGAAAGCTTACACAATCATAGTATTGCAAAGTAAAATGAAAGAAAAACCTTTCTTGCTTATACCATAGAGTACCTTCAGAACCCCACTCTCTAGGGTATCCCTAAAATCTGCTGGTCAAGATCTTGGCTTGGTTGGGTTATGAGTACGTAGGTTACTCCTCCGAAAAAAAATTGGATGGCGTAATTTCTCACTCTGTAATCTCTTAAGAGGACACTGTTGTCTACGTCTCGTCAGCCAGTCCCATAGATCCTGGACACCATTCCTGTACATTTCGCCATCTGGGCACAAGTCCCAAAGCAGTTGCAGAGTCAATTCTAGCAACTCTGTTGAGATAACATCAGTGTAAGGAAAAAGGCGACAAAACAACTGCTTCCCCTCAACTCCAGAATATCAGCTTCCCAAACCAAAAATGTGGATGGCATACTCACATGCACTTTAAATTGCGGCCTATGCTAGGAAACAGCACTAACGAAAGAAAGAAAAGAAAGGATTGCTGATACTTAATCTATCACTTTCCTCTGCTAGTTTATGGTAACAAAGGCAAATGCAGACAGGAGTCTCACCTGGTTCCTTGTAGCTGGAAGATGAGAATCAATACAGGATTACCAAAGTAGGAAAAATCTGAGACATGCTGCAACTAAGCCTCCCAAACTCAAACGAAAGAATTCCATAATGAGGGGAAAGCAGCAATCTCTCACTTTAAACCACAATATGTAAAGCAAGGTATTCATTCACCCTCCAGAGGTAGTCAAGCAATATGTTGATTCTTGCCTTTCAGCCATTCTGAACAGCTTAATTATCCTCCTTTGCTAAAATGGTTGCAGGAATGATGCAGGTTCAATTCTCCAGCCATGTTTTATGATGTGTTTGGTTGTTGAAGTGAATACTGCAATTCAATAAAGCAAGCTGAACTAAACGAAGCTAAAGCTTTTTTGCTTGTACAAAGATTTTAAGAGATTTCTAAAAAACAACACAGATATGCAGAAGGACATATTGCAGATATGTTGGAAGCAAAATTACTGACATTTGCAAACCTTATATAGCAAACATCTCCTTCATCTTACTTCTCTTCCAGATCTGCTCTCTTGGTTCAGCATTAGTCCTATGCTTCTATTGTACAAGTATGTGGAACACACCAATAGGAAATACTTTGAAAGCACTAAATTTGATTTAATAACTAATGAAATTTATTAAATGATCACTTCATTACAGAGCATTTCCTCTTCCTATATGAAGGTTGGGGTTTACTTATAATTCAAAGCACAGATTCAGATCTTGTTTCCAAATCACTATTTATATATTAACAGGCATATTTAGTTTCATTGATTTATTTTACTGATACATTTTCAATTCTGCTTTATTTTATCATGTGATTCAAAGTGACAGCCTATGACTGATTTCACCTTTCCTGTCTGACTTTTCTGGAGTTTAGGTTAATAAATGTATTTATAGTCACTATTTACACTACCACTTTGGAATTACATTTAACATCTTCCATACAACACTTACCTATGGCAGATCCACTTTGCCTCTGTAAAATAKTGGCTTTCTACTACCACCACAAGAAAAACCAGAATTTTAGAAAATTAATTTCTCAGCCACCTACTGTTTACTCAGGATTCTCATAAAAGGCATACCAAGTTACCAAACCAATGGAGTCAAAACAGACATAATTGCTCAAATGGTTATTTGTCCTTCCAATGGTTTATACTCATGATAGATGATAAATCACTTATATTTGTGACTGAACCCAATTAACACAACTATGAGTAAATTATAATTACTAATTAGTTTTTTGCTTTAAATGCTAGTAATATGGACGTACTAATTAGGCTTTTGTTTTAAATGCTAATAATATGGAGGCAGCAGTCCAAACTGAAACAGTATTTTAAAGTTATATGTGCCATTAACACTGAGATGCAAAAATTTAAAATGTGCTTATTTACGCAGAACTCTGTTAATCAAAGACTCGTTTCTGTAATACTGGTCACAAGCTGATAAAATATTGCCTAATGTTTTTATTGCAATAAAAAATGCTAATTTTCTACAGATTTTTTTTTCTTAAACATTGACTGTTTACCACAGGGTGGTGGTAAAGTGGTTTAACACTTCGGAACGGTTCTCTTCCTCAAATACTGTAAACTTTTAAATCAAATAATAGTTATTTTGCACTCTAAAGAGATAATTGTGGTTTATAAAGATGTTTTTGTACATTTCTTAACTCTTTTGTCCACAGAGGACTGGAATGTTCTGTTGGTCGACTACAACAATATTTTGATGAAGCACTGTATGGCTCCAGCATAGATGTGTAACAGGCTGTCATTTTTGTTAGAACGAAAGAAATTCTCCATCAGATTAATATTGTAGGTTTTGATATAAAAGAGCCTGTTAAATAGACCCTCAGAAAAGTGAATTTGCTCATTTAATTGACTCAGTATTCTCTCCTACTTCTCTTAATTGGGTGACTAGCTAGAATATAGATAATGCAGTATAAGGATAAAATTACATGCTGTGCAAATTCTGCTGCAAAAAGTGATGTTAAACCAGTTCAGAATGAAGCACATTTCAATTATATAATTAAAAATACATTGCAGTGACATTGCAGGTCTCTCTGTAACTGTTCCTAGCATGAAAAAAACAATTCCATAATGGTTACATTTGAAAATAACTTATTACATCTTACAGGTTGAAATGCACAGTCAGGGCACCCAGAATAGCATTAAATCTGACTACTGAAAACAATAAGTGACAATCACATGACTAGTTCATGTTTTGTATTCATAGTCTAAGAAAAATATTAACYGGATTTTTCATTTTTAAAAAGCATTTCTCCTGGCTTCTATCACCACATGGCAAACTCACTGAATAATCTCTCTGAAATTGCAAGGTTCAGGTTAAAAAAACAATTTAAAAATATCAAATTACATCAAGACATGGCAGAAAGGTGGTGATAGAGGCAACCTAAGAAAATCCCCTAGACACTAAGCAGCAGAGCAATTACTGAAGCATTCTCTCGCTTTCTACTACCTAGACAGATCTCCTGATTTTCTCAGATAATACACAGAAAATATTGTGGTCCTAGGAAACATTATCAGATGCAGACAGTATCAAATATACAGAACACCTTCTAATCTCCTTTACTGCCCTGGAAATTCAGAAGGAGAGGTCATCATTCCTCTGCTGGAGAAGGAGTAAAGTCACACTTGAGAGAATTTTTCTGTACTACGAATCACTTCATTAAGCCAAGCTGCCTCCGTTCATTCACTGAAGGAAGATCTCCTCCTGCAGGAAAGATTCACAAAGGAATCTTCTCGAACAGCCTTCCTGACCAACAT
This sequence comes from Amblyornis subalaris, assembly GCA_018881555.1. Lineage (NCBI taxonomy): Eukaryota > Metazoa > Chordata > Aves > Passeriformes > Ptilonorhynchidae > Amblyornis > Amblyornis subalaris. Next base: position 2,362,178 of record JACAXG010000002.1, on the reverse strand, counting down.
ACATGTAGTGGGAGTACAAAGCCTTCCTCTGAGCTCAAGCTGTGTTACTGTATGATTTTTTCCAACATGACCTTTTTAAGAGGGGCTGGTACACTCCGGACGTGTACTCCTGGCCATGGTAAGTCCTGTCAGATGTATCTGCCCCAAGATCAGATACAAAAATGTAAAACCAAAATGTGGTCTAAGATATCATAGCCAAACTCAGTCATTCTTTTCTGCCTGACTTCTGAAACAGTTTGGCTTGTGGGCATTCCTGTCTTCTTTCTGAATATCAGATAATATTTACAAACAGATTTGCTTGGCTGAAAATCCAAAATTCTTTCAAAATAAGCCTTAAGGAAAGATTTAAGATTTACACAGCATACCATTTTTTTTCCTCCTTATCTATTTATTGTATATAACCCACACCTATGAACTAAGCAACCTGTTTTCCCTGAAAGTAATAAAAAACAACCCCCAAATTGCTATCACTATTTCTATTTTTAAATCTAAGCAAAATGCAATGATGATATGTGCCTTGTAAGCACACAGAAAGAAAATTACAGAAGAACAATACAGCATATCCCAACACAGCTTCATTCCAGGTAACTCCAAACACATGGTATGCTTCTCTGTTTAGGTCCTTTCTTTATGCAGATCCCTATGGTATCTGAAGGCTATTTCTCATCCATCAAATCTAAAACCTTAACAGTTACAGACCTGGTCAGCAAGTCCACTCCTAGACTCAAGACATATTTCATTTTAAAGTGCTTTCCAGTTCAGAATTCAAATGTGTTCTCTTTGAACATATGCATGAAGCGAAAACATGGTTGCTACTGAAATTAAAAAATTTAGAAGTCATCTACAAATCACAGCTCGAATACCACAAAACTGCACTTGAAAAAAAATATAATAAACAACATTTCCCAAACTTCTGGTGTTAAYTATTTTTTTGGTAAAATTTTGTATTTTAAGTTGTTTTCCTTTCATGTAAACAAGTGTTGTCAGACTGTTCCAAGCCTGTCACTTCACTGCAGCTTATCTTTTCATTCCATTGATCTCCTAAATCAGCAGATTCCTACACTTTAAATACTATCTGAAATGTAGTTTTGGGTGCTAGCATACAAAAACTTTAAAATATTCAGAATAGCATGAATATTCTGAGTGAAATATTTTCTCTCATTCATGCTTCCCTAGCCACGCTAACTGATGGATGGGGATTTTCTGTGCACTTATTCAGTGTTGCTATCCCCCAGTCTTAAAGGTCTGCTTCATGAAGACGGACAACTTGCACACACTTGAAAAGGAAATTATCATCACCTGCAGAAAAGTTTCATAGTATCAAAAAGCAAAATAATTTAAACTGCAGTAACAATACATATTAACATATCACCATTGTTTTAAGACAGAACTGTCTGASCAACTGAAAGCAGTTTTCTCCCTTGAAGCGGTTTTGAAATCACGTCTAGAAGGATCACTAATTCCACAAGTATCCAAGCTGAAAAAACAAGAGAAAAGTAAATTGCTTATAAGCCAGTAACTTTTCTTTTAGACCAGAGCATAATGTTACTATTGTTCCTGTTTGATTTTCTTTCAGCATGACAAACTTTTAATCAGACAACTGGGTCCTGGAGAAGCATGTGGCATGCCCTATTTTTGTTGCAAATAATCAAGATAAACTATCTTTCCACAGACTCATTTGCCCAAAAAAATTACTGCAGGAAATAAACTGCTTTCAGAATATACGAGGTACAGAAGCACTTCATGGTAAGCAATGCTCACAGAGCTTCACAAGAGTCTGCTTAAAGAGAGAGATTTGAGATTTCCAGTGCATGAAGGATGTAAATGAGAAGCCAGTCTTTAATTTCTGAAGGCACCCTCAAAGAAACTACACTGCATGGTCTGCTCCTTTCTGCAGAATTTTCCAACTTTATAGCTTTACAGAGCAAATTATACAGCAAGTATCTGAGATTTGTCAGCTGCCCTGCATCACATGGTAGATGTCATACACCAGATCAAGGATGCAAACCAGTAAATCCCTGTAGGGAAATACACAAAAGAGCCTACTCAGAATTATCGTCCTTCATCCTCAACACCAGATGAAACTTTCCAGAAAGTCTGTAAGTAGCTTTCCACTCTCCTGCCCAGGTCCTGACAATTACAGAGCCTCTGCAAAAACRTGGTAGGTTTGCAATCAGGTCTTTCTTCAGGCTTTTTGGTGTGCTGTAAATCAACAGAAAATCACAGAATCATCGAATTGTTTAGGTTGGAAAAGACTCTTAAGATCACTGAAAGTCATAAGGTCCCCCTTGAGACTCCTTTTCTCCAGGCTAAATGACCCCAGCTCCCTCAGATGCCCCTCATAGAACTTGTGCTCCAGACCCTTCACCAGCTCCATTGTCCTTCTCCGGACACTCTCCAGCACCTCAGTGTCCTTCTTGTGCTAAGAGACCCAGAATGGGACAAAGGCTTCGAGGTGTGGCCTCACCAGTGCCAAGTACAGGCGGACAATCACTGCCCTGGTCCTGCTGGCCACACTATTGCTGATATGGGCCAGGATGCCATTGGCCTTCTTGGCTACCTGGGCACACCCTGGCTCATGTTCAGCTGCTGTTGACCAACACCCCCAGGTCCTTTTCCACTGAGCACTCTGCAACTCCAGAACTGCAGAGGCTTGTTGTGACCCAAGGGCAGGACTCAGCACTTGGCCTTGTTGAATCTCATACCGTTGGTCTCAGGCTATCAATCTAGCCCAGCCAGACCCTTCTGCAAAGCCTTCCTTCCCTCCAGGAAATTAATACTCCCACCCAATTTGGTGTTGTCCACCAACCTACTGAAGGTGCACTCGATTCCGCCATCCATTGTTAAAGATATTAAACTGGACTGGCCCCAAAACTGAGCCCTGGAGAACAGCACTAGTGACTGGCTGACACCTGGATGTGACTCCATTCAGCGACACTCTCTGGGCCCAGCCATTTGCCAGTTTTTTATCCAGTGAAGAGTGCACCACCAAGCCAAGGGCTGCCAGCTTCTCCAGAAGTATTCTCTGGGGGACAGTGTTAAAAAGTTTACTAAAGTACAAGTAGACTTCATCCACATTCTTTCCCTCATCCACTAAGCACACCTCTTTGTCACAGAAGGACCTGCCTTTCCTAAACCCAGGCTATCTGGGCCTGATCCACTCGTCCTGCATGTACTGCACAATGGCACTCAGGATGATCTGCTCCATGACCACCTCCAGCATCGAGGTCAGACTGACAGGCCTGTAGTTCCCCAGATCCTCCTTCCAACCTTTCTTGTAGATAGGTGTCACATTTGCCATCTTCCAGTCAGTTGTGATCGCCCTGCTTATCCAGTACTGCTGGTAAATGGTAGAAAGTGGCCCAGTGAGCACTTTTGCCAGCTCCCTCAGTACCCTCAGGTGGATTCCATTGGGGCCCAGAGACTAAGTGGTGTAGCAGGTCACTAGTAATTTCTCCTTGGATTATGGAGGCATCACTGTGCTCCCCATCCCTGTCTTTCAGCTCAGGGGATTGGGTACCCAGAGGAAAACTCGTCTTGCTATTAAAAACTGAGGCATTTAGTACCTCAGCTTTCTCCTCATCCTTTGTCACTGTGTCTCCTCCTGCACCCAATGAAGGCTGGAGATTCTCCTTGGGCCTCCTTTTGTTGCTAATCTTTTTATAGAAACATTTTTCATTGCTTTTTACGGCACAGCCGGATTAAGTTCTACTTGGGCTTTGGCCCACAGCAAAACATGGCCTAGTCTGTGCCCCAGACAAATGTTACAGTGGGCAAGAAGAAAAACCCAAACCACTCCCTCTACCCTAGCCTGATTGAAAAAGAAAACAATACCAGTCAATATTAACAGAGAAGAAAACTAAAAAGAACTAAGAGCAGTTGAGGACATTTTCCCAGTCATTTCGGCAGAATACGATGTTTTCCATCCACATCTCTTTCACTCTGGTGGAGCAGCAGCCCTTGCAGTGCTCTGTTCTCCTCCACCTCAAAGGTGTCTTATCAACTCAAACTCCTGAAGGACACAAGAGCCCCACGTGTATTGCTGGAAGTGCCCTCCCTTCATGTGCCTGGATAACCTCATAGGGCATCTGCTCATTTCCCACCAGCTCATGGACTGCTTTAGTTGAAGAGGCCTTTGGGACACATCTTGAGCACTACAGCCATGAGCAAAAAGAACATAAACTGAAGCATGGGGGATTGAAGCATGAGTGATGGCTGCCAGACCATGGAGAAAAGAGCAGCTGATATTCCAATGAGAATGATGCAGAAGCCTGATTCCTACCAACCTTAACTGTGCAGTATTAATTCAGTATTATTTGTTCTTTTTGAGACTATTCTTCCTTCTTTTATTGTTGCTTGTGCTAGCAACTTAATGTTCTTCCTTTCTTTGTCCTAAATAAATTATTCTTTGTACTGAATAAATGTATTCAGTAAATAATAAATGGAAAAAATGCAAAATCAAAGAAAATAGGAAAGCAACAAGGTATAGAAATGGAGATACCYTCAAACCTAGAAAGAAGAACTGGACCAAAATGCCATGCAGAATAAAGTGAGGAGTGTTTTTTCACAAGGTCTTGCATACTCCAAAGATTTACCTTCAATCAGGAAGAAAACGGTTAAAGTTCTTTATGTAGAAGAATTAAAAAACAGATCTCTCACCACCTCCTTCACCATACAGACAGCAAGACGGCGATAAATGTGACAGTAGAAGTGATTTGGGCATAGACTCCATGGATAAACTTAATAATTTAAGAGCAAGAGAAAGCCACCWTTGTTCACAGTACCATATTTTGGTGCATTTCGAAGAGATGCATTCAGAAATCTGTCTGGATGGCAGATGCTCTTATTGTCCCGTGAAAGAGCCTGGAACAAAAAGCTTGTTTTAGCAACGGGCTAACAAGCTACTGAATTCTGAGTCAGTAACTGGCTGTTTGGGGAAAATGTCTTAGATTGCCTGGTACCATATTTTATCTGAACTCTAGGGTAGTCTCAACTGCTTTAAATTTATTCTGGCTTTGGGTCTTACATCTCAGTAGACTCTTGTTCGTTTTGTTACAAGCCACTAGAAATAAAAGGCTCTAGGATATGGGCTATCTTGTAAGAGGATTTGTTTTATGAATTGGTGACTAGTACCTCCAAAAATTGAAGAGATGTCAAAAAGAAGAGGATACTGCTATCACTTTACTTTTATCTAAGTCATTAAACCAAAACTCACAGGGAGCAAAGAGACATTAACTACGCTCCATCATTATTACTTTTTTATTATTTTATATGTATGAAATGCATTATATTTTATAATTTTTTTTTTTTTTTAATTTTTTTTTTTGTCCTAGGAGATGGGATCAAGGCTACACTGGAATTTTGCCCAGCAGCTTCAGTTTTTCAGTGCATTGAAGCAGCAYGACGGATTATAAATTCAGCAAGACATGTGTTTTATTACTTCTAGGTTTCTGGTCTCAGTGATGACAGCCAGATATTATTTGGGCAAACTTAGCTATAACTACAGCAGAGGTTTTTCCCTTCTCATCTACCTGTTGAGGACCAATGACTTCACTTTTCTGTCTACAAAATCCCATGAATACTCATGGGTGTGTTCCTCAAGCAACGTGTGAAGTATGATCACTGAGTGCCTCAGGTGGCCAGAGCAGATGCAGGAAGTTGCATCAGATGCATGCACAYAGTGCTGGCGTGTGTTCTCTGCTGCAGTCTCCCCTGACTTCACAGTAAGAATGAAACATCCCTACACTCTAAGTGGACATCTGGCTGACTGCTAACATGTAGTAGTTACTTGTCGGGGATTTCCAGGTATCTCACTGCAGTCCAGCCAGTCCAGTCAGAAGGGCAGCAGTCCCACAGACATCCCACAGAAAACTGTCAATTCCTTCCTTCCCCATCTCAACCCCAATCTGGATGAAATTTTGTAATATTACACCTAAGCAATCAACTGGAAAAAAAGGTTAAAAGGGACGGTTTCTGTTTATCAGGAAGACTACAACTAGGTGGGAAAAAGGATTTTTCTTTCAAACCCTTTCATGTGAAAGGGAGTTGTGCCAACAGAGCACACTGTTACTGTATAAAACTCATGATAATACAGGATTTCAACCCAGGGCTTACATTTAAAATTCTTCAGGTCTGGAAGAGTCTGAGCCTTAGTCTAACCCCTAGCACAACACACCTGAGACCCTGARTCATAACATAATGACAATAAATGATTTATCAAACAAAATATTTATTCCACTGATGCACTGAGCCTTCACCTACAGGTGAACCTGTTGTTTGGGGAACTCACTGACTCAGTTTTGGTTTCTAGATGGTAAATTCATGCAAAGTACTCTTACTCCCAGTAGATAGAAGGATTACAAAACAGGATTTTCAGACGCATGAGTCCCCATATTTATACATTTTTATACAGTTAGGAATCTAAAATAAGCATGATTTTCTTCAAAATGTGAAAATATTTGAGCTATAAATTTGTTGGAAAAATTATATTAAAAGTGCATTTATAGTGATTACACCTTTCCTCTTCCACCCAGTTTAGAATTAAAAAGTAGCCATTTCTAATCATGACATTGAATTAAACATTGTTTTTGCAGATTTTTCATGGACTGTAAGATTTACACTTTCTAAGCAAAAACCCTATGATACCCTATGGTTCCAGGAGTTAAAAACCCTATACACTTCCATTCACACAGTGTATGCCTTCATTCTTCCTACTGCCTATCCTTTACATCCTCTTTCCATTTTCTGATGTATCCCCCCAGGCATTCAAAATTATTCTTTACAGTGCAGCAAATACACCTTTTCCTGCATCTAAATCAGCTTTTCTTTTTTGGGTTATTTGTTTTTTTCTCGGTAGCAAAGAACTATTGAGACTGCAAGGCCAGTCTTCAACATTGACTTAGAATACATGAACAGAATAGACATTTTTGTACTTGATGTTTATCAAAGTTCTCTTGGATCAGACAGTATTATCATCTTCCCCTCCATCATCCGAAAGGACTCGGGCTTATGCTTATGTCACTCACACTATGAAAAAAGCCTGGCTATCACTCTCCAGCTCCATACATTTCTAGAAAAGCAGATATAGGTTTCCCAAAACCCACACACTACTGAGAGACTAAGCTCTATGCTTGTCAGATTATATTAAATAGTAAATATAAACAGAAGGAACTTCAAAAGTATTTGGCCTATCTGACACTAGTTCATACAAACACAAAACAGAAAAGGTGCTTACAGGGTGCATACGAGGTCAGGCTCTAACTTCTGAATCTCAAGGAGGGCAATACCTGACTTTTCTATCTGCTGACCTGTCAGAGAGGGCTGGGTGCTAGCAGCAGGGTAGGGACCACTGCCATGGCACACAGGGTGCTGCTCTCAGCCAGCACATTCAGGCGCTCCCTTGCCCCCCGTCAGAAATCCCTCCCCATCTCCAGTTCTACTACAAACAATTCTGCAGTAACTTCCAGGATCAATCAGATGAAGACTCTCCAAACCAAAACCAAGCAGCTGGTAGTTTATTACAATAGGCTCCAATACCCTTCGCCATAAAACCACTATCTACTCTACTGTAACAGAAGAAGAAAGGGTCAGCTTTCCAGGAATTTTGAACCAGATGCCAGGGCAGTTCCAACAGAATAAGCTAAGAAAATAGCCCTTACTGTAGAGTGTTTCCTTATGGTTCTCCTGAAAGCCTCCAGATTCACTTTTCCTGGAAGTCTCCATTACAGCCATACAAGATAGAACTACAAGGGGAAGCATGCATAAACATGTACTGTCTTCAGACAGAAACAGGTCCTTTGGGAATGATTTTTGAAAGTAGTCATGATTAAAAGGAGATGGGTTGAGTGGGTTGATAAAGTCTCATGAGGCATGTGAGAGATTTCAGTCAAGAGTCTACCTAAATTTTTAAGTTCTTAAACAATGTTCAGATTTTTGTCTCTGTATCAGGCTACAAGTGACATGACAGAACATGCAGCTACCTAGAAAGATGGAAAAGTTACCTGGGTTAGGAAATAAACTTCACTACTCTGTCTCAGAATGGTTTTTTCATAGACAGAGAGACTTGACTCCTGTGACTTTACTCATCCACGTTAAATCCAGTCACCCTGTAGTTCTTGCATAGCCAGGAGAAAAATGCACATGTAGGAACATCTCATTTGTTATCTACATTTACTCTAGACTGAGCCATAGGGAGTCTAGAAAGAAAGGTTCCTATTCCTTTCATCTGACCAGTATTCTTTTTCATAACCAACTACCCTAGAAGAAGCCAGTGATATTGCAGGTGTTTGTGTACAGTTTGATGCATCCTATTTTAGCTCTGTGGATAGCAACTGTGTACTAGTCAGTTAGCCAGTACTACTGCTCTTTCAGATTTTCCCATTTCACACAGAAGCAAGCAGAAAATCAGAGTAGTAGGTAGAAGCAACCTGTGTAAATCTGCACTGAGAAGATATTGGCTAGAACATGTACTGCCAGCAAAGATAAAACATGGAGAAATGTTTCTGCAGGTAGGTTACTCAGTCTTGCAGCAGCCATGGCACTTCTGTCACAGAGGCATTTTTACGTTGTTTGGTGTTCTTAATGTTCCAAGACGAAGAATCAAATATAGGACTATGATTTTCCTGATCAAATAAATCTATTTCTATATATAGTTGTTACACTGGACTCTAAGAAACAACATACGAGCAAAAAAAATACTTTACTGGGTCGGGCAAACAGTCCATTCAGTCCTATATTTTGGCTCTAATAAAAGATGGTAGATGAGGCTACATAGGGAGGGCATGAGTTGCACAGCTTTGTGTAGCCCTTCCCCCTCATTCTCCACAAGTGTCCCTCGCTGTTGTTTGGGGGATGCATAATAAGATGCCGCCCCCCCCCCACATTGAGAAGATATTAGCTATATCTGAAATGTCACGGAAAGCTGTAGCTGGTTACATGGGTGTCCTGGGTTAGTCATATATTCTATTACCACCCACAAAAGCTGGATAAATTCAGTTATACATCTGGTCCCTGAAGGACTCCTTATCTCAACTGAGATAAGCACTCTGGCCGACAGCAAGCACCACCCACCCTGATTATCTGATCTCAGCTAATGGCCCATTAGCAGCACCCACCCTGGTTATCTGATCTCAGCTAATGGCCCATTAGCACCACCCATCCTAGTTAATGGCCCGATCTTGGACTTGGAATGTCAGAACACCATAAGGACCATCCAAGCTCAGAGGACCATGGGGATCATCCAAGGTCATTACCGAAGCAACCAATAGAACATCGGGAAAATCCTCTTCCATTGTGAAAGTCCCTGCCCCTGGGGGAGGCGCCAGCCAAGAAACACAGCATAAAACAAGGGTTTAGGATGGGAGAAAACATCCTCGACTCGACGGGACTCCACTCTCGAGACTTCACTCTCGAGACTTCACTCTCGACGGGACTCTCTACTCGACTCGACTGGATTCCACTCCTCGGAACTGGACTCAGCTACTCCACTCCACTCCTCGGAATTGGACTCAGCTACTCCACTCCACTACCGGGACTGGACTACCAGGCCTTTCTGCAGGACCAGTGCCTAACTGGACTGCACAGCTACCACCCTGGTCAACAGGGTGTCAGGTTGTACCGTGACTCTGTCGGTTTGTTTAAGCTGGTGTTTCTGTATTACTGCATTTATTTTAACCTTTTTTATTAAAATTGTAATTTTGACCTAAAATCTCTCAAGGTATTTTGTGTGGGGTTAATTTCCCCTGCTGGTTTACAGTCAAACCAGCACAATGGGGAAGCTGCCAAGTTAAAAATAGAAACTGCCAATCTCACTACAGCTGTGAGATACATTTCACTGATGGACTGGCTTTTATCTCATTTATTTAAAAGGATTAATTCCTTAAAAAATGCCCAACATTGTAAAATGTTACCTACTTCAGAACACCAAAACCTGCACTGCTGACTGCAGAGAGAAATTAAAAGCAAGCCAGTGTATTGCAATACATGTACTCATCAGCAGTAGGTCAGCAGAAAGCACTGTGATGAATCTGCTGCTGCTGCTTTTCTACTTTCTGACTGTTGCAATAAAAGAGATCGTTAGGAATCTAAAAAGGTATCTTTAATAGCTGGATGCTCTATTACTAAAGTGGGACTAGTCTGCCTGGGTTTGAGTCTGTTTTCAGGGCATCATATTTTCCTATATAATGTTTAGAGCTGTATTTAAACAGCTATGTACCACTCATCTCTAATATCAGCTGCTCTCCAGTAACAGACAAGAACTTCAAGCCAGCCTCCAAAAATCACCCTGCTGAATGGCCTTAAAATTAGCAGACAATACATTACTTGAAACTTCCAAAAGATGAAATATCACTAAGGTGGAACACAAGCTCACATTTGATTTCTTCCTTCTGTTGCGAAATATGTCTCAAAAATGAAGAGACGTGGTTTTAAAAATTGTATTTGTACAGCATTTTATTTTTCAAAATGCAAGGAAGAACCAAGCACACTCATTTAACACGCACGTAACTTACAAACAGATATTTTCCAGGCATCTGTAAATCACTTTCATACAGTAAATTAACTGCACATGCACATATGGATAGGAAACGCTTCAAACTCCTTGTGTGCTGCTGGACTTGAGCACCTGGCCACTTCTCCATCTCAAAAGAGGAAACCAGTCTACTGCAGGATGGTGTATTTATTGGTGCATGAGTGCCAGTCCAGCTCTATGGGAAAAAATAACACACCTGGGGAAGCCTCACCTCCAGGCCAATCTTGCATACACTAATCTCTCATCAGGTCACATAGAATATTCTTTCTTCAAGTGCATATTCTTCTTTGATGTACATATATTGCACTTGTTAATACTAATGAGAGTACTGAGAAACTCTTGAGAACAAAGGGAAACCAGAGCCCCAGGGGATATGCACTCTCTCCYACTGAAAATGGTGACTGCCATAGTTTGAGCTGCCTGAACTACAATGTGAAACTACCTCAAAAGGAGGTAAAGCACACATGCACTTTCACTGGAACATGGCCATGGTTGATGTTTGGCTTATATATATTTTAATCAGAGCTTCTGAGAGAAAGCTTCAAAGAGCCTACAGTGTACAATTTAATTAGCAATTTGAGAGAGACTGGGGTTTCTTTGAAATTCTGCCATCTGATAAGGAACTAGCCCATTCAGTCTGAGGTGCCTTCTAAACCATACACAGACAGTGCTCCAGAACTTCACTTAAAATGAAATCTCCTAGCCCAGCATTATATTCTTCCAGACCATACACAGAGCAGTATTGGACCCAGGAGTCCATCTGCAAATATAGGAAAGTCAAGACTGATTATTCCATTTCTCAATGGAGATTTTTGGTTCTGTAAGGGGATGGTGGTTTGAGTTTAGGATCCTAACCCTTGACTTAACAACCAAGAACCTTCTACTTCCAAGTGAATTCCTTAAATTTAAATGCAATGGCAGCCCAGACATAAACCCAGCCTAAAATACTGTGTCCCAGCCAGTCACAGACTTTCTGAGAAGCTGTGAACTGCATAGGCCAAACTAGAAGAGACAGAACAGCTGATACAATAGCATTTACTCATGCCCAGTTTTGAATCAATCAGATTTCTAAATTAAAAATTGAAGCCTTTCAAGCTGCTGTAACTTCCCCACTTCGGATAAAAAGATGAAATAAAATCTTGTCGAGACCATCTATGAGATTGGAAGTCATTGCAATGAGGGGAAAAATATAGATGCAGCAATTTTTAGAGTGAGAACATAAAGGATGGTTTGCTGCTTCTGACACACTTGCTTCTTGAAATTAAACTTTTGCTGTCATTTTTCTCTTAAAATTATGCAGTAGAAGAATATATTCCCTACTCACCTCAAAATTTCCCTTTCATCTGTGGATCAAGACCCATTAATTTCCTTAAACTGCTTGTTTTAAAGGCAAAAGACATACTCCAGATGGTATCACAAACTAGAGGCCACTCCTTAGAAGTGATTTATTGCATGTACCTGAACACAGAACCATTAGATCTCCATGTTCACAAACCATCGTGGGCTTGAGAAGAAAAGAATTTAAAAATTCTACTTTATTCTAAGCAGCCCCTTTTAATTAGACGCATTTAGCAAGGATCTTCTCATTACATTCATCATACCAAATCTGAGCAGCTTCTCAAATCATTTGTGATTGCACAAACACATCTTCTGCAAGAGGCTGAAAGGCGGCTGCTGCTGGCTCCACCTCTCAGCTCTGCAGTTTTTTATGAATGACTAGCAATCACTGACAATGAATGACTGCCAACTGCCCACTCAACCCTTTCTACTCTTCTCTGCACGTACATACTAGAGAAGCAAACAAGCGCTATGACTGCAAATGAGCCTTCAGTATACTTTCCAATATACGGCATTCATCTTTCAAAACAGGAACTAAATGTTCTTCCGGATACTTAGAGTATAGAAATTAAATATTAAAAGCTTGTGTAACATCCTTTTTTCTTTCTTTTTCTTTCTTTCTTTCTTTCTTTTTCTTTCTTTTTCTTTCTTTTTCTTTCTTTCTTTCTTTTTTCTTTTTCTCTTTCTTTCTTTCTTTCTCTTTCTTTCTTTCTTTCTTTCTTTTTCTTTTTTTATCAGCCAGATAACTTTTTAGGCATTTAATCAAAGTGAAATTGTCTTTTTCTGAATGCTTCACTGCTTCAGCAACAAACAGGAAAACTGGAATTAAAGAGCCCTCACCTACTTCCAGCAAACTGAGATTTATCTGGAGCCAAAACATAAAAATCTTTCAGTTGTTTTGAAATACTATTTGGTAAGGTTTCAACATAAAAATATCTTCTATYCAGAAAGCAGTTACTTCTATACAACTAATTTCTTAATTCAATGGATACATGAAAACAATCAGTACTATTTTGCTGGTTTATTACAATGAGAATGGCCTATAAAGAACATTAAATGTCACAGCTACCATCATAGCCTGATCAATCTAAATTTGTGACTGTAAGCAGAGGGTAAAAGCCCACACAGGAGAAACATTTTTATTACAGCTTAGTTACTAAGGCCAAATATAAATCAAGGAGTCATTCACTGCATGCTCTGAAAAGAGTCTACGATAACTGAGAATGAAATAAAATAAAATAAAATAAAATAAAATAAAATAAAATAAAATAAAATAAAATAAAATAAAATAAAATAAAATAAAATAAAATAAAATAAAATGCAAGGTATGCTTTATTGCCTACTGCTTAAGTTGCCCTTTCAGTTCATGCAACCCTGCAGCCCAGTATTGCCACTGCCAGGAACAAGCCACAGGTTTGTTGAAAACTGAGTTTTCAAGGCTTTGGGACCAAGGCTTGTCAGGCCTGCTTTGTCTGAACCTCCCTTGGCCTGTCTTCTGCTTGGTTTCACTTGGCTTCAACAGAGCTTTGTATCTCCTGTTATCTAGAAGGGAAAACAGGACATATTTGGGACATGAAAAGACAAACAAACATGACCAGGTTGCAATTAGCACACTCAGAAATATGAAAGCACCACACATACAGCAGTGCCTTCACTGGGCATTATTCAGTCAGGACAAATATAAAGGATCTAGAACAGAAACATAGAAAGAGTTGTCAGAAGATGCAGTGTTCAATGTCCCAGTGTCTAACAACTATCAAGAATAGACTTGAAGATGTAATTTAACACATTGGAAACTTACACACCATGTTTCAGCATAATTATTGCTAAATAATGATCGTGAATCACAGGTAAAGGCTTGGGGAGGTTGGGAGGGACTTGAGACCTAGAGAGATCTTGTCAGTATCTTTCAAATGTCAGCAAATTTAAGTAATTTAATGCATTAATAAGTATTTTTAATGTAAATGTGTTGATAACCAGACAACAGCACACGGGTTGCAAACCCCATTCTCCATACACTTTCTCTAATTCAGCTGGGCTAAATGAAGCTCCTACTCATGCTCTGCTCATCCAAGCATGAAGAAAATAATGTAAGTAATAATGTATGTAGTGACAGAAGTACTTCAACATCTTTATCTTCATGTTAAGCGCTTAACTTCAGCTTCGACCCATGAAATCGTCACAAAATTTATCAAAAGATTTTAGTAAACTCCTGCTTAGGTGCTGTGCCCTAAAGCAAATTGTTTCCTCTTCTCCAATTCCCGGCAAATACTGATACACAAAGGACATGTGAAGTTGTATGAAAGGAAGGACAGAGCTAACATTTCCTTTGTGTTCTGAGGAACAGTATTAAAACAAACCCTTGGCAGCAATTTCTTTTGCTGTGGTTTGGGTTTTCTGGGTTTTGGGGTTTTTTTAAGCCTTTTTACAAAACACATAAAAAYACAGAACCAAAGAAACAGGATAATTGCCTCCCTACTTAAGGAAGATCAAATGGCTACAAAGGAATAGCAGTTAAGGAGGCCTTAATGATAAGCCTTGATAAGCACAGTCTTACCCAATTAGTTTGTTTTCCATCTCCAGCAGTTTTAAGCCGTGTTGTGATGATCACCTCTTTTTTTTGCCAGGCTTACTTACATCATTACACCATCACAAGCTACCACAAAACTGCTATCAGRAAAGTGGAAGGTGACAGTTATAGACACAGCCTTTGAAGTTCTCTAACCTGTTAGAAGCTTGATGCCTTTCCCATCCCACCACACTGACGTCCATCTGTAAATAAAGCATGTCCCCTCCTTGATGTTTGCTGCGCTCAGTTTTTGAGAGCTGATCACTTTGCACTGGCCAGTTTCTAGGCCAGGCACCCAAGGGAGATGATGACCAATTAAGACTTCTGTAATCAAGTAAGAATTTTGCTTCTGTCACAACAAAACCCAGCATTTTCCACACAAGAAAAGCATTCTCAGTTTGCAGCTCTCATGGTCATTCTCCAGCTTGAGGCACACCTAATGATCCCCACAGGTGTTTCACTCACTAACCCACAGAAAGGAGCAAACAAAAGGGCTGCAAAAACGCCAAAACTGCTATCTAAAATAGTCAATATGCCCCCAAATTTGTTTTATTTTGTATTGGCTCCCCGGGTATGTTGCATTTTCAGTACAGACAACATGATTGCTTAACACATTCACACTAGTGCTATTCATAGCAAGCAAATCTCAATAATTCCACTTTTTCTTTTGATCTATTTTTGCAGGTGTTCTGATGGTGACACGATTAGGTTGATAGCATACTTCTTTTTCTGAAAGTAATTCTGAGGTAAGACCAAAAAACCTTTATCACTGCAAGATCTGAAATACCATGATGTCTTAGGGACATAATTCTGAAAATTTTTTTCTAAGCTATTTAAGATTCTTATGATAGATTATGACTAAACAGTACTAAGCATTCTTTCACATCCAATTCAAACAACTTTTGTTCTATGATCACGGAGAAAGCAAACATGTTAGGCATCCTCGCATATTCGGGAAGACAGTTCTGTTAACATAGCACAAAATCAGCTCCTCAATTATTCTTGATTACATCTGTGCTGCCCAGTTGGAAATATCTGAGAGATGCATTTAGACTACAGTAGGGGACATTTATTGTATGAATTATTTGCAAACTGTCAAACACCAGCATGATGTTTACCTAGAATACATGTATCAACCTTACTGTCTTCACTTTAATAGACATGCAATAATTCAGGTATTTGAAGGGTGGTCTCCAAATAGAACAGCTACATTGATATTTTGAAAGCTGTTTTTTCCACCTTTCATGCTCTATTCACTACATAAATGATGTAAATGGAAGTCATTTATTAACTCTTTCACAGTGATGCATTCAACATGAATCCAGGCAAGAGATGTGTGCATGAATATGATGACAACATTTCAGACCTTGCCAGTTCTGGGCTAAAATAAGATCTGTGAAGAATTGGGGAGGCAGAGAAAAGCAGATACAGGCTTAATTTTTTTTCTTCATGGAAATCTGAATATTCCTTATGAAAAAAAGKATACATTACTTGTCAAAAGTGAACCACTTTTGTGGCCTCTGTGAAGACATATTCCATATATGGTCTCCACAGARCTCACTCAGTACATAATCTATACTTACATACTCCTACACACGCAGGATCACGGGATATTTGAGGTTGGAAGGGATCTCTGGAGATGATCTAGTCCAACCAACTGCTCACAGCTGGGTCAGCTCTGACATCATATCTGGTTGCTCAGTCACTCTCGAAACCTCAAAGGATGGAGACTATACAATCTCTCTGGGCAACTGCTCACTGCTTGCCTACCCTTATGATGAGAAAGCTTTTCTTTATATTCACTCTGAGTCTCTCATTTCAGTTTATGCCAAATATCTGCCATCCTCCAACCATCTTCCAACCAACACAATGCTTGGAAAAGCCTGGGCCCATCTTCTGAATAAACTCCTTGTAGGTACTGGAAGGTCACTAACAGGTTCCTCCTAAAGCCACCTCTCCTCCGGGCTGAGCAAGACCAGGTCCCCCAGCCTCTCTCAGGGCAAGTGCTCCAAATCAATCCCTGACCATTTTTGTGGCCTCTATTGAACTCACTCCAGCTCATCAACATCTTTCCTGTATTGTGGGGTCCAAAATTATATGTATCATATCAGGGAAGATGCAAAAGGAAAAGGTCCAAATGATGCAATATTCTAGATGATACCAAGTGAGTGTTGACTAGAGGATAATATCTTCTCTTGGTCTCCCAGCTTCTGGGTGCTGCTGGCCTTCTTTGCTACCAAGGTACGCTGCTGGCTCATATTCAGGTTGCCACCTGCTAGGATGCCAAAGTATTCTTCTGAACTGCCACCAGTCAGTCAGTCGGTTTCCAGCCCACACTGGTACATTGTTTCCCAGAGGCAGGAGTTTGCATTTGTCCTACTGAGTTTCATGGGGTTCCTGTCAATCTAATTCTCTTGTTTATCAGGGTCCCTATAGATGAAAATCCTGCCCTATCTACTGGCTTTCCCAGTATCATCATCTGAAAACTTAACCAAAATGCATTCTGTTGCCTTTTTCAGATCACTGAAAAAGACATTAAATGGTAGAAACCCCCGTGGCACTCCACTGGTACCCAGGCAGAGTATGAACCCTTAACTGCTGCACTCTGAGCCTAAATATCCAGACAGGTTTCTACCCATCTTGTTGCTAGCCCATCCAGACAGTAAGGCCCTAATCTGGACACGAGAATATTCTGGGAGACTGGATAGAACTTTCTGTTAAAGCCAAGGTCAATGACACAGTGCTCTCTCATCCACAAAGATAGTCATTTCATCATAGCAAGGCAACTGAGTCAGGTATGATTTACCCTTCAGAAATCAATTCTGATTGTTTCAATAACCAATTTGCCCAGAAACATATTCCAAAAGGACTCATTCCATTATTTTCCYACGGGCTGAAGTAAGGCTAACTGGCTTGTAGTTCTTCAAGTTAAAATTTTGGGATTTTTTGAAGTTTGGCACATTTGCATTTATCCACTCAACAGAGAATTCACCTGACCTCCCTTTCCAAGATCAGACAGCAGCCTTGTAAGGACAACTTTTGACAGAAGTCATAAGCCTCCAGTGTTCCCCAACACAGTGTTCCTCCACTTATATCACAACTGCCCACAGGCTCTGGCTGCCCCATTTTTCACAGTCAGGACATTCAGGTTCTCATCGCTGCAGGGTCTCTGTGAAGAAACCCTCAACCCTTTTTCCACCTTCCCTGATATCATACATTTAGTGTGCTCCTCTCCTCCTACAGCCCCATAACTTGGCCACAACTTCCCATCTGGCACACACCTCCAGCAGACATAGTCACCACCTCCAACTGCCCCAGCCTCAATGAGCCATCCTGGAGGCTAACGCGGGATGGGTCCTTCCACGGCGGCTTTCCTGCCATTGCACTGCTTCCCTGGGCAGTCCCAAACCATCAAGGAGGTGGACTGCAAAAACCTTCTCCTTCAGATACATTTCCTTCAACACCCACGAAACAGCCTGAAAACTAATACAGCTAACCAGAGCATTCAAATGAACTTGTGAGTTAGTTTTCAGCATTCTCCTAAACTGAAAACTTCAGCACAATCAGAAAATTAAGCACCTTTTAAACCACTGGGACTCTTCTGAAAAATGTGGATGGGAAACTGAAGTGATTTTCAGCCCTGTGCTGCATGAGAAAGAGCTTCACAGAAATGGCAGCCACAGAGGAACTGGGGCCCACAGGTAACACATTTCAAGTGATATGAGTTTTTTTAAGCTAGCTGGAAAGTCTCCTCAGTTGAGAGATTTTATGAACATTCTGAGGCTTCCTTTTAATTATTCAGTGATATTTCAAATTAGAACCCAAATCAGACTGCAATATGTTGAAGAACAAGAAACCAGTGCAATAATTCTGTCCAGTTCCCATTTGTCTGTGGGTAGCAATTTCTTTGCTTTTGGCAGATCAGAATGGACCTCCAAGTGCAGAATCAGTACTGAAGGTCTGAGACAAAAAATTGGACCACCATGAAATGAAAGAGCATTAATTAGGGCCAGATATAAACTTTTGACAACATATAATCATGGACATGTATGATGCTGGGTGAGGAAGGAAGCAGAGGATAACTTGCTTTCCTGCATGTTTTCAGCCAGAACATTTAGGTCCATAATTCATGTAAACAGCATATCAGATATCAAAGAATCATAGAATGGTTTGGTTTCAAAGGGACATTAAAGATCATCTAGTTCCAATCCCCCTGCCATGGACAGGGACACTTTCCATTAAGACCAGGTTGCTCAAGGCCCCGTCCAACCTGGCCTCGAATGCCTCCTGGGATGGGGCATCCACAGCTTCTCTGGGCAACCTGTGCCTGTGCCTCACCATCCTCACAATAAAAAAGATATTCCTGGTATCTAATCTAAACCTACACTCTTTCATTTTAAAGCCATTTCCCCTTGTCCTATCACCACATGGCTCCGTGACACAGTCCCTCTCCAGCTTTCTTGTAGGGCCCCTTTAGGTATTGGAAGGCTGCTATAAGGTCTATCGGCAGCCTTCTCTTCTCCAGACTGAACAGCTCCAACTCTCTCAGCCTGTCTTCATAGGAGAGGTGGTCCAGCCCTCTGGTCATCTTTGTGGCCCTCCTCTGGACTCACTCCAATGGGTCCATGTCATTCTTACGTTGGGGTCCCAGAGCTGGATCCAGTGCTCCAGGTGGGGTCCCACCACAGTGGAGCAGAAGGGGAGAATCACTCCCTTGACCTACTGGCCATGCTTCTTTTGACACAAGATGTCTTTGGCTTTTTGGAGTGCAAATGCACATTGCTGGGTCATGTTGAGCTTCTTATTCACCAACACCTCCCAAGCCCTTTTCCTCAGGGCTGCTCTCAAACCATTCACCACCCAGTCTGTACTTGTAGTTGGGATTGCTCCGACCCAGCTGTAGAACCTTGCGTCTAGAGCTTCCTGAGGTTTACCAAGGCCTGCCTGTCAAGGTCCCTCTGGATGGCATCCCTTTCTTCCAGCACGTCAACTGCACCCCACAGCTTGGTGTTGTTGGCAAACTTGCTGAGGGTGTGTTCAATCCCACTATCCACGTCACCAACAAAGATGTTGAACAGCGCCGGGCACAACACCAGTCCTTGAGGAACATTGCTTGTCACTGGTCTCCACCTGGACATTGAGTCATTGACTGCAAGTCTTTGAGTGCGTCCATCCAGCCAATTCCTTTTTCACCAAGTGGTCCATCAGTCAAATCCATGTCCCTCAGTTTAGAGACAAGGACRTTGTGTGGCTACAGGCACACAGTAATACCACGGTACAAGTGCTACAAAATGTACCATATAACCATGGGTATAAATGTTTCATGAGCTCCAGCAGAGCCTAAAGAACATATTGCAAACTGGGTGGAAGAGAAAATTATGCTCATGGAAGGGGAAAGTGGGTCTTCAGCACTCAGGTCCTTAATCACCCAGCATGAGGGGAAAAAAAAAATCAAAACAATTCCTCATCATATTCTCATGACTAAATAACTGGAAGCAAGGGAGGGGGAAAACACAAAGACTCACCCCTAACTATTCCTTACAACTGGCTTTATGCAAAGTCAGCAGCAGGGGTATTTTAGATATGCAACCAAATCCAACTCTAAAAAGAAGATAATTACATAGAAATGCAGCATTACAAAGATGTCCTGCAGACTGAAGGGTATTATTTGGCAGCTTTGTAGCCTACCAGATGTCCTAGCCCCTTGCCCAGTGCCAACCCAAGACTTATTCCCAGGCCAAGAGATTTCCCAAGAAATACACCGTACTCTGCTGACTCTTTAGGTTGCTGTCATTGATCACTGAAGCCTCTGCGGGCAGTTGTCTCACTCCCAGATTGCCTGTTTCTCTCCCGTAGTTTACTAGCACGCATTGTTCACTTCACTGAGGCCATATTTTGCCATTTAAAAATTTAATTCAAGTTAGTTGACTTCTCCTAAATTTTATTTCTCTCTAGTGAAACCTGCCACACAATACGTGACCATATAAGTTTCACAAAGAAGGTCAATACCATCCTGACCTGCATGAGGTGGGGGCACTGCCAGCAGGTCAAGGGATGTGATTCTGCCCCTCTACTCAGCCCTGCTGAGGCCACACCTGGAGTACTGTGTCCAGTTTTGGGCTTCCCAGTACAAGAGACACATGGACCTACTGGAGAAGGATCTGCCAACGATCACAAAGACAAGGGGATCACTGAGACATCTCAGCCAGGGGAAGGCTGAGAGAGCTGGGATTGTTCATGCTGGAGAACAGAGGGTCAGGGGCATCTCATCCATGTATATAAATATGTGATGGGAGGCTACAAAGAAGACTGAGCCAGGCTCTTCTCTGTGGGAGCCAGTGAATGGTCAAGGGCCAAATGTCACATACTGAAATACAGGAAATTCCTTTTAAACATAAGAAAAAGCTTGCTTTTCTTACTCAAGAGGCTGATTGGACACAGGTTTCTTACAGAGGTTGTGGAGTCTCCGTTCTTGGAAATACTCAAAACCTTACTGAACATGGCCCTGAGCAATCTGCTTCAACTGATCCTGCTTGAGCATGGGAGCTGGTCTAGGCACTCTCCAGAGATTCCTTCCAATCTTAACAATTCTGTGAGTCTGTGTGCACTGGGGTGCCCTGTAGGTATGTGTTCTACAATATTTTGCATCATGATAAGATTTTTCTCTTTATTTTTAATTTATATGCTTCATTATTTCTCACAGAATCAGGCTAGAACTACAGCAATATAATACAGTAAGTTCAAAATTGTTCATTCAGGAATATTGTTTCAGAAGCTGAAATTGGCTTCAGATGGCGCAGAAAATTCATGTTTCACTTCGGTACTTCTTCAGTGGTCATGCCTCTGTTGCTTATACTTATGAAAACATAGTCAGGAAGCCCCAGAACCAACACCAAAGTTTCCTGCTCGGTCAGCAATGTACTTACTCTAACTCTCATTATAGTTACTACACTAAGTTCCTATGGGAGAAGGAGGGAAAAGGGCTCAAATCCCTCATTACCAAACAATTGCACACTTACAGCAGTTCTGCATCCAGAAGCCTGGTGTATTCCAGGAGAAAAGGTCAGGAGACTAGCCTGCTTCTACATTTGAAAAAAGTGTACCTTGCCCCCAAACCATAAACTGTCACACGCATTATTTTCTGGTAAGCAGTGGAATAGCTGGTCTGTACTTTCTGGGTTGTGGCAGAATCTGGAGAATACACAGAACAGTTCAGAAGGCCAGTAGCATCTGAGCTGAGCAAGCCTGTATCCAGAGCGTAGGTTACAGTAGCAGCTGCTAATCTGCATTAATTCAAACTTTTGCCTACAGCACCTGAAAATTCAATCAAGAAGGATGTTAAAAGCACTGCCATTTTAAAGACAAAAGGGTTGTATATTTTTARGACCCATATTATGGCAACATCCAAGTTAACTCCACAGGTTGAACACCTTCTCCTCTGCATGCAGTGGGTGCTCAATAGTATCTCTAGCTAAATGAGGTCTAAGCGCACCCAGCTAAGCATGTCTGAAAATGATTAATAAATCCAGACTTCCACACAATTGATAACCAGGTTTTATATGTATCAAAAATATCAGTGCCTTCCTTGCCATTGACACCAACTTCATCCATTGGTAGCAGAAGGTGGAAAAAACATATAATTTACAGTTTTCGGTAAATATAATTTTGACTAATTGTCAAAGGTAGAACCAACTTAGTTTTGAAAGCTGTTTGACAAATATAAAAGACTAACAACTTCCTTTTAATAAAATCCAAATTTAGCTTTAATAATTAGAATTTTTGTAAAAAGGAAATTGTCTTTCAAAGTGAAGATTGGCACTAGTTCATGTTGTCAGATTTGACAGCATGAAATCACGGAACAAATGACGAAATTCTGCAGCTGCTAAATACTGTCAAATACACTTTAAGTTTTATTCTTATAAATTCATTATTAGGAAGCCCTGTTTTTGCAAGGAACTGTCTCTCTTCCCAATGTACAATTAGGGCAAAAATAGCTCTAAAACACTACTCACTGTTGATAAGATGGCTTGCAGTACTGTTGACATTTTTTTAAAAGCTTTGGTCTGGACACAACGTTGTACCAGAGCCCTACAATGCTGGCGATAGGTTGGAAACAGCTGTAACAGTTTAGGAGCAAGTTCCATGGTGGACTGAACAACCGCATGCACCAACAGCCAAGGCACAAGCTAACCCAGATGACTTTGTACAGAAGTAGATGACCACAAACCCAACCCACTAAGGCAGCTCAGAGGCTGACTGTGACCTTCTGCTGGTGGTGAACAGCTACTGAGGAGTAATGTTTTAAACCACTTCAGCTATATGTAGTGGATTTCATTTTTCTAGGTAGAAAGGAAAAATATAAACTTGGGTAACAGATATGTGGTGTGTGGACTCACATCAGCATTAGCCTGATGCAGGTTGAATTGCTGTACCCTTGTGGTTGGACAAGCAAGGTAGCAAATGTTTTCAAAAATTTAAATGCAATCCCAAATATTTTAATATATAAATCAGACACAAATCCTTTGAATAATGATACCGCAAATAAATTATATTTATATTAGAATAGCAAAAAAGTGCTATATGAATCACAAAAAACATTGGTTTCTCTACACTGTTGTTAAAGACAACTGAAAATCAATGTGATGATAAAAATAAAATCACTTTCAGAAAAGCCTATGCTAACAAAATTTCTTATTGAACTATTTTTTTCTTCATGTTCCATCTGATTTGTTGAAAACCATTCACAATTGAATGTTTCAAAAGTCAAAAATGTAACTGCTTTCAAGTCAACCGTGCTGCACTTGAGTGGTGTCCTTGCCACTGCCATTTTTAATAACAGCACATGTCAGCTGGACAAAAATTAGTCCCGCTTCTCATAGTCATTCTATCCAAGACTGTCTTAGGTAATTCACTTCCCTTGACTAGGGCTGCAGACACAGCATGCTTATTTGCAGACCTTACTGCAGCAGTTTACTTCAGCATCTACTAACTATATTCATTTCTGCTTACAGACATCATTGTGGATCATATGACTGCTCCTGGTCTCCCTCAATGAAAAAACACCAGTGCTGCCTTACATCAGTTCATGCTGGGAATGACTGCAATCACCCAGGTCCTCTACTCCCAAGCTCTAGCAGGATTCTCACAGTAAACATCCATCCCTCTGTCTCTGGTGAAGGCAACACAACTTGGTGCCCTGAAAAAAACTTGGATATGTCACTCTTATACCCTGTGACACTGTGGTCATAGCAACAGAGAAGGTAAAAACACTATTTCTATATGGCCTAGACATGGAGAATTCATTTGTGACACTAACAGAGAAAGCACAACGTTCTCATGGATGTTAAAAAAAAGTGGAAAAATATCAATTGTAGAAAAAGAACTGTTTAAATTAAAAGCTCAAGCTCTGTGATTTTAACACAATTCATACATGGCAACTGGAAGAAATCTTACCATAGTCACTACAATCAAAGATCACATCAAATCACATAATCAAGGAAGGTTTCTTGGTCTCTGTCAGATAAGCCAAGCATGAACACTGATTCAGTTCCAAAAGAATATATTTTATTTTATCACTAATAGAAAAACTTTCTTTGTTAGAAAGAACTTGTGTACCATTATCACTATGTTTTATTTAGTTTTACATGGATGAAGATACCTGTTGCTTTCATAAAATCATCTTTTCCTATGAAAGATGAGCAAGTCTGTTTTCTGTTTACAATAAATCTTGCTTCCTGACCTCTGCATATTGAAAACATGGATTATTTTTTACTACTCTAATTTTTTACTCATCTAATTTCCAGCATAATTAAAACTACATTCGGTATACACTATCTATACCCTTTTTTTGCTTGTATTTGGTTAAGTTGCTGCATCTATTCATATAATAATTCTAATGCTATCCTATATTAAGACCTATTGACTAAAATTAAATGGCAGTTCTACAGTACTTTTTTGGAACTCCAAAATACTCTGGTTATGGGAGAAAACACTTCAGCACTTACAAAGAATTTCATCATTTGGCCTCACAAAGGGTATCCTGGGTAACCAAAAAAATGTGTATTTTATTCCATATCTTTCCATATCTTGTTTCTCTTTGTTCATGGGGAGTCCATGGGAATCAGCACCTTTGTATCTAGTGATTATTACTGTTTTGCCTGTTGTTGTTTCAGTTTTTAGTAAACTGTTATCTTTTCATTTACATCTTCTCACATTTGTCTTTTCCTATTAGTGAAAAAGGAGTGCTTAAAACTGAAGGTGAGGTAGCTTGTAGGCTCCACCCCATAAATTGTCTTAAACCAAGACAAAAGGGTTTGCAAGAAATCAATGCCTTGTCCACATTACATTTACTGGGAACTAGAGCTATAGCAAGAAGAAAAAATATTTTCAAGGTCACCCAGTAAGATACTGGAGAATCTTGTAAGGTCCCAGTCCCAGACCTGTTAGTTTGATGTATGGGTTACCTTGAGCATTTATTGACAGTTCATGTTTCTTTTCCTTATAACATCACATCCAACTCCAGGCAGTCTTTGCCAGTTCTGTATCCACAGTCCTGACTCCAAATGCTAAAGTTCCCCTAAGGGTTATTTTTATGTTTTCTCTAAGTGTTCATTAACACAGATTTTGGAGCAAGATATCCCCCTGTGCTGCAACTCTCTGATGCACAGGACAGGCATCCAGGAACTGCTTCCAGCTTCCTGATCCTGCGAGGACTTAGCTCTGACACATAGCTACTGGCAAGCAGCTCCATGTTGCCTCACTGACACAAGGAGTGAGATTAAACTTGCCTATGTTCACACACCTGCCAAAAAAATGCTATTACTAGCTGAGTTACTCACTCTAGCTTATTTTTTAAATCAGCATACAGAAATATGGACTTCAGGATGAGATGAATCTACCCTAACAAGTACCCATTCCTCTCCAATGACTACTAAGGAGAATTTTGGATTACAAACTTGTATGGAGATTTCAGGTACAGGCATGCACTTATATTTGTTAARCTGAATCCCAATCAATGTTTTCTAAGTGAGCACATAGTAGCACAGGTTTGGATTTGGATATGGCATAGACAACACACCAAGAATATATGGGGCCAGACTTTCTTCTTTTATGGTGTCCGAACAGACAGAGGACTGCTGTATACACATCTGAGAGCCTGATCTTTAACAGTGGTCACCTTACTCCTCTCAGCTCCACAAGCTTTAAGTAAGAGAACAGCATTGCACCAGCCTGGAAAAGGCACTCTCCCTTTGACACTTCACATCTAAGATCAAGTTTCAAATGTGTCACTCAGTTTTTCAGCCCACAATCACGAATTTAACCTCCTATCAATCTGGCTGGGAATTCCACATCCCGGGATTAAATAAGCTCTTAGATAGAAAGTTTTAGATTTTCCTTTCAACAATGTGAGAAGCCTGAACAACAAATGGCTCTCAGGCTGACCATCAGGAGTTCTATGAATTCAGATGGTAGAAAGACTCAGAAAAACCCAAACTCTCATGTAAGTTGTTATTCACTAGTATGGTAAATTCTCAATGGTTTCCCCATTTCCTACAGTCTAAATTGAACCAAATCTGCATTATTCCAAACCACAATTTTCTGACTTGGGGCAGTGAAGACACATATTCATGACATCTCCCTAGCCACCAAGATCACAGGGTGCCTACCCTGGATGGAGGTGAGGAAAAAGGTGCCTGGTAACAGGATACCCCAGTAGAGCAGCCAGGAACTGAAAGCCCATCAGTTAAAAAGCTAGAGACAGCGTGGACGCAGCACTGGCACCCTGGGGGAAGGGAGCACCTTTCCCACCTTCCATCAGGGACTGTAGAGGTCACAGCCCATGCCACACTCAAGGAACACACCCACGTGTACGAGAGGGGAGAAGTACGACCCTATATTCTTCCCTGCATACCTGGTCCTAATCCTCTCAACACACACACTCCAAGTCCTCTCTGACCTCCGCCACTCCTTCTGTTCCTGTGAGACAGAAGCACAAGTTGCCTTTAGCTTCTGCACCCTATTTTTAAAATCTGCTTTCTGATTTTTTCAGGTCAAGCCAAGCTGCCCACGAGTCTATTGATGCTCCATATGCTGCTGAAAGCTGGAGAGGAAGAAGGGCAAGTGCACACTGGCAGAGATCAATCAGGAGGAGTTGGCATTTCAATGCCATTGAGTGTGACTGAAGGTGGAAATCATTCTCAGGCAGCGCTTCACTGGAGGAAAGTTTCTTCTTTTACAGACGTAAAATGTAAATCCTTAGTGAATATATTGCATACTAAATGTAAATGCTGCACACTGGAGGACTGCACCATGTTTTCYACATACAAAATACACAATTCCATTCAGTGAAAATGATAAATACATAGCACACTGGAGTCCACCTCCATTTTCTTCTTCACGTGTACGTGGTGTGAGGGAAGAGATGTATGGATTCCTAACATTGTGAAGAGAAGTCACTGCCACTGTCACTAGCTCGTTAGATCTGAAAAGGAAAAGGCTGTTTTTTCAGTTGTCTGAAAATGAAATCTCATGAGAACAGCTGCTGTCATTTGAGTTCAGGCCAAGATGGCAACATTTGAGAAAAACAACTGATCTTGTGAATTTCCCACCACTTGGAACCGAAATTTAGAGATGCCAGCATCAGATATTTTTAAGTACAGAGTTGAAGTTCAGGCAGGAAATTGAACGTATTGAAGCAGCTATCCAGTCATCACCTGTGTCATCCTCTCACCCACACCTCATCTCCAGCATCTTTAAAGGTCCAGGAGCTCCAGAAAGCGCCACAGTTGAAAATGGTGGCCAACAATCAATGATGATTGTTGGCCACCATTTCCAACCGTGGCGCCTTCCGGAGATTGCAAGGAACCTTACACTTCAAGAGGTAAATCCCACTTGGCAAGGGCTAACTTTCTCATAGATGAACTGAAATGAGGACTTTAAGTCTCACCAGGGGCATGCACCATCATTGCCTTCTGCTTCAAGGACACATCTTCAGGTCTGCCTTTTCTAATTCAGGCATACAGAAATACAATTAAAATGAACTCTACTAAAATAAATTATTATCCTACGTACCCAGCTTTCTAAGGCTGACAATGAAGCACACACGACAGATGTTAATCATGCCACTTAATGCATGACTGGGTAGATGCTGTGGAAATGTAGGTGGTTTAAAACTGAATATAATACCAACCTACAGCTGCAGAAGTAACTGAACTCTGCCACTGCTTTAACAGCAGATTTATTATTTATGTGGACTTATTCATATAACAGAAAGATCCTTTTAAAATGGCCTCGTACCTAAAAAGTACTAACCAGGCACTCAAATCACTACTGAAGAATCATAAGACAAGTTTTAAGAGCTAGTACTTGGTAATGCTAAAACCCAAAGATTATATTTGACACACCTGAAGCACTCTCTATACAGGCTTGAGTGTATTCCTCTATTTTTGCTCGTTGCAAACTCTTCACAAAATATCAAAACTCTCTTTTAAAACCTTTTGTTATTGAAAATTATTCACATTGAAAGATCTGCAAGTAATTTTCACTTCGAACAATGCTTTCAAAATACTAATTATCTTAAATTCCAGTTATGTGAATGATTAGAATGCCTGATATACTTTTGCCCCTCACTGAATGAATATAAATCTGTAAGGCAGGGATGCAGTGCAAACAACTGTGATAAATTCATATTAAACGTCTGCACCAAACATTTGTAGGTATGTCTTTAAATATGCAGTCTCCCCAAAGAGTCCTGTAAGCAAAGATGCATGGAAAGCAATAATGTTTATAAATACAGTGAAATTTTAATTTGGTTTTAAATGGCAATGAAAATTTGTTGAAGATGTTTCACTCTTTTTCTAGTTCTCAGGACACTCAGTAGATATTCAGTGAAGAAATACATTTGAAATAGGAAAGAATGTAACTTTTTCAGTATTCCAAGTGGAAAACTGCAAAAGGGTTATGAGCTACTTAGATATTCCTTCACCTGTAAATGCTACCCTACACTCTGTACCTACAGATGCCAATACTGACTTTAAAAGAATAGTTATCCTAAAAGCTAAAAGCAGCCATAAAATTCTGCATTTGGAATACAGGCAGCATTCTGTGGGCAATACTGTCTCCACATCAAAATTTAAGTGATTTAAATGATGAGTTTAAGTTCTTTCTTGGTTATATTTTGTGTACTTGCAAAAAAATTTCAAGACCATGATTTGATCTCAGACGGCAATAGCAGAGTAAAACAAAATTTTAAATTTCAAATTACATTATAGCATAAAAACTTACTTCAGAACTGTCACACTGTGTCTGAAACCTAATAATTTCAGACACAGTGGTAGGTAAAAACCTTATTTCCTTTCATTAGAGATAACTCATTAATATTTCTGTGATAACTACAGTACATCAAAACCGAGTGCATTAATCTGATCAGTCTCCTGATGTGCTTTTAACTTTTCAATTGCTTTCTTAAAAACATGGCCAATGTAAATTGCATTATAGCAGTCTATGTGTATTTTGGTTTTATTGTTTATATTACTGAATTCACTATAACAATAGAATATCTAGGTTTAAAGAATTATTATGTGAAATTATTGTCAAAATCACTACCAATTAATGAGATCAATTAGGCATGAACAATCACACTTAAATATTTCCTTAAAGAAGACTAGTTTTAGTAAAAAGCTATGATATTTGACACTATGGTTTAGTGGACTTTTTGTATTTGTTGACCAAATGTCAAGTGACTTTCTTCAAGTAATTTTACACACAGTTCCGCAGTGTGCACTTTTGTAATTAACAGTCTCTGTTTCAGACAAAGTATTCTCAAGTAAGAGCTGAAAATTAAAAGACTAACATAGTGTATGAAATTTGAGGGAGGCTCTTTCTGCAGTATCTGTGATCAAAGTCTCACTGAAATCAGCTGAAGCTTGGTCAGCATAGCAAGCAGGAAAGCCATGTAACACATGCTTAAGGTTTAAATATTTTTTTGCTCAATTTGACACAATTGCAGGTGTGGATAAGAAGTGGAGAAAAATCTACAGAAAACGGTATCAATTTTTTTTCTAGACTGTACAGAAATATGTAAGTAATTTACATGGTTTGGTTCAGTGACCTGTATGATAACCCATCCATACTAACTGCACTGGTAATGAACTACATTCACAATCTTTTAATATAACTCAATGTTCTGTAGAAACAGATTCTGTGAACAAGCACACCAAAGTGCATTAAAAATATTATTTAGCAATAATTTCAAATTCAATATTATTCACTACCACATAAACTAAGTCTGCACTCCCCTTTTTCTCCTTAAGGTACTGACATACTATCCTCCTGAGGCTTAAACTCATAGCCATCAGCATAGCACCTTAGAGAGTCTCTAAAGAATCTGGATTTCCTAAGTTTTATCAAATATGCAGCCAGAAAAAGAGATGTCAATCCAATTATGTATATTTATTGTTGCTAAAAAGTCAGTAAGTTTACTTTTTAGGGGGCTTGTTTTCTTTTATAATTGGGCTAAAAATAAAGTGGGGGCAAAGCAAGGAGATTCACTGAAGAACTAAATTATGATATTTTAACACATACTTACATTACTTATTTGTAAATAACCTGGTGGCCATAGGGATTTTTATTCATTATTTTCAAGTCAAAAGGATGCTGCCTCTGCCTGGCAAATTAAAACAAAGAGTAAAATTTCAATGCAGACTGGCTTCTAACACTTGCCAAACATGAGTCAGTGCACAGAAACTGGCCCTTATCAACCAGTTCAATGGTTGTTACCAGTAGGAAATTTAAAGCCCTTCAGATTTTTGAATTTTTCAGACAGTTTGTTCAAGGCTTTGGACTCACACCCAGAACAACATCACAACCATGATGCTCACCAGAGGCACTTTGCATATGCTCCTTACAAAGCAAGGAAGGCCTCACAGGATCATCAAATGATTTGGGTTGGAAAAGACCTCTAAGAGGTCATCAAGTCCAACTGTTAACCCAGCACTGCCAAGTCCACTCTTTAACCACGACCCTATGTGCCCCATCTACAGACATCTCATACACAGAACCATCCTCTGCACAGGACACCGCAACGAAGAGCAGGGGACCAAAACATGAAGAGGGAAGCAGCTGGAGTTCTATGTGATTGAGTTGATTCTTTAATATTCACTCCTGTAAGTCACTTCATAACTCTAGAGTTTTAAAACTCAGGATTATTGACAACAGCCAGAGCCAGCATGCATGTGATGCTGAGATGCCAGTCTACATGTAATCGAGGTTTGCTTGCACGGCTTAAGTGGCTTAATGGGTGGGGTATGCTTTTGTAAATACAAAAGCAAAACAGAAAGGCAGATCGATTTTTCACTCCTTATTGATATGAAAAAAATATGTTTTTAATGCAAAAAGGTAAATAAAATAGGAGCATCCCAATCACTTAAGATGAATTCCCCAGCAATACTTCAGACTCAATAAGTGCGTCCCAATTAGCAGCTAAAACGACAGCAAATTTGTTACTTCAGTGTTAGTAAATATTTTGATTTTATTCTGGTTTGAATCACAAGTAAAAAATGGATAGGCTTATTTATGACACTTTATTTTAATGTAACTAAGAAATCAAGGTAATCAAAAAGGAATTTAAAAAGGAACAGGTTTTCAAACAGTGACAACCTTGAAAATTCTCTAAGGTGTTTCATCTAACAACTGTCTTATTTCAATGATAGTTTTTAAACTCAAGGCCACCATGCTTACTAGGCACAATTTTTTTCAATACTGATGAACAACTATGATATTCTGGTCTGGAAAGTGCTAAAAGACTGTGAGAAAACATTAAAACCAATTACCTTGAACAGGTACTGCGACTATGTGGTGAAGTGAACCACATGAAAATTAAACTTATCATGCTAAAAACAGAGAGATGATTCAAYGGGAAACAAACACAGTAACATCATATTTCAAATATCTAATGGTAAACAGCAAAACCAGGTAACATACAATGTCAGCATACTACTGAATTGCATTATAGGTAAATAACAGTTACACTTAAAAGATGACCAAAGGATGATTAATACTGACTTATGTCCCTCTTTAACTTATTTTAAATTCTGAACCACTGCTTTTCAGCTCACTGATTAATGACATACTGGTATGGTACAGGAGTTTCAAACATGTAGCTGATAAAAGATGTACAGTTAGGTTAACACATTACAAAACTTTTTAACACTATGTATCTTCTAATTTTAAGTAAACACACATTTTGTCCTCACACCTAACTCCCACTTACCAGATTTCTATACTGAGAGAGGTGCTATTGGCTGCACAGAATTCAGCATCAAAGAGCTAAAAAACAGTCTCAGCTGGCAGAGACTGGCATATTCTCAAGTACAGGTTTGAAAAATGACTATGGGAACTTCCTGGGTAGTGACTCTGACTACAGGACAAACCTCCTTGCTGACTCCGCACTTTCAAAAGCATTCAGATTTTGTTTGAGTCTCATTCATTGTGCAGTGAGCGTGTGTGTTTCAGAGAACACTGAAAAAAACTTCTTCAAAATAGTTTATTCGTGCTGACAAGCCTTTTGTTACCGCCCCTGGAACAAGTGGGTTTTCTTTTATCCAGAACAATTTTTCTCAAGTAAAGACCGTGAAGCTTCTGGATATTAAAGGTTATCTCCTTCCTCTGTTTGTGGAGCTCAGAAAYGAGTGCTTGAGAGGAGAAAGAACACAACTCCATAGGTCGTTCTGCTAAGACAGATGACATCAAACACCCAGGATAAACTTCTACCAGCTTTAGAAGGAGCTACTAAGGGAAGCAAAAGCTTCTCCAAACAGAAGACAAAAACCCCAAAAAATCAAAATCTGACAAATCTTACTGATCATACCATTTTAGCCAGAGCTGTGGATGCCCTGGATGCGGGGTGCTCTAGGTGTGCAGTCACAAAAGCATAGCCCCTGACAGCTGATTATCCAAGTACAGGGAACACCACAACACACGGACACCAACAGATGGGAGAGCAGAAGGAAAGCATGAGTCAGTATCGGTTCGTGTGTCAAAAGAGCTGGCACATGAAATTCCAGGTATAACTGCAGGTCCAGCAGGGGACAGTCACATAATGAGGAAGAACAAAATTTGCAACTGTCTACAGAAGGGTGATTAAAGCCCTCAGTAGCCTGGGCATCCAATGTTTTACTACAATCTACACAGCACATGTGACTTTAGCCAGTCCTCAAGTTGTATGCTTTTGAGGGAAATGACTATCAAAGATGGAGGTAAATGTGAGAAAATTGAAAATAAAGAATTTAAGAAAATACAGGTCACTCCTTCTAAATAAAGGGAGACATAGTTGATATAAATTTCAGTAAAGCATTTGATACAGAGTCGAACGGGAAATTATTGGTTAAATCAATAGTTTCTTCAGCAACCAAGCTGAAGAAAAGACAGGAAAAGATTTATCTGAGRGGGGTACTACCAGTCAAAAGGAGGATGACTAATCAAGTTTCACAGAACGGGGATTAGGATTGCCTGTATTTATCATTTATCATTTATCTCAGTAGTATTTCCAGAATAAGTGTAATTGTGATGAAGAAATTTTCTTGCGATACAAATTTGGGAGGCAAGGATAATTAAGGGAAAGATTGAACTGTACACAAAGTCAAATGACCTCGAGTAGCACAATAAGATTACATTCAGTAGTACAAAATGTATTGTCAGGCAGCTACAGATTAATAGCATCTATTACAAGCTATAAGTTCATTACCCGGAAACGAGTGAGGAAAGAGAGAAACCAACCAGCACAAGTCTGCTCGTTCATCACAGCATGGCTGTGAACAACAAATGCAATCCCAGAATATGGTAAATACAGTGCATTACTGATAGAGATGAGAGATCTCTACCACTGCAAAAGCTCTCTCAAAACCTCATCTGTACTGAGAAATGCTGTGGAAAACCCCAGTGAAAGCCTAATGGTGTACCCAGCTTTAAATATTAGGGTTTTGTAATAATATTATAGAAACAGGCAGTCAAGGATGGCCTACAAAACTGTATTGGTCCCTCTGTTAAAGCATTTTGACAATGTTGCACATATTGTTACCTTAAATAATTCATATGTTGTATGCACTGTAATTATATACAGATTAAAGTTCCACCTAAAGGCCTTCTAATCCCTCATTAATGCAAGGTGTATTAAACAAAGACAGGAAATTAACTAATGAGAAAGCAGGAAACAGTCGCCTGTGATGTTTTGCTGTAGAAGTGGTACAGGAAGGTTCCCTTCACTTTGTTATGTCCACATACCAAAAGCTAGTAAGAATTAGTAATTAGCAACATATACTTTTGGTCAGTCCTTGAAAATTCAAGGATTTATGGGCTTGRAAAAAGTAATGAAAAAATATATCAGGCAAATGCATAAGGGCAGGATATAAAACTAGAACGGAAAGAAATGAAAGGCACCACTGGAATGATCAGAAGAAAAGCGCAAGAGGAATGAACTTCCCTACCATYCCAAGAGCCTCCTCAACTGCAGTGATTATTTCAGCCTAGCTCAGATGATGAATCTGTCTGTAAGTTGCATATCTTGGTAGCCACCCACTGACAATTCCTGTATTTTAAGAATATATTATGACTCTGGCCGACCTCCTTCTGCCTTTGTAGGAAGAAGGGAGAGAGGAAAACCTCTTGGAACATCCTGCTGGGCAAAAAGGCTACCAGGATGACTTGGGAATGCAGCCTGCCTGAGCAAAGCAGAAGAGCTCATTTAGTCACCCAAACAAATCTTGCAAGAATCTAACAGTCTTCTTTATCTACAGGAGGCTAAAATGCACAGAGCAGAAGATTTGAACAATAAATATTACATATACACTAGGTAGAAAATAAATTCAGCCTGAAATTTATAATATCTAATTACCAGGCCAGATCTGACGATTGATTTCTTCTAGCCAGCATCTGTAGGTCTTGTGACAGAGCAATCCTTTCGCAGAGATCTGAATAGTTACATGTATGCGTACAAAAAGCATCACTCCTAACACATCTGAAAATACCAAGCCCTCCTCTGCAGCTGAATACAGGAAAATATAATTTTTTAATCAGGCTCTATAAGCATCCTATGAATATCAAAAATAAAAGTTACAGAGCTACAAGAATGGCCAATCTCATGCATTTTAATCTTCTATAAGTACCTAGCAGCCAGAAGTACACTGGGAACATCACTGAACAGACCAAATATTTAGATTGAGCTTTTCAGGTCAGGTAATAAACACTGCACAGAAGATCTGAATCAGGCTATAGCATGCAAGAGGAGGAGGACAGACAGAGTATGGGAAACACCAACAGAATTACATGGTTACTCAATTTAGATATAAATATTATCCTTCTGATTCAGATGTGTGATCATCTTTTCATTGCTGGTCCTTTGAAGTGCAAACACATATAAAATCACGAGGAGATATTTTTATCAGTTATCTGAATTATTTTCTACCATCATAATACCTGAATTATAAGGGAAGCTGCTACTAAAAGCCATTTTATCACATAAAAGAAGTATGCTGAAGTAGTTATAATTCAAATTATGACCCACTGTTATATAAAAGTAGGCATTTTAAATCCAGGAATCATTATTTGACAAGTATCTTTCAAAACAAAAATTACTTGTGTGTGTGTGTATACACATATACATGGTTTTCCTTCAGATGAAGATTTGAAAGACCAGCAAGTAATTCAACTGCTATATAGTGAGAACCAATTTAGGAAGATATTGTCTTATAAAAACGTCTTTCCTCAGACTAGCACGGACAGAAGTGGGCAGCATCCACACTGATAGTCTAACATTTAGCACCTGGAAGAGGCACATCAGCTTTCCAGGGACTGGAGGAACTCCTGCCTTGCTTTTGTAGGCAGTTGTTGATATATCGATTTGAGCCACTTGGTTCTGCAAGCCGGCACACGGCCATCCAGGGCAGCTCCCCATGTAAGGCTGCTGTTCTGGATCTGCCTGCCTTCGGCTGAAGGGTAAGGTAAAAAGCCAAAAATAACCTGCTGCTCACTGGTGATGATTCTGACCAAATGACTTGAGCACAAATCACTGATCAGTGCTGACAAAACACTAGCAGCTGGGAGAAATTCAGTGCTGTAGCCAGTTCTCAGCTACCTCCACTGTTTCAATAATTTAACCTACAGCATGGTGTTGAACTGGTCTAAGCAGAACAAAAGCCAGTGGAGGCATCACTTTAAGTGAACTCTGTCCTTGATTTAGAAAGATACATTGGGTACTTCAAACGTAAATTTCATAATGGTTCCATAACAGCCACTGCTCTTTTCTGAGGGTTTTTTTCTTCTTTCTTGCTAGAGAGAGGATGGCAATGCTGGTTTTGTCTGCAAGTAGGAGGGTGTTGAATCCAGTGATTGTCCATCATTCTGTGTCACTGTCAGGCTACAGTCAGGCCACATCTTACTTATCATTGACTGAAATCTTGCATGTCTGGCTTCAAAACTGTCCAGTTTCAAATGGACCAACAAAGCGACATGCCTTCTAAACCTAGTGTGACCTGGCAGGGAAAGATTTTCTGGGAATTAGGATCTGTGATCTGCGAATTTCACAGAGAAGACTCTAGATGCGTTGCTTCTGATACACTGTGGCTTCAGTCATGCATGAAAATCAGCTGTGATTTACACAGCTACCCAAAATATATCCCCAGGGTCTGGATCTTGAGTAAGTCCCAGTTTGCAGCTCTGATCTCCAGAAAAGAAGGAGGTGTGACACTTGTGTTGTGTTACCTCTTTTAGGGTATCTATGTGTACTGACCACACAGGAAATTGGTGTGCTGGAATCTACTTACTGGATCATGCTCCTCAGACCAGATGCCTAGAGTCAGGGGGTGCAAAAGCTCAATTTCTACCAAAAGTCATCTTTCTGGACATACTAACTACAGATCTAAGCCAAACAAGTTTATTCCCCCTTTCAAATAGAAGTTCCTCAGCTTTATTTGTGCATATCTGTGCATACAAAACAGAAGATGAAAAGAAACCGTAAATACTATGTTACTGGGCTACCATTATTTGTCTTGTTTCATTGGACACTTCTATTTTAATATTGTTCACCTCTTTGTGGGAGGATGGTATATATCTCATCAGTGTTTTCAGCTGAGGGGATCCCACACAGATTTTTAGTGGCACCAGCACCACTGTGAATACAACTTTTTCCAGAGCCCACCCTGGCTCACACCCCGCATGCTCTTGCCGATGATGTACTCAAAAGCAAACATGTGAAGACAGATTTCCTTTCTGCAAGTAGCAATGCAAGGTCTTCACATATTCACTTACTGAAGGCTCCTCAGGCTGATTGAAGACAAAGATAATTTGAGGGAGATATATTATGTGGTTTACACACAGAGAGAAGAGACTACCTTAGATGAAGCACGAAAAGCTCGCAGTTCCCTACAGCATCTGTAAAGCATCAGATGCATGTCTCTCTAAAAGCAGAGGGCACACAGTTTCCGAAGGTGATTAAACAAATCATCAGCTGCTAAAATGATGTGCCGGCAAAGTTTTGAAAACTTACATATTAGGGGTTTTTATTACTTGCTGATGCATATTGAGAAATGTACATACAGGAGAAACATGCTAATTCAGTTTACACATTTCTAGATTTCTGAGTTCTTACACACGGAAATCTAAAGTGGTCTTTAGTTTTTCAAGGAATTTTTATGTGGAAAACTAGAGAGTTTTTTTTCCTAGGGCTGAATACTCGCACAATCTGACAAACATACACGCGAGCAGCCAGATATGCACCAGCGCCACAAAGCCAGCGCCACGTACATCTCATCTAGTTTTTGGGGTGCAGAATGCAGCCATCACATCCCAGTTGTTACCCCAACATCCTTTCCTAGCCAAACGGGCACTTTCAGGCTATGAGTCATTCTGTCTTGGCATAGAGGTAAAAAAAAATAGGTTCTTCTAAGGGTGTGATTCATCTGTCCTGTTTCTCTCCATTCCCCACACAGGGAGCCTTGGGTGACTAACTCAGATGTAGATGTCTACATTTTGCCATATGAATCCCACTCACAGTCTGTAATTTCCCAAGCATATCATACAAGAGCATGAGATTTCAAAACCAAAGAAGGGAGGTAACAGAGACAATTTCCCTATCCTTCCCCCACCTGTGCCAAGTTAATTATATATGTTGCTCTTATACTGTATGTGGTCGCTAGAAGATCTGACAATATACCTTGACTTGTAAGATTATCAAAATATTTTCCAAGTACTACTTTTTTTCTGATACTCAAGTTGAATGTTATTACAGAGCCAAGAAAAAGCTTACAATGAATACCACACTTTCAGGAAAGGAAGGAGTTAGATGAAATTATAATTCAATTGACTAGGTGAAAATTGGTTCAAGGGAAAGAAATCCATGTCACAAGGTTTCGGCAACTCAGAGGACAACCTAGATTCAGGCAGTCTGAAAAGTGAAGGGGAGTTGATCTGTATTCTCACAAACAACCAGAGTTCATCAAATTTTTCTAAACTGATTAACAGAAACAAAAGAAGAAGCAGGGGTCCCTGTAACTGCTCTGACCATTAACTTGAAAACTGACCAACTCAAGATGACCCTTAAGACTGGTAAAGCTGAATTCTCAGTGATGCTGGATTTCTAACTTTCCCTGGAGATGGCAGCAAAGGGGGAAGAAAAAGAGGAGCCACTATTTCCTCCACTTGCAGAGACACAGAGATGGGAGGAAAAAATAGCACAAGGTGATGTCTGAGGAAAGAAGGAGCATAAAGCATTTCAGAGGAAGTTGAGAATCATCAAATTTTTTATTTACAGCAAGGAACAGAAATTTCTAATCCTTCTATGCAGAACGTGCTCAGTCTAGAAGTTGAGGCAGCATCCACTTGAGCAGCTTCAGCTATGAGAAATTAAATCTTTCTCCTCATTTTCCTCTTCTGACTTTGATGCTTTTTTCTTGTAATTTCCACTTTTCTGAGCAAAAGCACAACTACTTGCTTTTCTGAAATATTTACTGCTGTTTCTCAGTATACAAAGCCAAACCAGATGATGGATATGGAACATATTATTTTCACAGAGACAGAAAAGACAAATAAAGCAGTGGTGCACACAGATATCTTTGAAGTACTTAAAAACAAAGACAAATCTCAGAATTCCAAGCAACGGGATGTCTTCCTCAATAACCTGCAAGCTTCTCTTTGAGGAAAGTTGTCAGATGAAAGGAGAGATCCCTATCAGTGAGTATTTTCAGTATTCCCCTGAGAAGAGGCAGACAATGAAATTACCGTTCATGACTTTGGGAAAACTGCTGTCAGGAAAAGTTAATGATATTACCATACTGAGTGAGATATTAGTACATTACCTACAAATATACTTTACATAAATACTGGACCACCACTAGAGTCCATGTACACAAATCTTGTCTGGAATCTCTATAAGAAAATACACCTCTGCTTTTCTTTCAAGACATTGATTTGAGCTGTTTTACATTTTTTTTTATTCAGTTTTGTCATTAATCTTACAAGAATTTCCAGAGACATTTCCATATTAACATACTTGTCTTTTTTAAAGTGAAGCACAAGAACATTTCCATTTTAGAAGATTTTCTTTCTTCACAACCAAGAGCAATGTATTCCCTCTATTAAAATACTTTTCAGACTCATTTTCTTCCAGTATGCATCTAATGCATTTAGGTCCCAAACCTGCAATGAGCACAGATGCAGGGGTCTGCCCACACACAGCAGGAAAAGGGCCATAATTCTGACTCATCTGGTAATTTATGCTTCTATACTGGTGTTACAATAATGTTAATATTGCATGAAAATATTTCTATAACACTTATAATATTTGTCAAAAAATAATATTCAGAAATTGTCAAATTGCCACCATGATTCCTACATGATCAGAATATCTCATTTTCCAGTGGTCTCCACTGGCAAGGCATGTCAGAACCCAGCAACCCAGCACACATGCTTTGGTATTTCCACTGTTTGTAATGACCTGAGCCACTGACAGAGCTCAGAGGGGCAAGGAGAGAATATGCCAGCAAATGAAAATATTCAACTCAGTTGCTGTGAAATTCCTCCAAATTCCATGGTGTAAAATGCCTTGCCTGCTGCCAACCATAAAGTTAGCAGCAGATCTTTAAGGTCTAACACCACTGTCTCTCGTTACAGTGCACATTTAGCTCACATTCATATCTCTCTCTTAGAAATGCAATAGATAACCACGACTCTCAGAAAGTGCTTAACAAGTTAAAAAATTCCCAAATTTACACTGGCTTATGTGTAGTAATGACTGTACAGAACAGGTCTAATGTAGAAGCAGGCTGTCACATGCAGAATAAACATAGGAGTTTTACATTTATATATATATATATATATATATATATATATACACACATATCATCTCAGGATAAATTTAAAATTTGAGACCAGAATTTAAACTTTGGGATGGTATTCCTATTATCTCATTTAATCAATTCATTTGATTAAATTAAGAAATGTCCCTCACTAATTTTTTTCTTTTTAAAAGTTGTAGCATACATCATTGATTAAATATAAAACATACGAAATTTTGCAATTTTTACTTGGATGCATTCAGCAAATTTTATGCAAGTTTGCCACAGTTTGATTTCCTTTTGTAGAAAAAGCTATTTTGCCCTTCCATGCTTGCTTTTCAAGTATCTTTACTCTCTTGCCATTAAGTAAACCAGGAGTTACACAAATGCAACTCCTAAACTCTCAGTAATCAGTGATGGAATTGTGGGGATGCRTTTCTTTTTCTTCTATGCCAAGAACACATAAAAAAAAGCTTCTCAGAGAAAAAAAACCAAAACAAAACCGACCAAAACCACAGGATGGTTTGAAACTGATGGCCAAACTAGAAGGAGAGAAGCAAATGCACGGGCAATAGAAACAAGTACCCTGTGAAGAGTATAGAGGTGAAATTCAGTTGTGTAGGGTTGAGGTGAGGAAAGCCAAGGTGAAGCTGGAACTGAACTTGGCAAGGGATGCAAAGAACAACAGGAAGGCTTTCTACGGGATGCTAACCAGAAAACAAAGGTCAAAGAAGGTTTACCACCCGATAAACAATGCTGGAAAACTGTTAGCAGCAGATGAGGAGAAAGCTTAGGTACTCAACAACTTTTTTGCCTCAATATTGGACACCAATTTCTCTTCCCACACCTCTCGAGTGGGTGGACTGCAAGATGGGGACTGGAGGAACAAAGTGCTTCTAACTGTAAGTAAAGATCAAGTTCATGACGACCTGAGGAACCTGACTGTACATAAGTCTATGGGACACAATTAGAGGCATCCCAGAGTCCTGAGAGAATTGTCTGATGTAGTTGCCAAGTTGCTCTCCATGATATTTGAATGGTCTTGGCAGTCCGATGAAGTCACAGATGAGTGGAAGAGGGAAACACTGTACCCACTTTGGAACAGGTAGAAAGAAAGACCCTGAGAACTGCTGACCTGTCAGCCTTACCTCTGTACCTGGGAAGGTCATGGAACAGATCCTCCTAGAAGGTGTGCTAAGGCACATAGAGGACAGGGAGGTGATTCGGGACAGCCAGCACAGCTTCACCAAAGACAAGTGCTGCCTGACCAAGCCAGTGGCCTTCTATGATGGAGTGACTGCATCAGTGGACAAGGGAAGAGCCACAGATGTCATTTATCAGGACTTCTGTAAAGCCTTTGACACGGTCCCCCACAACATCCTTCTCTCTAAATCGGAGAGGGAAGGATTTAATAGGTGGACTATTAGATGAATGAGGAATTGGTTGAATGGTTGCATCCAGAGGGTTGTGATCAATGGCTCAGAGTCCCAATGGACAGTGGTGACAAGTGGTGTCCCTCAGGGGTCCAGATTGGGACCAGTGTTATTTAATATCTTCATTAATGATAGACAAAAGGATTGAGTGCACCCTCAGCACATTTGCAGATGACACTGAGCGGAGTGGTGTGGCTGAAGGATGGGATGCCATCCAGAGGGTCCTGGACAAGCTCGAGAACTGGGCCTGTGGGAATCTCACGAGCTTCAACAAGACCAAGTGCGAGGTGCTGCACCTGGGTCGGGGCAGTCCCTGGCATCAGCACAGGCTGGGGAATGGGCAGAGTGAGAACAGTCCTGCTGGGAAGGACTTGGGGGTGCTGGTGGGTCAGAGGCTGGACATGACCCAGCAGTGTGCACTTGCAGCCCAGAAAGCCAATTGTATCCTGGGCTGCATCCAAAGCAGTGTGGCCAGCAGGGCGAGGGAGGGGCTTCTGCTCCTCTGCTCCGCTCTGGTGAGATCCCCCTGGAGGGCTGCATCYGGCTCTGGGGTCCCCAGCACAGAAAGGACCTGTTGGAGTGAGTCCAGAGGAGGGCCACCAAGTTGATTAGAGGGATGAAGACCTCTCCTATGAGGAAAGACTAAGAGAAATGGGACTATTCAGCCTAGTCTTCCAGTACCTAAAGGGAGTCTCCAAGAACACTCCAGAGAGACGTTTTACAAGCACATGTAGTGATAGGACAGAAGAGAATGGCTTTAAACTGAGAGTAGGTTTAGGCTAGGTGTTGGGAAGAAGTTCTTTACTCTGAGGTTTGTGAGG
Organism: Amblyornis subalaris; assembly: GCA_018881555.1. NCBI lineage: Eukaryota > Metazoa > Chordata > Aves > Passeriformes > Ptilonorhynchidae > Amblyornis > Amblyornis subalaris. Next base: position 2,320,167 of record JACAXG010000002.1, on the reverse strand, counting down.
CATTGGCACACATTGTCCAGACAAGTTGTGGATGCCCCATCCCTGGAGGTATTCAAGGCCAGTTTGGATGGGGCTTTGAGCAACCCGGTCTAGTGGAAGGTATCCCTGTCCATGGCAGGGGGTTTGGAGCTAGATGATCTTTATGGTCCCCTCCAACCCAAATCATTGGATTATTCTATGCTTGAAACAGAACTGTTGTTCTGACTGCCTGAGTTTATTGAGTCTTTAACATATTCAAATGACAGACTTAAGTATAAAATATATGACACTGTGTGTGAATACATGCATGTGGCAGAGTGGGAAGATGTGTAATTACGTAGATATGTATGTTACTGGACAAAACAAGCTCATATTCGGGAAGAAAATAACACAGATGCAATTCCTAAGTTCTTGAAATCTTCTCTTGGAAAGATCAAATCATTCAACTCTTCTAGATCCTTCTCAAGTTTTGCTGTTATTGGGTCAATGTCACTCAAGCCTTAACCGAAAGAAAAACATCTACTGGTTTTTTTAGTTCCTACTAAATGACTAGAAACCCTGCTCAGATCCATTCCTTCCTACATTAATTTACAAAAAAAGAAAAAAAACAACCAAACACAACACCTTTTCCTACCACTATCTGAGTTGTGACCCTCGGATGTGCAAAAACAAGCACTGTGATTATTTTCTGAGGGTCAATATTCCCAGGGAGCTGTACTGCAAGGAGGAATAGGGAGAAGGGTACCTGCAGGCTCATCATTCTTAAGCTAGATGATGAAGAGTGGTGGCTGGAGTTTATTAGTTCTTCAATCAGTCAAAGTCATTACTGCATTAAATGAAGATTGCTTGAAGGCACGTGGAGCAATTTACCTTACATGAAATAAAGGAATTAACAAAATTGCACATGAAGAAACCATTATCTGATCCCTGGCTGCAATACTTCACACTTCCTTAGAATCTCTCATCCAAGGATCTCAAAGCATTCAAAAGCCAAAATCTTCTGAAGATGAATCCCTACTTTGCTTGGAGGTTACTGCTTGCACAGGTTTGCGTCTACCTCTCACTGAAGTTGTCTGTGAGGCCTTTAGAGGTCCAAGACTGTATTCACAACAAAAGTCTGAAAGTCTGAAAAGAGCAGATCTGCAGGCACGGGTTCATGCACAGCTGAGAGGTGCACCAAGAGGCACATGGAAACTAAAATGCACAAGCAGGGCATTCTCATTAACACATCTCCAGCTCTACTTGCATAGGTCTTATGGCACTTGACAGGGAAAGCACTCGAGAGCACAGTCTCTGCAGATGGCTGTATTTGAGACAACTGTTTTGGAAAGGGCAGACACACCCACCCATTACGCTTCGCTCATCCACAAACACACATCTTTGGATTACCATATCCCTTCTCATTTCCTGCAAAGAAGTTTGTCCTTTCACAACATACTGTAGGAAGATACAGTTCAAAATTAAGGAAATTAATAAATAAGAAATACAAAGCACATCTATTGGGATTGTTTGGCCACTAGGGAATCAAAACACCAGTCTCCACCAACGTGTGACACATTATGGGCCTTCATGAATGTAAAAGCCATGGTCTCACAAAGAGAAGCATTCCTCCAAGGAGTGTAGACAGGGAACTGTGGGCAGAGAATTGAATTTTGCACACTTTTAACTACTGGTAGTTCATTTCCAACATTGAGCTCCCTTGGTAAGAGGTGAAATTCTCTAGGTGTGGCACTGCAGCAGACACAGGATGGTGGCAACTGAGGACAAATCTCTGTATTTCTGACTGTCAGTGTCACACCTGTAGAGTTGATTGCAATGTCTGACAGAGTCCAGAACTGCGCAGGTACAATGCTGATGTAAAGCTTTATTAATTCCCTTCCCTTTTATATGCAAATTCTCTTCTGTGCATCACAGAATCTTGTCCGATGACCTAATTTCACACACTGAAATTTCTGAACTGATTTATAACAAATACACTGGTGGATGCATGCACAAATACATTTTTGTATATACACATTATATGAAACACACTTAAACATACCACAGAAAGACTGCATAAATTGCCAGTAAGGAGTGGTCAAGACCCTCACCTGTGACATGATAACACTGCATCAAAACCAGGTTTTAGGATTCAAATTTACATTCTTCATGCAAGATCCTTAGCCATCAGGTTCCAGAGTATTTGGATGTATTCTCTCCCACAGCTGATGCAGCTGATATAAAAAATACTGAACTACTAACTCAGTGTATTTGAAATTACCAAATTGCCTTCACAGCTCACTAGTTAAGGCATATGCTTAGGAACCTGACTGGGTAAGATCCACTCTCTAATTCAATGAAAACTTTTAAATACACAGAATGATTTGGGGTTTTTTTTCTTTGGCTTTGGTTGTGGGGTTTTTCCCAGAAGGGAAAATGAGTAAGAATTTTCTGATTAAGCACAATTTAAAAATACACTATTTTTGGTCACTGTATATCCAAATTTTTTTCTTTTCTACTTTAGGGCTACATCCCAAAAAACAGTAATGMGCACACACACAGAGCAGTACTGACTAGAGGGTGTGTCTTAGTCTTTTTAGTCTACGTGCACTGCGTAACACAGTAGGGCAAACATTCAGAAGTGTTCAGTTTTCTGTCAGGYATCAACGCAAATCTGATTTCATAAGTATCTGGCCTGCTGGGTGAGCATTGGCACTGAGTTCTCAAAAAAAACAAAGGCAAGGAAAGGACAGCCGTGCCCATGTGTTTGCAAAGTACACCAGTCTCCTGCAATTCAGTACACTGGTGGCTGCATCAAAGCTTCAGCACATGGTTAGATACCATAGTACCAGTAGTTAGATACCATATTACCATACCAGCATTGGCAGAGGCATTCAATACATTCAGCATTTCATCTCTCTTTCAGAAACACCACATCTGCACTGAAGGCAGCAGGGAGAGTACCTACTGACTTCAGTGGAGAAAGGATATCACCATGAGCCTCTATAGAGAGTATCACACTTAACACACCATACTTTTCTTATTTGTCATGATATATTATAAGGTAAACTTCCACCGTTTATTCAGGATTAGATTTTTCAGAGACAGGAAATACAGTTAATAAATGAAATTCAACAGAAAATCCTTTTTAAAAAGCCAAAACAAATATCACCTCTTGTTAATATACTGTCTTTCTTTTCTTCCACAACACCACATTCCAGGATGTTTTGAGTGATTCCAGTCTYCACCAATTTTCATTAAAGTGGAAGACTCGAGGGTCTCCAAATAACATAAGTTAAAAAGTACATTGGATGGAAAAGCTTAACCCTTCCACTCTGTCTGCAAACCATTCTTAAGCCATGAAAAACTTACCTCTAGCACAGTGATATTTTAATGCAAGATAAAACTCAGAAACATCTGAATTTGAAAATAACTGAAATTTAATTGTATGTATTTTTAGTCATTTGTGAATTCCTAGAAGTTAAACTAATACAATTGTCCACTCACTATGTTTGAATGGATTTCCTTGGAAGGTTTTAGTAAAAACTTTGAAATGCTTCTCTTAGAATCACAGAATCACTTTAGATTGAAAAAGGCCTTTAAGATACCCAAGGCCAACCACTAACCCATTCCAGTCAAAACCAGCACACTCAGCACTTGCCAAGTCCATCACTAAGCCATGTTCCTAAGTGCCACATCTGTCACACATCTGTTCAATATCTCTAGAGATGGTGACTCCACCACTTCCACTCCTGGGAAGCCTGTTCCAGYGCTTGACAATTCTTTCTGTGAATAAGTTGTTCCTAATATCCAATCTAAACCTTCCCTGGCATATCTTGAGGCTAATATCTTGAGGCTACTTCCTCTCCTCCTATTGCTTGTTACCTGGGAGAAGAGGCTGACCCCCACCTGGCTACAACCTCCTTTCAGGTAGCTGTAGAGAGCAATAAGGACCCCCCCGAGCCTCCTCTTCTGCAGCATAAACACTCTCAGCTCCTTCAGCCACTCCTCGCAGGACTTGTGCTCCAGACCCTTCACCAGCTCCGTTGCCCTTCTCTGGACACGCTCCAGCACCTCAATGTCTTTCTGGTAGTGAGAGGCCCAGAAGTGGACACAGAATTCAAGGTGTGGCCTCATCAGTTCTGAGACAGAGGGACAATCACTGCCCTGGTCCTGCTGGCCACAGTACTGCTGATACAGGCCAGGATGCCATTGGCCTGCCATTGGGCACCTGGGCATAGCTGGCTCATGTTCAGCTGCTGTCAACCAGCATCTCCATGCCCTTTTCCACCAGACAGCTTTCCAGGCACTCCGCTCCTGCCTGTAGCATTGCATGCGGTTGCATGGTGGGTGGGTGGGTGGGTTGGTTGGTTGGTTAGTTGAATACACAGTAGCTAAGAAAATGATTTCTTACCAGTTACAGATGAGTAGACCAGAGCATATGGGTATTGCAGACATGGCTGAAATAATTGTTTTCAACATCTTCACTTTTGAAGAAAACAGCTTCCTTCATAGACAAAAGAGAACTAGGTCCTGATGAACCAAATCTTAAAGAAATGATCCTACAGAAAACTTYCTTGCATAAATTATTCCAGTGGCTTTCTTGCACACAGGGAACATGGGGACATCACTGTTCCTATCTTGTAAGCAAGGCACTCATCAACACACCGCCAGAGACAATTGTCCCCTCTAAATCTGCCTCCTCAAATTCCTTCCTCGTGCAATACCTTTGCAGTGGTTACTCTCTATTTCTTGCAGCTTATTGTAAGTAAGCATTCCCTACTGTTATTGACTTACCAGCTTTGKAGAAGCAGTACACTCTACTCTGACAATTTTCACCAAGGTTCTCATTCTGCCTTAGCATGAGACAGCATCATCACTTAAAACCAAAACCGTAACAAATAAAACAAAACAAAAAAAAAAAGGTAGAAGTTTGTTAGGAAGATAAAAATTACACTCCTCAAAACAAATTTGGTTTTCTCTGCAACTTCTAACTAGCTTATTTGCACCTATGCACATATTTGTCTAGGTGTTTAGTCCTCCCTGGGATTCCAACAGGTGTCCTGGCTGCTAGAGCAATAGCATAAGGGGTCACAGTAGCACATCATTAAGTCTCTTCAGTGCAATAAGCCTTTTGATAGATACAACTCTCTTTACTCCTTGGGAGGTACGTCTGAGAAGTGAATGCAGTCACTTCTGATGGCCCATCTAGGACTGTGCACCTGGAGATTTCAAGGACATCTTTCTTTCCTAGGTCACTGGCCACTGAATGTAAAGCCTATATAAATATACAAGAATATTTCCAGAGCTGTGTATCAAGGCACTCTTCATCTACTTTCTTTCTCAATTTTCTTCTATCAGACATTGTTGGGACTAATTCCACTAAATTATAAAAATATACATTAGTAATAGGCATACTGCATTCATTCTGTGCAAAATTCAGGAATAAAAAAAAAACCCCACAGTCCCACTTTAAAGTTATAAGAGCAGATTTTAAAAAGCTCAGATCATCCTAGAAAAGAGGAATACTCAGCTATAACCAACCTCTCTTTTACAACAAGGACTATAAAGTGATTGAGAGAAACTGGAGCCATCGAACGTTACCTGTCAATTTCCCAACAGTAAAAAGTTCATGGGCCTGTTACCAGTCACAGGCTACTCTAACACAAGTTCCCCAGGAAAAAAAAAACAACACGCATTTTGGGTCCTGTTCTGATCACAGCTTGGCCAAACATAAAGATCTGATCTAAGTAACTCTCACTTTATCCTGGCATGACTTTTCAAAGCTATTTCTAAGTGGTTTGGTTCTCTCATCTTCATTAAAGATTGACCTACAAATTCCATATTTGTTTCACTAGAAACAAAATACGTTTTAGCATGTTTGGAAAGGGACTATTTTTGGGACTACAAAGACACAGCTGTTCGTTTTGCAGTTAAAACAGAAGGATGCATGTTGTTAAAATGTGTGTGGTACACATGGCTGCTTGCCTCAGCCAAAGGTGTGGTGTGATTGGAGGAAGGATGAGAGTCTCAAGAACAACAGCTTTCTCAGTCTTCAATGGATTATTCCTTAGTGGAGCTGGGACTACACAAACAAAAGCAGGAATTGTCAGGACCAGTGTGATGAGATTGTGGAGAAGAGAGGATATGAGGTTGGATGTGGAGAGAAGTAAAATGGAAAGAATGAGAGTGCAGAGACAACATGTGACAAACGATGAGGTTAGATGACAGATGGCAAGCMGGAACGCAGCGTGGCTTTTCAAGGCTGCTAGCTATAGAATCATATATATGCATATTTTATATATGATATATTATATATACACACATGCATTCAGAAAAATGCTTTATAAGATGTTTAAACAATATATAGATAAAGGTTTCCCTATCCCTCTGTTCCCTCAGCCATGGGTTACCAAGATATATTAATGATGCAAGCCTCCATTTCCAACACGTTCATTTGAAACYGGCAGCAGCAAGTACCCTCCTTGCTGTGCCTTCTGGGCTTATAGAAAACAAACACTCCTATGCATATTTTCCATGCCAGCCTAAAGGAAAATTTGGTGGTGAATTAAAAATCAGGGGGAATAGCTGAACAAACAGCACACTAAAATATTGAGCAAATTGCAAAGGACTTTCAGAAGACTCCATCTAGCACTTCTTAAAATGTTGTATTTTTTATATAAATCTGTATCTTAAAATAGCACGATGTAAGAAAAAAGAATATGGACAGAAGCTACTAAAAGGCCCAAACTGTTTCCATTTCCATAACATTCTTCATTCACTCACTACCACATCATCCACTCTTATCTCTGCTTCTTATGCTTGTAAAACGTATGCAAACAGTAACGGAACAAGTGATTGCAAAATCCAATTTTCCTGCTCCTCGTACAAATTTCCAATACACCAAAACGCCCACCTATGCTATCTTACTCACTGCAGGAAACCCCATGTGCTAGCTGCTACAAAAAGTATTTTAAAAGACAAACTTGCACCTCAAAACACACTTACACATATACCACCACAGACCATTCAAGACAAAGAGATCAAAAATTATACTCCTAAGATTCTGCTATATAACCATACAGTGCTTAAAAAAAATAAAAATCAACTTCTAGCATTATATAATATTTTAGATATTATATTTCTAATGAAATCTCTGCACTTACTAAGCCATCAACATATACCCAATACTTCATTTTCACTGCAGAATAAAACAAGCAGGAAAAGGAAAGCATGAGCATCATAAATTGACAATGGAGGCAAAAATGAAGGACTAAAGGCAATGAGAACTCACTGGGTCCTGTAAAAGTCCATTGCCAGAGTCACAAACCAATATCTTTCTATCAGCTGAAATATTTTGCCTAACGCTTCCATTACTTTTTCATGCATTTTTCTGTTCTTCTGGGCGTTAAGTTCTCTGGGCATTGCTAAGTAATCCCTCTGAAAAGCTGAAACAGTTCCATGGCTACTTACAGAAGCTCTGAGGAACTCAAGTATTTCAGCCTTTAAAATGAGACACTCACAAGTTGCTATTATCATCAAAATACCACCAGTATAAAAACATATATGTAGACATTCCCTTAGCTGACTGCAACTCAATGTATATTTGTTAATCTGAAGCATGCCCTTCCTGCTGAGGTTAAACAGAAAAATGAAGAAAATCCCTTGATATGTGCAGAACACGCATCTCGTATMTAAAGATTATCACCGGCTATGAGGAAGGAATTTTTGCAGGTGCCACTTGTTAAACTACTGAGCCAGTTGTTAAACTGCTGAAAGCATACTACTCATTAGGGCCTACAGCTTCTAAAACAGCCACTAATTTTTCAGTAGCTTCCTGTACTTCAGGGCATAGAAGACTGAAACGGCTGTACTTGGAAAGAAAATTGTATTTTGGAGTATGCACTTTATTATACACTAAACCAAGGTTTATGGTGTCTAATTAAGGGCCAAATAAGGTCTAGAAAGTAGTGAAACTATTCATTCTAATATAATTTGAATTCTACATTAGCAAGAATATGATTTTATACAGCTTTACATTAAGTAGCAAGACCCACAGAAAAAGTATGTTAAAAAATCAGAAGATCCCTTTGAAGAACTATTTTAGTTTTCCCTTATAAGCAGACAAAAAAAGATCATATTAAATGCCTCACGATGAAGTGTGGCCTTAGTTTCAAGCTTTCAGTGAACTAAAACAATAGAGAAAATTAACAGAAGATGTCAATAGGATTTTTTTAATCTCTTTTGTTAAAGTTGGGGAAGTATTTATTCTTAGTGTTATCTGCAAATCCTATGTGGCTAAAAGAAAGATACAAAAATCACCTCTTTTCTGTATATTGATTAGATTTGTTTATATAAGAGTTTGCAAAAAAGGTTTGCAATAACTCCCTTCAACATTTTTTGATGATCTRAAAATTAAATGATATCCAAGAAAATATAAAAACGTGCTTAGAGACAGGATTTTGGATAGGGAACTGAATAAAGTACTCCTTTATCAGAAGAACTACATGGCCACCTTGACCAGCTTGGAAAACTGCTTTTAGGATGACATTTTTCTGAAGGTAGAATCCCCAAAGACAAAATCATGATCACTCCACCAGCACAGTAAGGATTTCCATTCAAAAAATCAGCGGATATTTCCACTTCTTAACAATAAGGCCTTGAGTGACATTAAAAATATGAACTAGAGCAAAGTAAAATATCATGGCATATAGGACCAAGCCTGTGCCATTATTTAAGAAAGAAAAACCTACCTTTAGAGCAATAAATAGTGCAAATCTGCATTGTTTAAACAATTCAAAGATGGCCAAAGAGCAATATATGGGTTAGCAGTGATTGTCCCCTGTACTCAGCACTGGTGAGGCCACACCTTGAATCCTGTGTGCACTTCTGGGCCCCTCACTACAAGAAGGACATTGAGGTGCTGGAGCATGTCCAGAGAAGGGCAGTGGAGCTGGTGAAGGGTCTGGAGCACAAGTCCTGCGAGGAGTGGCTGATGGAGCTGGGGGTGTTTAGCCKGSAGAAAAGGAGGCTCAGGGGAGACCTTATTGCTCTCTACAACTATCTGACAAGAGGCTGTAGCAAGGTGGGGGTCGGTCTCTTCTCCCAGGTAACAAGCAATGGAAGAGGAAGAGGCCTCAAAATGTGTTGGGGAAGGTTTAGATTGGACATTAGGAACAATTTCTTCGTGGAAAGAGTTGTCAAGCATTGGGACAGACTTCCCAGGGAAGTGGTGGAGTCACCATCCCTAGAGGTATTGAAGAGATGTGTGATAGATGTGGCACTCAGGGACATGGTTTAGTGTTGGACTTGGCAGTGCTGGGATAACAGATGGACTTAATGATCTTAAAGGCCTTTTCCAACCCCAACAATTCTGTGATTCTATAATCTTCTTGCAGAGAGCATTTTAATGCAAATAAAGTTTTGTTAAACACGCTCCCTGCTCATGCAGTGAACAATATTCCCTGTCATCAGACACCAAAGCATGGAATTTCAACACAAGAAGAAATGCTGGTTACTGGCTGTTTCAGATATGTATGCAGTCTCACATAACTTCACAACATGAAGGGAACTCACATATCAAATCCACACCATGGGATCCTTGCCTCTTTGGGTACATCGCTGAGCTGCATGGCTGCCTTTGGACAGAAAATGCAAGTGGAGAGATTCAGGGATATTCTCAGCAATACATTTTGGTAAATGACAAGTTGTGTCTATGTGAAAGATGTGTTACCTAACTGAATTAGGTAACTGAGTTACCTACATCAAATGTCTGAGTTTAAAAGCAGCAAACATGAACCTTTGTCATGAGCACAAAGTGTTGAACTTGCTATTAAACTACCATTGTAAAATAGCTATTCCTTATACTGTGTATCATATACAATAGATTTATATCTTTCTTTTCCACAATTATTTGTATTTATATCTGATTCTTAAGGAATTATCACCTTGAACAAAGCATAAGGTTTCCCGATCCAGGAAGCAGCAGGCCAGATAGTTTGTATTTTGGTACAGAGGGTGAAGTCAGACCCAGCTGCAGACATCAACAAAGCTGGTTATTTAGATTTATCATTATTGCTTTGCCTTGCAGCACTGAGCCCTGAGACCTCCGCTGAGACCATGGATTCTTGGGACCAAAGCCTAGAGATTATCCAAACACATAGGAAAGGAGTGACACTGAGACAAGAAACGATATGAAGAAAGAAGATAGACAACTGAAAGAAAGAGAAAAGCATTATCTCAATTTAACAAAAGCAGACCTGAGATACAGGCAGACTCCATCTTCTCCAGAGTGGCAGCACACAAAGGTTAATTGTATCTCGAGTCTCTGTCCAATAACTTAACATCCAGACTGATTCTTTCTTAAAGTGAAATCAAGAGGTATGAATCTCAGAGTAGCATTACCAGAACAATGACAAATTTTCCGGATGACAATGACTGATGATTGCTCCTGACACTTGTTACAGGATTGCTAGAAGTCTTAAAGCTACAGTTATACTCAGCACCACGGCAGCACAGCGCATCTTTGCAAAAAAATCAGATACTCTTGATTATAACTTCTGGCAAACAAGCAGCTGAATTAGCAAAAGCCCATCACAGTTAGCACTTCTGGCAAATCCCTGCCCTCTAAGTTCAACCAAACCTACTGAAGACGTGGGAAATAAATCATTAAATTGTCTTAAAGTGACCCCTCCAGAAATGCTGGATCCCAGCACATAATCCGGTTGTTGCCCATCAATTGTGGTTAGACAACTCAATATCAAGGGCTGCTACCTTTCAGATATTTCACATTAATTAAATTAAAGGAAAAACTTTATGTTTTCAGAAGAATACTATCATTAATCATCGTGCTCTTGCAATTGATGACCATCCTGATGGACAATGGTGACAAGTGGTGTCCCTCAGGGGTCCAGATTGGGACCAGTGTTATTKAATATCTTCATTAATGATAGACAAAAGGATTGAGTGCACCCTCAGCACATTTGCAGATGACACTGAGCGGAGTGGTGTGGCTGAAGGATGGGATGCCATCCAGAGGGTCCTGGACAAGCTCGAGAACTGGGCCTGTGGGAATCTCACGAGCTTCAACAAGACCAAGTGCGAGGTGCTGCACCTGGGTCGAGGCAGTCCCTGGCATCAGCACAGGCTGGGGAATGGGCAGAGTGAGAACAGTCCTGCTGGGAAGGACTTGGGGGTGCTGGTGGGTCAGAGGCTGGACATGACCCAGCAGTGTGCACTTGCAGCCCAGAAAGCCAATTGTATCCTGGGCTGCATCCAAAGCAGTGTGGCCAGCAGGGCGAGGGAGGGGCTTCTGCTCCTCTGCTCCGCTCTGGTGAGATCCCCCTGGAGGGCTGCATCTGGCTCTGAGGTCTCCAGTACAGGAAGGAGATCGACCTGTTGGAGTGAGTCCAAAGGAGGGCCACCAAGATGATTAGAGGGATGGAGCACCTCTCCTACGAGGACAGGCCAGGACAATAGGGACGATTCAGGCCGGAAAAGAGCAGGCTTTGGGGTGATCTAATTGCAACCTTTCAGTACCCGAAGGGAGCTTAAAAGAAAACTGGAGACAGACTTTTTACAAGGGTGCATAGTGACAGGACAAGGGGAAATGTCTTCGAACTGAAAGAGGACAGGTTTAGATGAGATATTAGTAAGAAATTATTTGCTTTGAGGGTGGTGAGGCACTGGAACAGGCTGCCCAACGAAGCTGTGGATGCCCATTCCTGGAAGTATTCACAGACAGTTGCATGGGGCTTTGAGCAACCTGGTCTAGTGGAAGTGATGCCTTTCTCTCCCTGACCCTAAAATCACAAGCCAGACACAGTTAGGGTGATAAAAAGCGGTTACGTTTGTAAGAATCCTTAGGTGCACAATTTGTCAGATGGAAAATACTGAAAAATGCACTCCACGTGACATGTATACAATTTTCATAGATTTTGCAAATTAGCATATCTGACAAGAATCACCAATTAGAATTGTAATTTGTGAGGTAATTTCCCCYTCATTCTAATCCCTTCTAATTCACCCCCCTCAGATCAGAACTAACTTTGTTTATAAAAATATGTCTCGAAGAGCTGATCTCAAGAYGAGAGAACCAAGATAGGATAGGGGACTTGGAATGTGTTTTGGCTTTCTGCCTATCAGTACTGGGAAAAGTAGCTAGAGTACAATAATAGGGTTCAAAACTACAACTATATGTGTAAAAATTACAGAGAATATATAAGAGAAAAAAGGTTAAAACTTAACTCAGCATCAGAAGGAATCCCTGCCATGACAGGGGGGTTGGAACTTGATGGTCTTTAAGGTCCCTTCCAACCCAAGCCATCGTGATTCTATGATTCTCTGATTTCAAGATATGTGAATGGCCATAACATCACTACCATATCCTGACTTCTTGAAATTACGAAGTCAAAATTTGTAGACACGTGTTGGTACAAAYGCAAGATATCACTGATAAACCAGGTAGCTGATGTCAAATTTTGTTTCTACCAAAGTGCTTATTCTGTAATTTGGGGAAGAAATACAAAACTGTCAGTCCCAAGCTACAACATATTACAGATTTGAAATACCCATCTCTTTTGTCCTTTCCTTTGTACAACCCCCAAGATGTCCTAGGTTCCTCAGCCTTCTTCCCCAACAGATCAACTTACTTATGTCTCTCTGCTTCTGCCTCTCCCCCATCTTCTCCTTCTTCTCCTTCTTTCTTTTTTTTTTTTTTGGCTAATGAATATCACATATTCAGGAGCAGGGCTTTTTGTGGGGCATGGGCTGCTGCTTCTTAAGGTGCACACTTGTGGTCAGCAGCAGTTTGTGAACAGTAGCATTTGCTTGTGTAGCTGTGAAGACATGATTACACCTATTTCACTTTGAGATTTCATTGTGCATCCCTTATCAAGCACGCTGGAGCAGACACCTGTTTCATATTGAAGTCCACATCCTTCAATCCTTAAGGTCATCCAAAACAACCAAAACTTAAGTTTAGTCCAAGACTGTCTCCTGCAGTCACCCCTCCCAAATATAGCACTGATATACTTCTTTGCCTCTTCCATATCCATTTCTGGCTGCCAAGATACAAGATAACATTACTGCTTATCTGTTTGTGATCACTTTGGAAAACTCATTACTTTCTCCAACATCTAGAAAATAAACAGCTAGACCAGCCCAGGAGAGTCAAGGTTTAGTTATGTATTAATTACATTACTATTACTGTGTGACAATCTTTAATTGTGAAAATAAGATTCATACTGTAGCCAAATGGGGTTTTCTACACTGAGGGAGGAAAAAGCAGTAGAGAGCTGGAAATGCTCCTCTTCCCCTTTCCAGCAGTTTCAGAGGATGGATCAAACAGTGCAGGATCAGGGCAGAGATTTCTGTGATACCTCTATAGGATTTAGATGCTGTTTCCTCTCTCCACTCCCTCTCCATTGTACCACTGGGGAAAATACAGAGGAACAGCTGGATGTTCCAGGTGGTGGGATCAGTGTACTACAAGTGGCCAACCAGGCCCCTGATACCAATGAAGGAGTAAAATAAGACTGCCTAAAATCATGCTTGCTCATCCCAAATGACACTATGCAGCCTATGAGATTATGCAYCTCTGTGGCTTATCTTAAAACCTGGAGCAAAGTTTTCTAATACTGTCCCCCAAACTACTATATATGACAGGCATATGCACAGCCACACACACACCAGGAAGACCTCCACACACTGCCTGGRGACCAAAGAGTTATGCCTACACACCGGAGGGTGCGTACTGGGGAAAAACTGCAGAAAAGTGCCAGGGAGTTTTTCCAGCCAAGAGCAGTTGCTGATTTAGCAAAGCAGGGACCTTTACGCATTCTGATTAAGGCCTCTCTAAAGTCCATCTCCAGTTCTACAGTGAACTCTTTGGCCCCTGTTATTCACCTTTCTTCTCACCTGCTCAGTCTTTTAGCTGTGCTTGCCTCAAACGTCAATGTACTTTACTCCTTTTTCTTTCCATTTAATCAATTTATTTTAGCTCCATTCTTCACACACCCAAAAAGCAGAGATGCCACCTTTAATTAAAAACAAAAACACACAAACACACACCATTCCCTCAGGCATTGAGCCTGCACACAACTTCCAATATGTCAGGCTGGAGATGACAAGGCTGGACAGACACAGGGGACATGGCACCCTGCCTATAAACCTTGAGACTAACAAAACAGTTAGAGCTGCCTTACAGCTGATCTACTTGTGCTCTTTAAATCCCATCTCCCTCCTCTCTGCTTACTCTGTCAGGAAGGTAATCTCCTGGTTCAGGGAATTTCTACAAACTCCATTACACAGCTCCTGTGACAGCAGGGGCCCTTTCCTAAACAGAGGAAGCATTCTTCTTATGAGTAAAAAGATTAAAGCAAATTCCAAGTATTCAAAACCACAAAAGCTCAAAAATTCTGAGACTGAATTAACATAGCAAATTGCTTTGAAAAATAGTAATGTGGATTACTACCATCAGGTTTAAGAACTCTAAAATGTGGCTGAACTTGGTTTCCAAGTCCTCTGCTACAAACAAGGAGACCTAACCATCCTCTTTTGCAACCAGACCAGATCTTTTACATGGATCTACCTTTCAGTGAGAAGGTATGGCGCAGCCAAAGAGTAGTTAGATATTTTTTGGGAACATTGAATTCAAATGAACTAAGACGTGCACTTCCTTCTTCAGTCAAGCTATCCTGTGCTTCCGGATGCTCTCGCTGTACCACCTGAGCCTGCTGAGATCTGTGAAAGCAGCTCTGCCAAGCCCCAAGCAACTGAACCTAATGACTCAGACCCTTCTCTTCACAGTCATGAGGCTGGCTTACACTCCAAGAATTTCTAAACCTTTGTGTTTTCTACTTGCCTTCTAATTTATTTATTATCTCACTGAACATAAATGTTCACCTTCTCCTGATTTGTGTGCTTAACTATCTCCAGTTCAAGCCCAAAGGGAAATAGACGCATAAATAAGCAAGTCCCAGGTCTGCTACCAGAGGATCCATCACTTTTCATTACCCAATTCTCAGTGTGCAGAAGTGCTATTTTACGCTTGTTCTATACTAGACAAATAGGCAGCTGCATCACTCACAGCCTACTTCCAGACTCCCATCCCAGCTAAATCCAGCCTTCCGCTAACATCTCTCTCCTGTCATATATTCCTCCGCTGTCTGATCCCCACAGCCCTGCCTGTAATCCCCTGTGAGTCCAACTTTTTGTGCCTTAAGGAACATGTACTTTCTCACAGTTTCCCACTCACTTGTCATGTCCTTTCCCCTTTCCTGCTGTCCCTCACAAGGTGTCCCAGTTTGAGACAAAATTAGGAGGAAGACTAGAAGCATCTCCTCTGCAAACCGTAGGGTTCAAAAACTCCCTCTGCCACCTCAGGAATTTCTCAGAGGGAAAAAAAAAAAAAAAACCTGTTTATTTAACAAACAGGGTGCTGGGGGGGTGCATGCAGGCGCCAGGGGAAGGAAAGGAAAAAAAATGAATAATGTTACATAATAAATCTCTCACAGTGGAGGAAACCTGGATGAATTCAAAGTCCCTTCCTGGGTGTGGCTGTGCTCTGTCTCTAGCTGGAGCTAGGGTATGATGTTGGCCTCCCTCTGGGCCCAGGGTGTAGGGCTCCGGTGACGGTATGTAGAACGGAGTTCAGTTGTACAGTTCCAGAGGAAGAAGGAGAAAAAAACACAGTCACAGGCTAGTAGACTAGCCGAAAAAAAGCAAAAAGTAAGTTTTTAACTCTCCAATCTCTCTCTCCTGGGAAACACAGGGCCGAGAGCTACCTAAAGGGAAAAAAGGATAAGTGCTCCCTTCGCCTGCAGCCGCAGCAGTGATAAGAGGAGAAATGTGTATGTGTCCTTGAAGCAGCTGTGCTGAGAAATTCCTCTGGCAGCTTTAAAGGCACAGAGTTCATATTTGGCATATAGCAGGCAATAGGGGATATAGCCTCATAAAGTCACCCCAAGACACAAGGCCATAGCCTGCACTCTCATCCTCTCTCCACATTTCTCCTCCTACAGCAACTAAGCAACCACAGCTTTTCTAGCGAATAGCCTTGCCAGCACAATACAAAATGCTGACTATTTTGCAGTCTTTTCTCATTAACCTGGTGGTTACCTTGTGAGGGCATTTAAAACACCTTAGCTAACATGAAGCTTAAGTTTAACACAATAAAATAAAATAAAAATTTTAACCAAGTATCTCAGTTTCACTGATGGGAGTTTAATGATAATTCACATTCAAAACGTACTGCTTCTCATGTGAAAGAAAATATGCTCTTACCTCAACAGCCATAATTTTATTTGCAAAATGAAAGATCCCTGAAGAAAAGATAGCGATCTCAAAAATCATGCAGGAGGGATCTGAAGAAAGTGGCATGCTGCTGCACAGGTCTGAAAACACAATCAGAATCGTTGACTGAGCTGAAACCTTTGCCATTTTTCCAGCAATGAAACCCAAAGGRTCTGGAGACCACTTCCATTATGTGCTCAAGGGAGCTCCATGCTGATCAGCTACAGAAACCATCACCAGGCWCCCTCCACTCCCTGCTGCTCATGGCTGCAAAACCCGGTTTACAATAGCAACTGACTTTACACCCATTCCTCACTCCCGAAATCAAGAAGTAGTACCACTGGACACCTCAAATACCAGCTGAAACTGTGTCTAGACAACAAAATCCCCTCCTGGAAGACACCAGCACAGCTTCTGTGCTGTCACCACACCTCCAGGGACAGCGCAGACATACGCTCTGCCATGACTGGACAGGACTTTGTATCTCTGAACATCGACTGCAGTTTGTCTTCTCAGCAACTTTTTATGAACTGAGCATGACATTTGCACCAAACAATACTGCATTTTCTTTACAATTTTGCAGTAAGCTCACCTTAAACAGAAATGCAACTAAGTATGTTCAGAATGGCTCCTTAATTCAGCTTGAGTTGGCTAAGATTTTATTTTATGAAGAACATGATTATAATGGCTGGAATGAGGAAAMAGAAGAACTGCACATGTTCCTAAAATATTACAGATTGAACTCTGATGTACTAGATATACTGTATGGATGACATACTCTATGTAATAGGTAAGATATATATGTAATATACATCCATGTAACCACTGTGATTTAAATATCTGGAAGGTAAGAAAGGTTGAAAGCCTTAATGAAAAATACAGTATGAGATAAAGACTCATATATTATAACTTTATAAACCATTTTTTAATTCAGCCGGGAAGAACCGTACTACTGTAGGACATGATTTGAATTGTCTTCTAGAGAACATAGTAGTACTTTTCAGGCTTACAACATGTAACAAAACATATTTTGGGAACTAATAAAAATAGGAGGCTGATAGCCCTGGGATGCAGGTCTTTGAAAGACATTTTGCTATCTAATAAGTAAGGCTCAACTTCTCAGTATAAAAAAATCTGCAGACTGGTAGATTCTGACAAACTATGGAAACTGCATTGGGTTTACATGGCAAGGGTTTGGTAGCTGGGGATCTACAGAGTGACTCCTGTGAGAAACTGCTGGAAGCTTTCCYCATGTCCAACAGAGACAATGCCAGCTGCCTTCCGAGATGGACCCATCACTCACCAAAGCCAAGCCCATCAGTGATGGAGTTAGTGCTGCTGGGATAATCATAGAATCATAAAATCATTAAGGTTGGAAAAGACCTCCAAGATCATTGAGTCCAACCTTTCACCAAATGCCACCCTGTCAATTAAACCATAGCACTAAGTGCCACATCCAGTCCTTTCTGTACACTTCCAGGGATGGTGACTCAGCCACTTCCCTGGGCAGCTCAGTCCAATGCTTGACAACACTTTCCTTGAAGAAATTCTTCCTGATGTTCAGCCTGAACCTCCCCTGGTACAGCTTGAGGCCATTTCCTCTTGTCCTGTTGCTGGTTGCCCAAGAGAAGAGGCCGACCCCCACCTGGCTACAGCCTCCTTTCAAGCACTTGTAGAGAGTGATAAGGTCTCCTCTGAGCCTCCTTTTCTACAGCATAAACACCCCCGGCTCCCTCAGCTGCTCCTCACAGGACTTGTGCTCCAGACCCTTCACCAGCTTTGTTGCCCTTCTCTGGACACGCTTCAGCACCTCAGTTTCTTACAGTTAGGTACCCAGAACTTGACACAGGATTCGAGGTGTGGCCTCACCAGTGCCAAGTACAGGGGGACAATCACTGTCCTGGTCCTGCTGGCCCCAGTATTGCTGATATGGGCCAGGATGCCATTGGCCTTCTTGGCCACCTGGGCACGAGCTGGCTCATGTTGAACCAGCAATTCCAGGTCCTTTTCCCTGGGCTGCTTTCCAACCACTCTTCCCCCAGCCTGTAGTGCTGCAGGGTTTTTTTGTGACCCAAGTGCAGGAACCTCATATTGTTGGCCCTGGTCCATTGATCCAGTCTGTCCAGACCCCTCCTGCCCTCCAGCAGATCAATACTCCCACCTAACCTGACATTGTCTGTGAACTTACCAAGGGTGCACTCAATATCCCCATCCAGATAATCAATRAAGACATTAAACAGGACTGGCCCCAATGCTGAGCCCTGGGGAATAGTGACTGTCAGCTGGATGTGACTCCATTCACCAGCACTCTCTGGGCTCAGCCACTCAGACAGTTCTTAACCCGGCAAAGAGAGCACCTGTCCAAGCCATGGGCTGCCAGCTTCTCCAGAGGAAGTCAGTATCAAAGGCTTTACTGAAGTCCAAGCAGACTACACCCACAGTCTTCCCCTCATCCACTAGGTAGGTTATCTGGTCATTAAAGGAGATCAGGTTGGTCAAGCAGGATCTGACTTTCCTAAACTCAGGCTGGCTGGGCCTGATGGCCTGGTTGTCCTGCACATGCTGCATGACGGCACTCAGGATGATCTATTCCACGCTGGAGAAGGAGGAGTGAGGAGTTGTCCCCTGAAGAGGAAAGAGTGGCAGAAATAACGTGATGAACTAACTGCAGCCCCCATTTCCCATCCCTGTGCTGCTCTGGGAGAGAAGAGAGAGAAAATCAGGAGTGAAGTTGAGCCCAGGAAGAAGGGAAGGGTGGGGGAAGGTGTTTTAAGATTTAGTTTTATTTCTCATTATCCTACTCTGGCTCTGATTTGCAGTAAGTTAAATTAATTTCCCCAAGTCGAGTCTCTTTCGCCTGTGACAGTAACTGGTGAGTGATCTCTCCCTGCCTTTATCTGGGCTCATGAGCCTTTTGTTATATTTTGTCTCCTCTGCCCAGGTGAGGAGGGAAGTGACCAAGTGGCTTTGGTGGGCACCCCACATTGAGCCACAGTGAAACCAGCAGAGTACACAGCAATAAAAGCTTTCCTGTACTCTCTGTGCCCTCAGCTTTAGCCTGGAGAAAAATGTACTTTTCCTTTTCCTTCAGGGAAAACACTTTTAATTTTCTAGTCCATTCAGTTCTTGGCCTCTGACAAAGGAGTCAAAAGGTGGCAGTTGCCAAAGTCACTTATTGATTTTCTTGGTTTATTTATGAATTCCAGACATGCAAGTGCCTGTCTTCAAATTTTAACACCTGGTATTTCACACCATTAAGTAAATTGCCAGGAAGACTACTTCCTTTCCATCTCTGCAACTTTCACATAACTAGTAAGCTGCCCTGAAAGAAAGTTCATCAAACTTTGGCTTTCATAGAAAGCTTTCAAATTTAGGGCTTCTTCGCTAAAACTGTATGTGGAAGTTCCCTGTCTTTTCTACTTTGAAGAAGGCTTTCTTCTGTGGTCTTAGTCTACCAGCACATGGGAAGGAAAGTTCTGTGTTAAGATGAAATAAAAGTAATGGGAAGCAAAGGGAAAAGTAAAAAGGCACAGTA
This sequence comes from Amblyornis subalaris, assembly GCA_018881555.1. NCBI lineage: Eukaryota > Metazoa > Chordata > Aves > Passeriformes > Ptilonorhynchidae > Amblyornis > Amblyornis subalaris. The sequence continues at coordinate 2,300,381 of JACAXG010000002.1, read as the reverse complement.
TGAGATCAACAGGACATTTCAAGGCTAATCACACGTACAATATGTTGCAGTAATCCAACAGAATGTGACAAAAACCATGAATCACTCTGTCAAGGTCTTGATTTCAGAGAAATATGGCAAACACTTAAAGGCAGGCAGAAAAAAAAGCACACGACCATAAATTCTTCAAGAGAGAGCTGAAGGCACTCCCAAACTACAAACCCTATAAAAAATAAGAGGGCAAACCCCCTCCACAATAGGAAGCACTCCTGTTGCTGCTGTTCTCCTCAAGATTCTTCCCTCATATTGTTCATGTCGTTAATTTTACTTTACATCACAGAAATCTCAGCTTTTTTTCTTTTGATCCCATTCAGAGTAAATACCAACAAAGAAAGCATCAGATCACCTTGGTTGAATGAAAGATAGAGCATGGTCTCACCAGCCATGTAACTAGAACTCCCCAGCTCCTTTTCTACATGGGCTGCTTAAACCTGTTCAGACAGGGACAAGCACAGAACTTCAAACAGCCCCACCAGAAAAAATGTTGTTACAACCGACCAAACCTATATATTCCTGCTGAATCCCTGAACCGATCAGTCGAGTCCCAACAACTTCTGTTGACAGGGTTTTTTTTATGGTGAGTGGATAATTGTTTGAAAAACACCTTTCTAAGGGGTGATGTTTTCCTCTAAGCTAATGTAAAAAAGGTTAAAAAAAAACCTTGCAAAATAAATTATGAAGATATTTTGCTTGAAAAAGTGAGTGCTTTTAAATTTAAGAACTACAATCAACATAAAATCATCTAAAAACACAAAATACAAGAATCATAATAGATTAGTGAGGTTCTGTATTGTTTGAATAGATTTCTCATTTAAAAATCAATATCTAATTTTGCTCTGAAATACAAGAAAAATGTATGGTGCATTTAATCTAAAAGGAATTTACACACTTTTTACACATACAGTAGCAGAATCAATTAATATAATTCTGCAATTTCCACCTTTGAGTAAATACAGTTCCTTTCTGTGAGTATATTGAAAAACAGCTTTTTGGAGAAACCAAAGAAATAAAATACACTATTAAGACTGCAGGAAATTAGAGGAATGCACAACACAAAGTAATTAAAAAAAATACAGATACACTTTTGAACAGTGATGAATAAAGTGGGGTGCTTTCTTTTCAGAAAAGTAGGTAGCCATGCTTTGGCTTCACTTTTCTTAAGTTTACTTTCTATGTAAGGCTTGGGGTGTAACTGAACAATTACTGGATGCGTTTGAGAAAAATGTGCTTCATTCCGCAAAACACAAGACTTGCATGGATGTATCCCATTTAAACAGACTCAACAACACTTCAGTTTTACTCCAGTTAACAGATGTGCTTCCAGTGAGACTTGTTCAAGGCAGAGAGTCACCACAGTTAATCAAACTCAGCAGAGACACAGGATCACAGAAATAAAATGTTTTGCTCGTCCATGGCAGCAATTGTGTCACTTGTCCCTAAGATATGAAAGCAGGCAAAATTGTTCCTAATTTTCATCTCTTGAACAGTTTTCACCAATGCATTCTGCATGTTTAAAGCAAAGCTAAGCAACATAATGTTGCAATTAAAGTCCATAAAGCAACTTGTACATATTCCTGTACAGACTGGTTCCATATTCTCAGGCAGAAGCATGTATACACATATAAAACTTGTTTTAATTCTCATCCATAAAGTGCAAACCCATTACCCTGATACTTTTCAGGTAGCATTCCAGGCCAAAATCAATAGAGTTAACCTAGGATGATCTAGAGCCCTCACAAATTATGTCCTTTCTTCTGAACTGCTTTGCCTCATGCTCCCTGTGCTCCACCAACCAGCTGCCTTCTTGTTCTACATCTACAGCTAAAAACACATGACCAGCAAAACGTTAAACTGTACAGCTGAAGTTTGTCATGCAATGTCAAACTTTTTGCAATAAGTAACAGTACCAAGGAGACTTATCACTTGAAGTAACTACAATACTCATAGATTTTTCACATCCTTTCACTGCTCAAGCTTTCACATTTTTTCATCTACATCTGTGCAATATCATTTAATCAGTACAGAATTTAGTCTCCTGATGTCAAATGTCAAAATGACTCTAAAGTTAACACCRCAAATACGTAAAAGTGCAACGAGTTTACTTTGAAAATAACTTCATATGAAAGGCTAATTAGAAACCTAGAGAATAATGAATATAAATGAAAAAATACTCTGCTTCCTTAGAACATGTAAGTGCTAAAGAAATTGTGCAAAGAAAAGAGATGAGAAAGCTCAGACAGCTATTACATGTGGTTTTGCATAGCTCTTGATGCTTTTTCCAAGACCAATGGAATCGTTAGAAGAAAACAGTTACATTAAAAAAACATGGCTCAAAACACAAGTAAACATATTCGATCATCCAGTTCCCAAACTGGCCTTTTCTTACACAAACTGCTTAATTCTCATTTCTTTCCGAAGTCCTGTTGCTAAAAATTTGATCTTTCACATGATTAATACACAGAGATGTAAATASTCCATGGTGAAAACTTTGGATTGTTTGTACAATATAGAACTGTAGGTTTTCTAAGTATCTGAAAAGAGAATGATGTATTGACATAAGTATTACAAAATCCTACTTTATGGATATGATTTTGAACTCTTCAAATATATATAGCAAGTATATTCAAAGACTTAAGAATTAACATGTATTTTACAAAAACACAGACAAAGTCTTCATGAGCAGTGGCTACAAAATTTTTAATGCTCACCAGGCTCACAGGCCAAACAAGGTTTGTAAAAAATGTAGCATCTTTTATCAGACCTGCTAGCATAAGACGTAGACAGAGTTTTGGATACACAAATACTTTGATCAATTCAGAGTATGCAGTATTGGAAACCAAGAGAAATACTTGAGAAGACACTTCACACTTATGTAGTTCAAGTGTGTGAAGACTTCCATTAGCAAATTTCAGAACAAACAGAGTGCTCTGCTTCTTGCTAGAAGAGTAGTACCCTTTTTCCCTGCAATATAATAGTACTTACTAAAATAGTGCRGTTAGGCTCTGTTCCATTCATGAGCAATGTCCTAATAAATTTCATATAATGAAGTTTAAAAAAATAACTCTCAATTAAAGATCTTAAAGTAAATAACTGTATTTTGATGCAAGGCATTTCAGTAACCATTCTAGAAAGTTACTAGAATTTAGTATTTATCTAAAGCCCAAAATACACTGAAAATTACTTTTTGGTTATACCTCAGATCCTCAAAATTTGAAATAGTTAATTTGCTAAATCCACCACTGTCATCACTAAAAAGTGTCGCTCTATCTACCAGGTTCACCCCCTAACTCTCAGGGCATATACTGATCTTCAGTGAATTCCAGGAGGGCTTAATATAGGAAAGAGAGATGAAAACACTAGATTTCAAACACTACACATATTTATTACAGATATCTGAAAAATCCCCATATACAAACAGATACATTCCCTTATCTTCAATAGTATGAACAATGCTTACCATAGGCAAAGTGTACAAAGTCCTGATACTGAAAATGAGACACACCTGATGTGAAGAAACTCAGAAATTAGTACCTAAATAGGTGTTCTAATTCAACCTAGAACTGTTTGGAAATGGTTATTCACCATGCCCTGTCTCTCCTCATGCCTCTGAAGTGGCAAGTGTATGAATGGTTTTGTGTGTGTCATTATTCTGAAAATTGCAACTAGCTCTTCTTGCCTCTGTAACAATGCCAGAAAATATATTTGGAACATGGCTTTCTTGTTTAAAACTCTCTCTGGACATAAGTATCTGACATGCAGTCAAATTTTGAGGATGATTACCTCTGTTCTAAGTACAAAGAATTACAGTGCTATCCTATCAATTGTCTTACCTAAGAAACTATTAAATCAAAATCATAGTGGTATTCTTTTCTGCTGCTTGTTGTGAATACCAAAAGTAAGTCTGACTAACATTTACTGCCTAGTAACTAGGCTACACTTTAAGCATTGCATAATATTTTACCATATCTATGAGTATAAAATAAGGGATAAAACAATCGTAATTCTTGACAGATGTAGAGATCTGATAAGCTATCTGGATCCTTACAGATCTAATACCTGTATTTGACTGAGGTAAACCATACAGAGGCGTAAATCTGGTGAGGTGTAAATCATTGCAGTAATTGTAAATTTATGCAAGTATTTCCAAAAAGCAGAATGAAACCACTCTGTACTTGTAACTGATGACATAAGATTTTTTAACATGTTTTATCACTGCTGGGAACTGAAGTCAAACTATAGGCACATAAGCTTTTTCCCCCAAAACATAATTGCATGCTAACATCTATTACTTAAAACTGATAGGCCCAGGGGAGCAGACAAATGCAGCAGTCACCAGTGGGTAGAGTGAAGGAGAAGGAAAAATGGGCTAGAAATTATAATTGGCTCTAACAATTGGCAACACAAAACAGAATTTCAATTTTGTCATTTTCCACCTTCAGTAATGCCTGCATTCCAACAAGCCTGAATACAACGGCAGTAGTACTTTTAAATAGCCTTTTCTTAAGGCATTAAACTCAAGTCTTAAAACGCTTGGTAACTGCTTGATGAAGGAAGCACGCTACATCTCTTAGTTAGTTGCTTTCTTATCCAAGGATGCAAAAAATTCTTCATACAAGTCTTCAGAAATACAAGGGTATTGACAAGACCGAGAATCTCAAATCTCTCCTAATGYTGTTCTCCCTCTGCTATTTTCCGGAAAAACTAACAACAGGATGGTACCCTCTCCCTCTAAGAAGAAGCCTCTTCTGCATAACTCTTTTTAAGATAAGGCTTATAACAACTCTGTTCTTTGAGAAGTTCCTGCCCAGAGATCATGTTCTTTCACCCAGTCTTTGTCTTCACCCTTCTGCAAGGCACAGATAATGCCCATGAATTTGAAGAATGACAGACTTCTTAGTTAGAAAGTATTAGTGCAGTGTCAGACAAAGCCAGCAATGAAGCTTTGGCAGATTCTTGTATCAAGTGGAGAATCATGTGGGAAGATGCATGCGCAGAAATAATGTCCGGTGCATTTCAATAAAACCAGTTAAACTGGGGCCAGAAAAGAGCTCTGGACAATAGCTTGCACCTCAGATGTTCCAAAAGTTCCACATACGCTGATCTGAAGCCCGTGTCTAGAAGATGGTAGGGATGTTTATTACTGTCTGTCATCCCCTATCACCTCCCGTTCTTCTATAGCTTTTAAGAAATGCCTATCAATCTGCTATTGTCTGCTGACAGTCTCCTGCTTCTCCTTGGCAGTGAGATGGCTGCCCAGTAGATCAGTCAATGACTGCCTCATAATTGCCTTTCTAGTGACTGTGTGCAGGTGTGAACATGTTTCAACTCCTCAGTCTCCTTAGACTACTCAGTCCACCTTCCAGTGAAAAAATCACTATCAATTCTCTGAAATACCCTGAAAGACATGAAAACACTCCTCGCAATTCTAAGGTCACCACAAGTTGTCTCCTTTATAAAAACACATTTATGGCCATACCTGCCCTCTCAGACTGATGAAAACTTGAAACCTCAAATGTTGTTAAATTCTTTCTGACGCTTCCATTGGCCAAAAGGCCCCAACAGTTTCTGCACTGTTCAATTCTCTCTCTCTCTTTCTGAGCAAAGGCCTTGGGCAGTAAAGAGAAAGGGTGAGAAGCAGTGACCAAAGCAATGCTTCCCCTGAACGATTTGAGAACATGTTTAGATACTGGTCTCTCTTGTAAGGCTTAAAACATTCAGCATAAGGACATGTCACGTCCTGCACAAGGAGAATAATCCCAGGGGGCCAACCAGCTGGAAAGAAGCTCTGCAGAGAAGCAACTGAGTATTCCTGGTCACCACCAAGTTGAACGTGAGCCAGCAACAAACACTTGCAGCAAAGAAGGCCAATCCCATCCTGGGCTGCATTGGAAAAGTATCACCAGCAGACTGAAAGTGGTGATCTTTGCTCTTTGCCACACTTGGATGATAAATTTACTTCTGGGCTTCTCGGTACAAAAAAGACATGCTGGAGCCAGTGCAGCAAGGAGCCATAAATACAGATAAGGGACTGGAGCACATCACATGAGGAAAGGCTGAGAGAGGGGGGACTGTTCAGCCTGAAAAAAGAAGGCTCAGAAGGATTTTAACATGTATAGATCCCCAGTGAGGAGGACTAAAGAAGACAGAGCCAAATTCTCCCCAGAGGTGCCCAGTGACCAGACCAGAAGTAATGGACACAAACTGAAACACAGGAGGTTATATCTGAATGACAAGGAACACTTTTCACTGCGAGGGTACATAAACACTGGAAAAGACTGTCCAGAGAGTTTCTGAGCTCTCTATCCTTAGAGATACTCAAAAGCTACCTGCACATGGTCCTGGGTTACTTGCTCCTCTGAGTAGGGGGTTCTACTAGACAACCTCCAGACTCCTGCAGTCCTCCAGAAGTAAAATTGTTTCACCACRGATTTGTACACACTCAGGATGTTGTCAGGATCAGAGCTGGTACTGCCAGGAAGAGGTGCAAGGCAATATTTGAACAGTCTATCGGGGCAATTCCAGGGGCTTACAACACCCATGCACACAGTAACCAACCTGTACTCTGCTCCCTGCACCACCGTAGGGTCTGAAGCATGGTGGTTCCAATCTCCTTTAAGTACAAAGGAAGAAATAGAGGCTCTCAAGCAGAAGCCTCCATTCCTCCTGCTCTACTGCAGAGAAAGTGAGATTCATGCAACCATGGAAAGAATAAATAAGAGCGAGTCTGAATCAGAGGAGAGAGTCTTGGTATTGTTTATCTATTTTATCCTTTCATTCCTTGGTGCCAAATGCTCAACCGGTTCCCGGACCCCTCAATTCCTCCATTGTTTCTCAGTGGGAGTAAAGATAGGCTTTTGACTCTTTAGGGTAAAGATAAGATAAAGACAGACTTCCTCAAGATGGCCCCTTGACTCTCGCTTTTATTTCTGCAAAGTGGCCCAGTTTCAACAGAAGGGAGGAAGAATGATCCTACCTTTTCCTTCCCTACTGTTTATGGAAGGGCAATTATTATGAGGGGATTTATAGCATAGAGGCTAAGAAGGTCTTGGCGCCCTACTTCCTTATGTTGCCCATAAGTGCTATACAAAATGAGGGTGGCAGCAGCTGCCACTGTGCTTTGAGCAGTATTTAATATTTTCTGACAATACTAGGTGTGGTCCAAGTGCTAGAAAGGGAGAAGGAAAGACATTGTCTCCAGGAAACTGGTTGAGAGCACGAGTGTCCTGGTCAATTGGTTAATCTTCAGTTACACAGTAGTGCAGGCTGGAAGCTTCCAGGTGCCCCGAGGAAATTATACAGGGGTTACATTGCAAACCCTGAAATAGATATTCTCACCAACTGCGAGTAACCAGGATTTGGCAGCCCTGAAACGTGAGCAGCTGCAATATCTCTGTTGATTCTAGAGACCCAAGTTCTATTAAAATCAAGTTTGTGTACCATACCAGGTGGTCAAAATAGGATGTTAGGACCAACTTCTCTCTAACTGCCATGGAAAATCTTGAGATAACTTAAGATGGGAAAGTTTCAAGTACCTGCTACCCTCTCTGCTGAAGCTACCCAATTAGAGTTACAAAACTACAAAGAACTTCCTGTGTCTGAGTTAATTTTCTTACTACTGCCACTACCTCAGCCAACAATCTCAGTCTTCTTAAATCCCATCGGAAGCACATGAAGAGCTTTTGTCCCCACCTAAATATGCTCCAGCCATGCCATGGTAATATTGCCATTGTCAACTAGCTGTGTTCACAGCTGCCATGATTTACACTCAGTGCTTGACTAACCCAATGACATAAGGCACACAACTACACACCAGCAAAATTCATCTTAAGGATATATATATATATGTATATATATATATATATAAAAAAAATTCTGTGAATTGTCTAAGATTGAAATTTGCAGTATATTAACTGTGTTTTTTGAAGATCAAGGCACCTTATACCCACAAGTAATATAATTGTCTCAGGCTACCTAGTGTTTAAATGTACACCTGAAACTTTTAAACTATTTTTTCTTTCAATTTCCCCCCCTTTTTTGCAAATAATGGTTTGTTTCTCTCTTCAGTCTCATGGAAAACTTACCCTCTCATGCTTCTTCACAATTTTTTAGTCACATCAGTCACCTGTTGGGCAACATCTGGACTTCAGGCTAGACATCAGCCACTCAACACGAAACTCTTCCCTTCCAGCTACAGGAGTATCTCCCAAGTAAAACACGAAAAAATGCCTCCAATGTGACTTAGCAGAGGAGGCCATGGCACATTTTACTACTGTCCTGTGCAAACATTTACTCACACAGGAACAGCAAAAGCTTGGGTGTCTAAGGCCAAGCACTAATTAAAAGAGATGATAGGGACTACAGTTTTCAGAGATATGCACAAAACCTGGCAAAGTCAGTGTGAAACAGGGAAACAAGAGTGGATGAGAGTTGAGTCTACCATGGTAAAGCCCCACCTACTCAACAGACTGCTCTCCATGCTGCTATCAAAGGTGTGGCAAACAGGAAGGTGATGCTCTCCCAGCCACAGAGGAACAAACCACAAAGCTCTGAAGCTCCAAGATGGGATGGAGGACCTGCTTCCTACTCATGGACCATAGGACTGCACTCAAGAGGCTTCAGTTTCTACTTAGTGCCTGGCAAGCACATAAGTGTTTATGTGGATTTGAGTCTTCAGTGCCGTACACTGAACGAAGGCGTGGACATGGTCTCAGGAGTACCTAGCGACACTAGGTACTAGTGTCTGTCCCTATTACAGAAGGAATGCAGAACCCGCATTTGGATGTGAAGGCARTTTCAAGGCAATCAGCTAATGGCAAAGTGTTCCTCAAGCCAAGGTACACCTGTTCATGATAGAAGGAAAAGAAGGAACCTTCACAAAAGCCCAAACTACCCAACACATTACTTCAAGGTATTCAACAGGTTGTAGGATTGCAAAGTGTTCCCCTTCCACAAACACCACGCACAGCAGTGTGAATCTGGTATCGGAAGGGTGCAGGGAAGATGAGGTCCCTGCTGCTGACCAGGTGCACCTGGAAAAAGAAAGTCACACTGGCCAGTACAAGTTGTATGCCTTTATCCTAAGGGTGTGACAAGCTCTGTTAGCCCCAGACTGCTGAAGGAAATTTAGGAGGCCAACAAACTGACAGATAGGGCAAGCTCCTGGAAAGTGACAAGCAGGTGGTCTCAAACCGAAGGATGCATTCGTACTTCCCCAGTGCAAGCAGTGAAAGCAGCTCACTGTCCATGGTCCTGCTGCCTGTAACAGCGCCCTGTTTGCAGGCTGGCACGCTGCAGTACGTGCTGATGTCAGCATGAACCGGCAGAGAGGGTTTACAAGAAGGCTTTTAGCTCAGAGTCAGAAACAGGAATCAGGAAGACAGAGAAGTACAGACTCAGAAGAGAGGGACACAGCCTCTTTATCAATGACCCTAATTGCTCTCACTTCTCCTGAAATCCATATAGTCTACTCACAGAAACACTTCAAATTCCCCTCGATCCACAATTTTGTGATCACCATATGAAGAACACAGTCATTTAACCAATATTTCTTCTTATGGTTTTCTGCTACTAGGAGTGCTTGAAAGGAAAATTACAAGTACTGTTTTAGAAACTTTCATTGCTATCAGGACATCCAGAACAGGAGAGAAATGCTGCACCCTTTTTAGCCCTTATGATTCATGAGACAGCACATATCCGGCCTGTGATCAGCCCAGGATTGAAGGTAGCCTAGTTTGCAGGACTGATTCTCAGCTTCACTTCCAGGGAAAATTACAGATTTGCATGTGGGTGTTACAGATGGAAACATTTCTCCACCAGGTGGTTTTAAATGAAAATTGGTGGCAGTTTTGTTGAGACATTTGGATAATCAGAAAATCTTCTAATGAAGATAATAGGATGGGATGGTGACGATATGTGACTTTTATAATATAGCTGTGTCATCTGATAGCACTATTGTAGATTTGTATCAAACCTTTATAAAATTATGGAATTCTTGTAAAATTCCAGCCTTAAAAGAGTTACTCTCTGAAAAGGTGTGTCAAACTCTTATCCCAAAAAGGAAGTAAGTGCTCAGCATACAGAAAATGCAAATGATCTCGGAAAATCTAGTGGCTCTCTGTAAGAGCCAAACCACAACCCATACAAAAACTATTTGCTGTGACCTGATTTTTACAAACCAACGATACAGCTAAAGCGAGTATATAGGCTTGTAAGTTTTCCAGTGTATTTTTCCTTAATTTCTGGCTCTTTAAATAAAGACAGAAATCTATTTAAAGTCACAATTTCTCAGACCAATGGAGAGTCTAGACTTATTCTCATGATTTGAAAGAACTTTTGTAAGGAAATAAACTTTTAAATTTGGGCATCACAAACTTTTGAATATAATATAAAGTAATTTCAAGTTGAATTGACAAAGCACCATTTTTGCCCTCTTCTAAAAATTATATTTAAAGTGTCCTAAGTTCATTTAGTAAAACTGTTGAAGATTTTCTTAATCTCACACAAAAGGAAGTAGCAGTCCAGAATTTAGAAACGCCAATGCAAAAGGAAAAAAAAAGGAGGGGTAAAAGGAGAAAAATTTATTCTCTAGCCAATGTTAAAAAGAATAGGGCTGAGAAAATACCACCTCTACCAACAGAAGTTCATTCTCACAGTGACTGTAGGATTTCTAGTATTCCTCTACAACATCATCACAGAACCAGTAATCTTCTTCACAGAATAAAAGCTAAATATTTGTAGAGAAGTAGCTGTGCTGGAGAACGAGTAACAGAAGAATACATGTAGTTTAGAGCCTTTGAGTTACTCCTTTATTTAATTTTCTTCTGATGAACAGAAACTGAGGAAGGATCCTTCCCTCACATTTCCCCACATTGACTAAGACAATGCATTTTCACAGAACATTTCTCATTCCAATCACCCCACCTCCAAGGGTAGCCACACCCCAAGCACAATGAACTGCAACAGCAAACTGAACTCTTCGTCTTGAACTGAGATCCAAGCACCACACTCCCGGACAGCTCCTCGCCAGCACAGCCCTGGCAGCTGGGGCCTCAGTGCCCACCATTACAAGGATCTCTAGTAGCCCCCGTAAAAATTCAGAGTCAAGCACGGATGGGAAGGGACAGGGACAGCAATGCACTGAAACCCTGTCCCAGCTTCAGCGCACACAGCGCACGGGGCCAAAGTCGGGAGCCTGCGGCGGTTTGGTCTCTCCATCAGTCAGAGAGAGCCGTGGGGAAGAGCCGGCACCTGCATCGCTCAAGTGGGTATTTTCGATGCAGCCCAAAGAAACACCCAGATCACGTCACACCTTCAGCGCATCCCTGCCGAGCACAGGTGCACGCAAGCAGGCGGCAGTGAGGTAAGGATGCACCCACCTCCCGTGGCACGGAGGGTCTGCGTGGCGTCAGAGGCTCGCACTGTTCCAGTCACCTCTCCCACCACCTCTCGCCCAGAGCGAAGAGGCCTGACGGGCTGTCAGGAAAGGAGAAACCGTGATTCTCCTCCACAGGCCACGACTCCAATCTGTTTATTCTCATCACTCGCAGTAGGCGATTCAGCAACGTTACGTTTGAAGCCTCCGATTGACGGAGGAGGCTAGAAAATGTAGTCACATGCGCTGTTTGGCAGGGACGAGGGGGTGAGGGAAAAGGTTCAAAAGAGGCTGTGGGGATCTGGTTTCCAAACATGGCACCTACCCACACCCCGCTCTCCCCGCACTCCTCCCCGTGCCGCCGGCAGCGGGATAAACCCACTCCCCCGCCGTCCCGCCACCACGCACGCCCGCCCGCTGGAATGAGCAGTGCGACTGATTCCATTTATTTCCTAATTGCGAACGCGCTGCTGCCCGTGGCTGCCCGCCCTGGGGCTGGCGGCGGGCGGGCCGGGGCCGGCGGCACGGGCGGGCGGAGCGGGGGTCTGGGGGTGTGCCGGGGCGCCGGGCGGGGGCAGCCGCCCCAGCCCCGCGGCGGGCGGCAGCGGGGGCCGAGCCAGGCGGGGGCAGCACGGCAGCCGCGGAGGCTCCTGCACGGAGGGAAACCCCACCCAGCGGCCCCTCCTGGCAGAGGCGGGGTTTTGGGGACCCCAAAGGAATCCCACCTCGCCCCTCACCCCCATGTCGGGGTTTCCGCCCGCCCTACGCCGCCGGCTCCCTCGGGGCGGGGAGGGCCGCCGTCCCGCTCCGTCCCGCCGTGCCGGGCTCCCCCGGCGGTGCTGTCTCGGGAGGAGCTGCCCGGGGTGGGGGAGGAGGAAGTTACGGGCCGGGAGCGGAGCGGGACCGGAGCTCCGCGGCGCCAGCCCCGCCGAGCAGGGCGAAGCCGACCGGCTCCGGGCACCGGCCGGCTCCCGCTGTGGCAGCGCCCGCTCCGCCCGCCGGTGATCGGTGCATGAATGAGTGCCTGAATGAATGAATGACTGGCGTCTGCTTACTTGAGCATGGCCTCTTCTTTTTCTTCCTCCTCTTTCTGCCGGTCCATCACTGCCATGATGATGTTCCTCTCCTCCTCTGTCAGGTGGCTCAGGTCGGGCAGCTCCTGCATCGGGGGGGGCACCGTGGGCGGGCGAGGGCCGCGGGGCCCCACCGAAGAAGACATTTTCTTTCCGCCTCTCCCTTACACCTTCTACCTTTGCACGGCGAACCCAGCCAGCCTCTCCTCCGCCCCCTTCACAGGGTAGTCCTCCGAGCGGCGGCAGCCGGCAGCTCTCTGGCAGCAGCGGAGGAGGCGGAGACCCAGCCTTTCATGGTTGCTTGCATCCACCCCGGCCCGGTGCTGCCGCTGCTCGCTCCCTTTGTTTCCGCGGCTTTGGGGAGCTCAGGGGCTGCCGCGCCGCCGCCCGCAGCCCATCCTCCCGGCGGTGGGCGTGCGGGGCGGGGGTGCGGTGGCGCGGAGGGCTCCGGATCGCCGCCGGCGGGCTGCGTGCGGGAGCGGGGGGGCGGTGCGCGCCGCCGGCCGGCCGGGAAGGGCGGGTGCTGCCGCCGCCACCGAGATGCTCCGCCGCTGCGAGCCTGGCACTGGAGGAGGGAGGGAGCGAGGAGGGAGGGGAGCTCGGTGCCGGTGAGGCGGAGTCCGAGGCGCGGCGCCGCTGCCTCTGCTCCTGCCCGCGCCGGGCACCCGGGCCGGCCGCGCCTCTCTCTCCCCGCCGCCCCCTGGGCTCGTCCAGCGGCCACACGGCCGCGGCGCTGGCCCCGGCACCGCCGTCCTGCTCACGTCCTCCTCCAGGTTTCCGCACCGCAGGTGCTCGCCCGGTTTCGCGCCGGGGCTGCCGGCTCGCCCGAGGCAGGGCCGTCCGTGGGAGGGTGCGGGCTTCCTGCGGGGCTGCCTGGGGCGCCTGGAAACCTTGGGCTCCCGATGCTGCCCCCGCTCCCTCGGGCGTGAGCCGTGCTCGCCCCAGCTGCAGTCCCCTTGCCTTGAGCCAGCGCTGTCACCGCTCGACCGTCCCTTCCTGAGGGTCCCACGCTTCAACAGTTTCTTCATACGCTTCTTAAACCCCTTTAGTGGCACCCACGCCGTGGTCCCCACACACCTCCCACGCGGGTGACGAGCGCTCTTACCTATCAGACCCATGTTTTAACTACTGTGACCCACTAAAACTGGCCACGGAACATGTCACAGTGCCGACTGCTCAGCTGGGGGATTAGCGGACAGTGAAACAAAACGTCGTGTCCAGACCTGCCAGTTTCAGGTCTACCATCTCTGAGCAACTTCATTTTGGGCAGCTGATAATAAATGCAACAGCCCTTGTCTACAGGAGATCATCTGCATGTAATCCACTGGCCAGAACTTCATGTCTATAGCTCTGAAGGGTCCCCTGCTCACACACGTGCCTGTCAGTAAATGAAATCGTTCAGGCTACTTAGAAATGCAAAGCTAAAATACAGAGAAAACTGCACTTTCAAGTAAAATGTGAGCTACCACTAACATGCTGACACTTAAGACCTCTCAGTTGTGCTTCTGCTGAGGTCACAGCATGGCAACAGCTCTGGTTTCTAGAGAGATCGTCTGATGGGCATGAACCAAAGAGAAAAAAATCCATGCTGGCAGTGTTCAATGCTTCTTGCTGCCAAATTTGCCAAGTTTGGAATAGGAAGAGGGACCAGATTTCTGCTAGCCACATTAATACCTCTCACACAAATTCTGAGAGGCACGAACCTTCATGACCTTTTGAATTTGAGAGGAATTATTGTGGCCATCTGCCAGTGTCCCCCCAAGAGATTTTCTGCATGACACAATTTGATAACACAAATTGTAAAGAGAAACATAATAAGCACTATGGTTACCACCAGAACTTTTGCAGGATAATGTCCAAGTTCAGTTCAGAAACTGAAGTCTCCCAACTTTTCCAGCACATGAAGGAAACGGAAACTTGAATGACCGGCAGATGGCTCAGAAGAGATTAAAGTGGTGTTAATAAGCTAAGCACTACGAAAGGCTGGTAAATATAATAATGTCGCACTCAGTTAAAGACACAGACCCTCCACTACCTCATGTGGTGATTTGTCCCAGGGCCTAGCCACATTATTACTGCTAGATGTAATCCTTCTAGCTACGTGCAAACAAATCAATACAATCACTTCCTGCCATCTGTGACCGGCAGGGAAGATAGCCTTCATGTAACAGGCTGGTGCTGAAGAATTTATCCATTCATTAACAACAGGCAGCCACTTCAAAACTGAAGGAATCAAGACTGAAAAAATAAGATGATGAGAAGAAGGTGAGGTACCACCATATGTTTAGTATTAGGAACAACTAAAACATGACATGACTGGAATAGTAATACTAGACATCATGATTATGTTGTTAGAGGTATCCATAGGTAGTCCATACTCAGTCCTTCAGATAATCTGGGTGGGCCTGCATCTGCCAAGTAAAAGATGTAGCTCAAGTAACTGCAAGGACTAATTCACTAAAGCAAAGGCCTTAGTGTTCAAGAATTGCAGCTTTAAGCCCAAACTAAACAAAATATAAAAGGTCTAAGACCATAAGAGCCAACTTCCTCCAAGATAATTTTATGAAGGAAATATTACATGAGGTTAAGTTATCCTACTCACCTCTCTGCTTATTAATTACTGACACAGTCATTTATATCTGTTCTGTATTTGTGTTAATTGCTTTATACTGGGTCAAGCACATGAATTCTTACTGCTCTGAAAATACAAAATGAATACAAAGAATATAGATTTTTATATATAGTTTCTTATAACTTCTATATATAGTCTCTTATAACTTAAAAGGGAAAGCTGAAAACTCTTGCAGACTATGGGTTAAAAAAATTATGGAAGTTGGAGTATGGACTTGCACCAAGCCAGTACTGAGACTAAAACTGTGTTGCTGAAAAGCACATAATCACAGAAACATTTAGGTTGGAAGGCACCACTGGAGGACATCTGGTCCAGCCTCCCTGGTCAAGCAGGGTCAGCTAGACCAGGTTGCTAAGGACCTCATCCAGATGGCTTTGAGTCTTCCCAAGGATGGGGACTCCACAGCCTCTCTGTGCAACCTGTGCCAGTGCTCGTCACCTGCACAGTAAAAAAGTGTTTTCTCATGTTCAGACAGGACCCCCTGTATTTCAGTTTCTGCCCATTGCCACTTGCTCTGTCACTGGGCACTGCTGGAAAGAGCCTCACTCAGTCTTGCTTACACCCTCCCATCAGATATTTATTGATGTCCATAAAGTCCCTCTGAGCCTTCTGTTCTCTAGGCTAACTAGTTCCATCTCTCAGCCTTTCCTCATATGACATGCTCCAATCCCTAAACAATCTTCACTTGCCCTCCACTTGACCAGCTGCTCTATGTCCATGTCTTTCTTGTGCTGGGGAGCCATGAACTAGAATTGTCACTCCAGATGTGGCTTTAACAGTGCTGAGCAGATGGGAAGGTTCACCTCTCTCAGGCTTTTGGCAACATTTTTCCTAATGCCTACAAAGTCTTAGACATAGCAAATGATTTTGTATTATTTTTGTACAAAAGTGGTCAAATTTACTAAAGAGAAGTAAAGAAGAAACCATAAAAGTCATCTCATTTTTTGATAGGGCTACATGAAGAGACTCAGCTCTTATTGACAGTATTTCCAACCTTTAGTGGTCATTTTCTGATTTGGACACATTTGTTTTGTAAAGATGAAACAACTGTCGTCCAACCAATAACATGTGGGAAGCCCAGTCTAGTTCAATAAATTGTATCCCAACGTTGGAATTATACATGAGAGCCTTGAAGAGAATTTCATTGCCTGGTTAGTAAGAATTACCCCTGCTAAATAACATCCAAAGTCTTGTCAGGCATCCTATTAAATCCATTTCTCTGAGGTCCTATCTAGAGAAGACTGCTGTGAAATCTAGAAATTAAATATCAACACAGCTATTGTAACTTATGAGGTAAATGACTTCCCTAAACTTGAAAAGCCAATCATTGTAATGGAAGCCACAGCCTTTTCTTCTCAGTTCATAACAACGAGTGTTTACATATGCCCTATGCATGACAAATGCATGTTTCTTTATGATTCTAGACCTCCCCTCAATCTTACGAATCTTCCTTCTCCCCAATATCTTCCTTTTGGATTGGCCAAATGCCACATTCTAAATTTCTCAATTCCACCAATACTCCCTTTCCACTAGCTGTGAGCAGCCATGATTGATTGTTTTCTTACATGAGGCAAACTGAAAGAAGAAACAAACAATTCAGAAGGTTTTCCTGGAGGTTCCTTGCCTAGAAGAATGGTGCTCTTTCTCAGACTGATAGAAGACTGGGGATAGTGAAATCTCTGGA
This sequence comes from Amblyornis subalaris, assembly GCA_018881555.1. Taxonomy (NCBI): domain Eukaryota; kingdom Metazoa; phylum Chordata; class Aves; order Passeriformes; family Ptilonorhynchidae; genus Amblyornis; species Amblyornis subalaris. Next base: position 2,283,582 of record JACAXG010000002.1, on the reverse strand, counting down.
GGTGTTTTCAGTCTGAGTGGATTTGCGATTTGAGGGACAGCCAAGGATAAAACATCCTGTAGCATCAAGGGCTCAAAGTAATTTCTCACAGTAAGTTAATAAAAGTGGGACACTGTGACTTCTCTCTCTCTCAAGAAGTAGAAGGATTTTAAAAATTTCAAAGACAAAACAAATTCGAAGTAAAATATATTTTATCAACATATCATAATTTTGAAGAAGAGTTTTTGTTTTGGCATTTGACTCATGACTTTTACTTTCTTTAAGTTTGGTGGTACCACAGTATTCTAAGAGAGAGGAGAAGGTCAGAACTAGCCCTAGCATGAGAAGAAATGGAAACAATCCTTTTCAAGGCAGAGAGAAAACACTGGCACAAAGGGATTTCATTTCAGGTAGGAATTTCAGGGCCTGTTCTGGACAAGATCTGGTATTACAGATAATTTTATAATGACTGCCTACATCCTGCAGCAATTAATGTTTTAAAAATCCTCTCAGGCAGAAGTCTTGGTCTTCTTTTAAATATATTTTACTAAAAAAACCCAACAACAACAAATAAACAAACAAGCAAAAAAACCACCCCTACCTCTAAACAACAAACGAGCAGTTCCATTGACAGCAAGCCTTATGGAGCCTGCTTTTGGATGACAGCTTTGGATTCTCTTGTGTCAAATAATGCCGCTGAGTTCACACTTCCACCTGTTCTTTACTGGGCACACAAATCTGAGTCTTCTTGATCTGGTTGCTGATTTTTGTAAAACCCGCAGGAGCTCAGTGTTTTTAAACCTCTCCTTTTTTGTCAGGCTTCTTTCAAATTGGTCTAGAGACTCAAATGTTATTGCTGGAGTCCTGACAGAAAAGCAGTGCAATTGCATAGATTGGTCTCCTTAAAAAAATAGACTAGAAATCCTTTTTGACCCCCATAGGTCCCTAATTATTCCATTTGCTCTTCTCAGTTCCCTCCTGTTTAACTGTATTTCTGGCATGACAGTTTCCAGAAAACCATCCCATCCTTCAGGTGCAGCTTGCCAAAAATGCATAAACAGGAACTGTCACCTTCCTCCTCCTCAACATGATGCTTCTGTACATGCAGCTCCAAATCATACCCTTTTAGGTGTGCCAGTGCGTTTGCAAACTCCTATCTGATTTGAATCTGTTATGAGCTGATTCTTATTTCAGTCAGACTACTTTCCAAATGTGTTTGTTAAATAATGATTTTTTAACTCAGAAATACTAACAAGGTTTTCAGTTCAACATCATTTTCCAAAATGGTAAGATCAGTTTCCATTTTTACCCCTTTAACTTGAAGAAAGTGGAAAAGTGATGTAACTGACACCACCCTCCGTCCTAAAAAATCATCATCTGCTTTTTGTTTCTCTTCTGAACTTATTGTGTAAAGCTGACAGTGCAGGCAGATTCAACCCCATTTAGTTCAGGGGAACTCTGCATATGGCCATTGCATAGAAAGACCCTACATTTGTAATATCATTTTCACATATTTCAGAAAGGCTGAGAAGTGTTATGGCTCAGGCAGAAGAAACAGAAGCCCAGTACTTTTAGTCAGCAATCTGGAATTTGGAAAAGTTGGAAAATTATTCAGTTCAAGCATTGACATTTTCTTCACATTTTCTATAATTTCTCCACATTTTCTACAATTGTGGACCATATCTTTTTAGAATAAGAATTTTACTGTTGCTCCAGTGGTTTGGGTGAACAGGTCTAATATAATAATAAATCTATTTGCTGCCAATTGAAGTATCTTAATATTATTTTTGCTTCAAAAGAAAATCTTCAATAAMATCTTGAAAATTTTATGCTATGACTGTGGTAGATAGTGCAGTAAGGGTAAGTTCTAAATGACCTAAATCACCAGATAAGCAAAGTGGTAAAGTACGCTGAGGTCTCTTGCTGCTCAGGTAGCCAGAAGCCCTCCAAAAGCTGCCAGCAACTCAGAAATGCTATTGTCAAGAGAATACAAGAAACTCCTGCAGTTTTATCAAGCCTAATTGGCAGTAAACATCTGATTCCCTAGACAGGCTGTAAAGAATCAGCAGGTAAGGGGATTGCAGTGAGGGGAGAATGGTGTCATTTTCCAGAGCTGTTCATAGAGGGGAGGATGTGCTATGGCAAGTTCAGTCGTACAATCTATTGCAGCCTCATTGTAATCTCATCTATCTCTTCTCACAAACTGCAAGATACTTTCAAAGTCAGTGTTAGTACTAAAACAGGCACAGGAGTCTTGATGGAACAGTTTGCCTTTAAAAAGTAGTGGGGCAAAGTTTGTAGAAGAAAGTATCTTTAATTCTGCAATGGATATAATCAGAAAAGATGAACAAACTTTAAGGCACACAAGCCCTTTTACATTCAAAAAGAAACAGCAAAATTCACACTAAGCACAGCCTGGAAACAGTTGCTTTGAACTTAACTTCATTATTTTAATCAGCTAGACAACATGAGGAGAAAAAAAGAGTGTTTGAAATACGTGGAATAGAGGGGATATTTGTAAGAGGAGTAAAGCATTTTTTGGAAAAGAGAAGGAAAGACAGACAGAAAGATAATTATTACCTGTGAAAGAAGATGTCAGATGAGAAGCAAGAACAACCAGATGTCATAAAACCAATATGCATACTGAGTTAATGACTTCAAACAAAATGTAGTTTCATCAAAATGAAAGCATTTGTCAGGAACGTGTCAGGATCGACTGCATTGTTCAACTAGAGAAAAAACGTTTTGTTTCTGCAGTGTAGAACTTCTTAATTTTGATTCATTTTGTTTGAACTTTATACTATACTAAATTCTTGAAAGAACAACCACTGATGAAAAAGATGTGACATATATATTGTACTTAAGAAGTCAAACACTTTAGTTTAAGAGGCACAGCTCTATTACAAAGTATGAAAACTGAAGTGATAATTCCAAAACAACATTTTGGGGAATGTTTGTTTTGCAAATAATTTTGAATTTTTTCTGTTCCAATTCAGTACCCTGAAAAAAAAGAAAAAATCACATAATTGATAGCCCTATTCTCCGCCAGTTGTACCATCTTTATAGCTCGGGGAGCTGAGGCATGGATTGAGTAAGTGACATTATCCAAGTCATCCAGTGAGTCACTGGAAATGAGAAGAAAATTGCAAAGGGTCACATGAAATTCCTGTGGTCTAACTATTCATTTGCATTCCACATCCTAGGGTACCTACAATCAAGCTGAATAATCTATGTAGTTCCTTCCCTCATTCTTTCTTTAGTTGCTGTAATTTGAGTCACAACAAAGACTTGTAGTCCACCACAATGCAGAGTAAAACAGGTGATCCTAAACAAGTGATTTAAAGTATTTGTTTCAATATTGATCTGGAAACAAGCTGTTTCCTTTTCTCTTTCAAAAATGTTATTTTTGTTACCAAAGAGGTGCAACATAATGTTCTTATTTATGTGTTAAATATCTTTTATCTACTTATATATATAATCCTCTCTGTTCTGAGTCTTTAGCTACACACATACTTTTTAATGCATAAGGAAGTACCAAAATGTGAAGAGGGAGGAAATTCAGAACCGTGGCACCTAAATCAGTGTGTCCCAGTCAAAAGCTTTGCTGTGAATAATCGTTTCAACATTCAAACAATTCAATGCAACAGTTTATATAAAGTTCCATAAATGAAAATGGAAAAACATAGGAAGAAGTTTGAAGTAAATAATTCACTGATGCATGGAGACTGTTCTGAAAATTACTTCCCATTGGTCTCCAACAGTCATTTTGTTGCCAAAGGATTATATTCACAGATTACTTTGCAAGTCACCTTTAAAAGCTGAAATGCTGAAAGCAAAGGTGAAACTCTACCTAGGTTTTTTCCACTTCTCCAGGCATATGAAATTATGTACTGAACTAAAACAGAGGTCTGTGATGTCTGGTCAATACCTTAGGTTCAACATGGAAAGAAATATCTATGTAACTGTAGTTTTATGTTTAAAATAGAATTATATATGTTGAAACACTTTTTGTGGTCAAGGCATAATTAGAGAAGTGAAGATTTATACTGAAAAATGTCTTCAGTTACAGTCAATATTATTGCCCTTTGGGCTAAAAACGAAATCAAAGTGCCAGAATAGAAGATTACCAGGATGAGGAAAATGGAGTAGAATTAATGATTTTGCAATGAAGGTGAAAGCATTCGGGTCTCAGCAGAGCAGTAGAAAAACAGAAGATGGAGCTCAGATGTTGGTAATAGTAGAGCAAGAGTAGCAGGCTCCAGGGTCAAAACACAACAGCATAAGATCTGCTGCAGTCTGAAAGCAAAGGAGTTCGACCAAAACTAGTGATGATATGACTGAACGGTTACCAATTTACAAATGTACTGTTTTAGTTCCTCATTTCTTCCTGATGGAACAAAGGGAGCCAGTGGGATGCTCTGATCCTAGTGTACAAAATATAATGGGATGAAAAAAGTGTACCATTTAATTACTACAATAGAATTCTATGTTTAGTTAGAGCTTAGAATCAAACGGAATTAACAAACTGAGCACCTTAAAAAGTAGCACAGAAGCTGGATTGAAATCCCAGACCGAAAGAGGAAGGCTATAGAATGGCATCAACACTATCAGCCTCCCAAACAAGAGCAGAGACAGACTGAATTAAGCTGTAAGAAGCCACCTGAACATCAGCTAGCGAGTGCTCAGGTGGAAAAGAAGGCCAATGGCATCCTGGCCTGTATCAGCAATAGTGTGGGCAGCAGGAGCAGGGCAGTGATTCTTCCCCTGTACTCGGCACTGGTGAGGCCGCACCTCAAATCCTGTGTCTAGTTCTGGGCCCCCCAATTTAGGAAGGACATTGAGGTGCTGGAGCGAGTCCAGAGAAGGGCAACAAGGCTAGTGAAGGGTCTGAAGAACAAGTCCTATTAGGAGCAGTTGAGGCAGCTGGGGGTTTAGTCTGGAGACAAAGAGGCTCAGGGGAGACCTTACTGCTCTCTACAACTCCCTGAAAGGAGGTCATAGGCAGGTGGGCGCCAGCCTCTTCTCCCAGGTAGCAGGGGAAAGGATGAGATGAAAAGGCCTCAAGTTGTGCCATGGGAGGTTTAGATTGGACATTAGGAAAAATTTCTTCATTGAAAGGGTGGTCAGGCATTGGAACAAGCTATCCAGGGAAGTGGTGGAATCACCATCCCTGGAAGTGTTAGAAAGGTGTGTGGATATGACGTCTGGGGATATTGTTTAGTCATGTACACAGCAGTCAGACTCTGACGACCTTAGAGGTCTTCTACAACCTTAAAGATTCTATGACTCTAAAGTCAGAGAGTTGGTAAGGACAAAAAGACACTTCAGTTACTGTGTAGAAGAGAGAAGCCTCAGTCAGGGTCATAAACTGTAGATGAAATTGTCAATGATTCTTTCCTGGATCCACTGGCTAGCAACCCCACAAGAAGAAATGAAGCCCTTGACAAGAGAGCGACAAAGATCTGTTCCAAACTTTCCTCTGGAAGCACAGTTCTGAAGATGATCGTAACTCAGATCCAGCATCCATGACATAAAAGCAAAAGACAAAACCTTCACCACAATTGTGCCATYAATTAGCCAACAGAGAATTAAGTTACAGGTGGTTTAGAGGCTGAAGAACACCAGAGTGGAAGCACAATAMCATTGCTTACTGTATATTAGAAGAGGCTTGGAAACTGGAAAAAGGAAGATGGAATGGCTAAGCCACATTCTTAGAATTAAGAAAGCATCATTTAAAAAACTGAAATTGTATTTAAAAAAAAAAGGGAGCATAAATTTGGGTAGATGAAATGTGAAAATATAATCAAGCAGATCAAAAAAGAGTTGGAGGAGTAGTTTCCTAAAAAAGCTAAAATTAATACTACATTCTTCTCTAGGACATCAGGAGAAAAATGTCTGGCAAGCATTTTGTAACACTTCCTTAACTGGAGTAGAAAAGGAGCAGTCAGAAGGATAAGACCTTGGAGAGAAGCTAAATAGATTATTAGCATCCAGGTTCATTATAGAAAAGACAAGAGATTACAACACAGGCCTCATTTTTTAAGGGGAATTCAGGGAACCATCTGTCCGAAAACTCAAGCAGCTTTGGAAGGGATTATGATTCAAGGAAATGCAATGAAAAGTAGCAAATACCAGGGCCAAGTGGTATACACCTAAAACCTTAAAGAAGAAATAGATAAATTACTAACGGCAACRTGTATTCGTTCCATCCACACCTGATGAGGATTATGATCTTGAAAAGAGAAAGCATGGCTCTGCCTTGTAAACTTCTTGAGTTCTCTGACATGACCAATAAGCATGAGTTTCTGTGTGATCCTGTTGATATAGTTTACTGGAATTTSCAATGACAATATCCTTCAAGAAAGGACACTGAACAATCATGGGAGAAGACAGACAATTCTGTCTTAAATGAATAGAAACTTGTAATAATTTAGGTATGAATGGACTTCTGGAGATCATTTTGTCCAACATCCTGTTCAAAGTAATGTCTGCTTACACCTTAAAGAAGGTGTCTTGGAGTCATGAACAGTCAAACTTTGGATATCCTGAAGCACAGAAATCCCACAAGCTCTTTGGGGGTCTTGGTGCTTTCTTATTTCTAATCAGAATTTCCCTTGCAGCAACTTGTGTCTGTCACCTCTTCTCCTTTAAGTACAAACCTATGAGTTCACCTCTGTGTTCTCTATAATCTCATCTTAAAAAGCCAAACAAAGCAATGAGATTTCCCTTTAGCCTTCTCTTCAAGCTGAACAAACACAGCTACAAGTAAAATACAATAGGAACTAAGAGCCAAAATTCTCAGTAAAAGAAGACAGTTCGACAGAACTCTGTGCTGGAACCCACATACTTTAGCAAAGCCATGAATGACCTGGAAAAGGCGATGAATGGTGAGATTTCCAAAGTTTCCTGATGATACAGTTATCAATGTAACAGGAACTAGGGCTGAGCATACAACTGCTGAAATATCTTATGAGGCTTCATGACAGAGGAGTAAAATGGCTTCATGACAGAGCAATAAAACATTTTGTAAATGCTGTGATGGAAAACAATTTTAGCTTCATATATCAAATAGTGGACTGCGACCTGACCGTTACCACTCAGAAGTGAGACTTCAAGGTTAGGATAAATAGTTCCAAGAACGCACAATCTCAGTGCTCAGCAGCAATCAAAAAAAATAAATCAAATGCTAGGAACTATTAGAAAAAGAGTAAAGAACAAGACAGAAAACACTGGATTAATGCATGCTTCTTGTACTTTGAATACGATCTGCAGTTTTGGTCTCCTCATTTAAGAAAGGACACATTAAAGCTTAAAAGAGATTCAGAGGACACTTCTGACAATCAAATAGTAAAGAATGGCTTCTATACAATGAATGATTAGATGGGCTGGAATTCTGCAAAAAAAAAGGTGATTTGTGGGAATATAACAGAGATCTACAAAATTGTAAGTAGCACGACTGAAATGGATTGAGATAGGGACATTAGGAGTCACCAAATGAAGTTTTGGATAGTAGTTCCTCAGACTTTGGGTTCCAGACTGTGGGAATCCTTGCAGAATATATAGTAATGGAAGAAGTTTATATAAGTTCAGGGCAAGAAGTACTTGGAAGAATGATTCATAAAGAGTTGCTAAGTAAACAAACTATAAAAGGCTTGGGAAATCTTTTAAGATTAAAACTGTAAGAAACTGAAAGACTATTAAAGGTAAAAACCATATATACTTACATGGTTCTTATTCTTCCCTAAATGTGAATTTATGATTGCTTTTAGAGACAGAGGGACGTTTGTTTTGAATCAGTATGGCAGTTCTTATGTTCTTCCTACTTGGCTTTTTTTTCCTTAAATAATCATCCTCATAATTAGCCCCACATTTCAGGGATTATGCAGTTGCCCAGTCTGCCTTGCTCCATTCCAATATCAGCTGAGATGTAGCCTAGAGTCTAGTTCATTTTATTGCTTTCCAAAACAAAGAAATACAGATTTTATCACAACATAAGAACTTTTACTCCAACCACAGAATAAAATAAACCCAAGTGATGTGTTTTCTAAGCACAGCCTGCTCCAGTATACGCTTGGAACAAAGAGATGTTCAATATCTCATTAAACGCAATGCTTAATATATCTTCTGTGTCGACAGAGTGAAAACAAAACCTTTGTAAGACTGGAGAGAGATGAGATTTCCTTATTTTAAAAAGCTCAAGCCAGTCCTGTAAAGGATGTTTGATAAATTTTTTATAGTGACCTGACCCAAGCCAGATGCTCTGAAGAAAACCCCAGAGAAATCTGCCAGCTGCTGCTGGTAGAAACTAACAAAATGGATGTCAGACTAAATAGCTCCTTATACTCTGCAATGGAATGGGTTTAAAAGGCACATATAGATCTTTGTCTTTTAACTGGTGGTACTATAGCACATAGGTAGGCTGATGAGAGACTTGTATTAAGGAAAAGCTTTGGTCAGCAAGAAGACAGCAAATACAAATTTCAGTTCTTTGGAAAGGATTGTTGCTGGCCTTCTCACTTTGTGTTAGGGAATCTATATTTTTTCCACTTTGATTTAAAAACCCATATTGTTTTCAATCTAGTGGCTGTACCACAAAGGAGAAATCAAGAAACCAGAAGTCAAAGCTATCAGACTTCAAAATAAAATACCTTCTTTCTGAGGGCCAGAGATAGTCGTCAAAGAAAAGGTAAATCCATTTGTGTTGTGAGAGTTGACAGGATCAGCTGTCCTCAGAAAATTTTTCTCAGACTCAGAAGCATCACAAACCAGAAAAGTATTGGTGATAATGAAGAGAGGCCTAAGGAAATCATAGACATTATACTAAAGCTGTCTCAGTATTAATAACCACCCACCACCATAGCTTAATTTATTAGCTGTTCTGAAGCAAACCTGTAGAAGAGATGTAATGTATGGACGTGGTGCATTGTAACTTACAGTCTTATATAGAGTATACTGGTTTAGGTTATAATTCACATTATTAAAATTTATTTGCCTTTCAGGGAATGGCAGGCATTGCATCTGCTACAACTCAATATAACTATAAGGGTTTCTTTGAAACAGTTTTTCATTCTATAGTAGTGCACCCTAGCAAGAAGAGTTCTCTCTTTAGGTGTTTCTGTAGAGGCAAGAGCTCCTACAGAGGTGCTGCTACCGAAGAGAGCATCCCTAGAGATGCAGCACACCAGCTGAATGTCTTCAGGCATAGTCGTGATTTGGCTCACATGTTTCTTGCACAGCCTTGTGTCCTCAGACCACCCCACTAAGTCTACTAACTTCCTGCAGCGTGATTAGGGCCACTTCCAATCCTGGAAGTATACCTGAAGTACTGTGAGAGTTCTTACCCCAGAAGCTGCAAGTGACAATTTGCAGATCAGTAGCTTGGTGGATATCTGGCAGCACCAAGGGTTTCCTCAGAGACATGGTGCTGGAATTGCAGGGATAGAGCCCCTTCATGCCACACTCAGAAGGAGCGTGCTGGCAGGCAGTCATGGTAGCAAGCTGTTTTCTGGGCACTCAGACTCCAGCTGATGCACTGGCTTGCAGCTAGCGGGCCTAGATGGGTCTGATTTGTTAAGAATAGTGGCACAAACCCTGGAGAATTCAGCATTAATGGCAGTCCCTGCCCTGCAACAAGCTGCACTACAAGCTAAGACAAGATGAATACTATATAGTAAAGATCTCTGTCTAGACTTCCTAGTGCTTTTTCCTCAGAGGTCAGAAACATGCTTCGTTCTGACTCCTCTCTTTTGGCACTCTTTGAAGTGAAATACCCCTGGCATGCATCCCCTCAGGCTCAGAAGTCCTACTACTTTGTTTGGACCCTTAAGTCATCTTGGCTCACAAAGACTCCATTGCTTCAGACCTCAGAAGTGCGCTTTAGCTGAAGCTTAAGACTAACTTACAGCCTTGAGCATTGCCATTGAATCAGGGCTAGTGCCACATCTCCCATGAACCATTCAGAACTTATTTCCTTCCCTGAAGAGTGGGACAATTAAGCATGCAGCCAGATTGCACCAGGAGGGGGAGCATATCGAGAAACTGTATCTGCCAGCATGAGAGGTGATAAGTCTCAGCCAAGGACTGCCGCTACTGTGGCAAAGGAGAGTGTAAGGAGACACTTAAAAGAAATTAATGAGGTGACTTCGTGGCTATTTACAGCATTTTCCCTTGGTGTGAAGGGCACGAGGGATTAGAAACCACAGGTGATGTTTAGTTTTTGTTTGTGGTTTGGGGTTTTTTTGTGTTTTGTTTTCTTTTTTGATTGAATAGAAAGTAGCAAATGGAAAATTGAAATAAAAAAAAATTAAAGTCTGAGTTGTAGCACTGCTATTTGAAAGACAGTAGCCTGGTATCCTTTGTTGGAGATTGCCAAGTGAAATGAAATGTTGTTGATATGCCCCAAAACATTAAAAAGATCAATTTACATTATTTTGTTTCTCAGGAAATCTTCCTGTATGATAAAGTTTCACATAAGACAAGGTAACAAGACAGCATAACTTTGGCTCCCAGCTACTCTTGTAGCCAGCAGCTAAGAAGCCTTAGAGCTTTCTTTTAGCCCTTGTTCTATCAGATGACATTTACCGAGCCTATGGCCAGTGAATTGAATGACCTAATAGAAAGATTTTCTCCCTTCCAAATGTTAGTAATAAGTAGGGCTTCTTTAAGTACATATCTGTGAATTTGGTTATTGAATGTTCTTATACATACTTGTCTTCCAAACTCTAAGTAAAGAGATTGGAGGTACCAAAGATGAGAAAATTAATCTGTTTGCATACCTTAAACTAGTTGAATAATCAGCCTCCACTTTACTAAAGGGAGTAATTAATTCATCACCATTTCTTATAGGCTTTCTGTTTTGCCTATTTTAAGTGGTTTGACTAAGTGTTAAGTCTGGCAAATATCTGTCCCCTTCATATCTTAAGTATATAGAATTGCAAAAAAGCAAGTGAGAAAAGCCTACAGGAAGTCACCCGGTCCATCTTCCCACCCAAAGTAGGATCAATTATTCATTTATAATCAGCATTTCTGGTAGACATTTGCCAATCCAGTTCCTCAGGACTCCTAAACTATTCTAGAGACTGGCTATCTTTACTGTAGGAAAGCTACACATAATGTTAAATCTAAGTCTGCTGCAATTTTAGCCCATTTTTTCCTGGTTTGTACACAGGAGACATTCACTCTTTGCAGAGCCTTTAACACATCTGAAGATTTCTATTACACCTTTTCTCAGTATTCTCTTCTGCAATGTTCCCATCCTGGCAATTTCAGACTTACAAACAACCAGACTTTTAGAATTAAAATAACTTTCTCGATTTCCTTCCTCTTCACTTCCTAAAACATGTAAATTTTATTCTTAATGCTATCAGGAGGGAAGTGGCTACACAATTCTTTTGAAGAACTTGAGAGTAAGGTGCAGGAAAGTCATGGGCAAATGAAACAGCCTGTTTCATTGTACAACATTGTACAACAACTGTACCTGTTCACTTTCTCATTTCACATTTCTTTGAACATAGCTTCAGTATTCTAATATCATGATAGCATTTAAGCACACTTTGATTTTGAGAAGTGGGTTCAAATTATGATTTTAGATCCTCTGTATTACGGTCTGATCTGTATTGATGGAATTAAGATTAATCTAATAGGACCTCGTGGAGATGTAATGATTTATCTGCACAGTACATTTCAAAGTCTTTAGGTGTGCTGATTTACAACTGAAGTAGCCCCACTGAATTAAGTATCACTTAAGTATAATATTACAAGAATCACTATTATAACTAATTTTTGTTACTGTCACCTACAAAAATAATGCGTAAATAATTTCTTATGCATAAATCAAGGAATCCTTTTTAAAAACCCAAGTGTTAGAAGCATGCCTTAGAGTAACACATAAGCAAAAACTTTGAAGTTCACTCAAAAATAGGAATGTCTAGCATTCTGATGAGATATTTATTTCTCATTATGATTACAATTGCAGCTTATTAGACCAGKAGCCTGTCTTGCTGCTGAAGGTTATGGCTCTGCTGTAGCACTATAAATGCAAAGGTCAGCAATTGCTAGGCCCCATTCAATCTCTCTCCTCCATTTATACACTTGAAAGGGAAAAAGATAAAAAGGTAGAAAGAGATTCTGTTTCTATTCTCGTTGACGTTAACACAACAGTATCCCACAGGCCGTAGGTGTTGCTAGGAAAGTACTGCACAAGCTGGTCTGCCTCTTTTTTACTGTACTAGCTCTCTGCTTTCTACCAGCTGAGAATGCCATGGAAACAGAGGTTGGGAAGCAAAAGCTGGTCAGGTTGGGGATCGGGGATTTAATTTTTTTTAGTACCTGTATCAAAGGAGACTTTCTTTGGAACAGCAGTGTGAAACATTCTGCCCCATTTCTAGTGATTTCTGTGGCAATGACCACGTTCCCACTGGACAAAGACAAAACAGTACGACAAGGTAGGTACAGAATTGTTTGACTTGGTATCTCCTAAGCAGTACTTAAAAACCTGAGAATAATTAGAAAAGTGAAGCATGGAGATGCAAAAACGTCTTTAAATGCAAGCAAATAAACTCAGCTTAACTTACCCAACACTGGTGGACCCAGTGGAAGTTAATGAATAGCATGGATTAGCAAGGGTGAACACCAACAATGAAAAAAATATGGAAAAAAGATCTGATTTTAATAGCATTAGTTATATTTTAATTAATGATTTTTCTAATATGCTAGCAAATATCTTGCAAAATAACATTGTCTTTCTAGTCATCACACTTACCACTTCTTGTCTATGTCAATAAAAGCCTGATCTTAATGGTTGCAAATAAAGGAACTTATCACAGCAGTATCTCAGCCCATTTCAAAGGCCTGGAGTTGATAGGTCTGTAGTTCACAGTGAAGTTGCCATGATTCAACCATTTGTCGTTATCAGGTACTACCAATATGCACACTTTTAACCTTTGACAAATGTTGGACAACACATCTTYAGTGTTTTAGTTTGCAGGGAAGAAAAATCAAACTAAATGGAAATACTTCTAAAATTGCTTTTCTGGGCCTCAATGAGCTTAGTCAGTGATTTCAGGGGAATTAACCTCCCATGAGCCTATGAATCCAGATCTTCAAACATGTACAGTTGGTGTAGAATTGCTGCAGCTCAGCTTACATTATATGTCAAACAGCTCTGTAACTTGCTACTATGGAGTTCTCCAAACATTAACCAGTTCCTAATAATCTTATTTGGAAGTAAAAAAGAACAAAAACCCTAGGAGGACCTAATGACATGAGAAGACTAAACTCCTGCATTACAACAGACTGCTGTCAGGGGAGAGTGTATGCCTGATTTTGTACCAATTTAAACTTGCACAGATTGTCAAGGTTCTGTTGTGCCTGACATTGTCTTGAGCTAGCAAATCTACTGTCATTCATGCTTCAATATTAAATGAAAGCTTAAAGATACCCATTATCACTGAAATTGTTCAGTAGTATTTATACATAAACATGCCATTAGTGACAAAGCAGAATACATTTAATTACAATAGTTGTGACAAAAAAAGTATCTAGAGCTACTGGTCTTGTGTTTTAAGGTTTATCAATTTCCAGCCAATGAATTGTTTGTATTAAGCATGTATTGGTGCCCTAAAATAGGCTGTTGATAAACAAGAAGACTTACACCACGTAATCCTTGGAGTTGCTTGCAGAGATCTAAGAACATAGATCTGAGAGCTGTGAACAGACACATTTGTATCCTAAGAATTATTTTAGATAATCAACAGTGCTAATCAAATTAAAATGATTAGCTACATAAACAGAGGCATCTAGTGCCATTTGCAAACCTGTAGGTGCTGCAGACTCTTGTGTGGGCTTGACAGACATGACTAAAGGGCTTAAAGGACCCCAAGCAGAATATTCTCTGACATCTATTTGACATTTGATAAATTTGTTTATAAATCTGAATTCTGCCCTAACTGGCATATTGTAACCTTTCCGCTGTCTGTGAAAGAAGATGGAAGTTCACATCGCTAATCTCAATACAAGCTTATGATTGCCATCTCTATTTGGCATTGTAAAATGGTTCCCAGAAGAGCAGGCCTGTTTATTTTGCTTGTCATGTTTTTGGTCATTATGACCCACTAAGCCAGAAGATCCAAGGAGGGTAACTACGTCTGAAGTGTATCTGACAAGCATGATAAGCTGTGCCTGTATTGATAAATTAGAATACCTCAGGGTTGACATAGACATTGGAGGTCAGTTGTCTACGTGCAGCAAGGTTTCCTCCTACACCAGCTATCACCTCTGCCAAACAATTCCTTTTCTTGGTTCAATAAAACACAAGCCAGTCAGCTCCTACGAAAAACTTAAATAATCCCATGTTGGCTTGAAGGCTAAAAGTGTCTTTTTAAAGTGTGAACTGAGCCAAACTTCTCCAGCTGGCCTGACCCAATACAGAACTTCTCCCTATTCAGCCTACTGGTATGGAGAAGGTATAGTAAAGAAGATCTTATGACTTCTTGTCTTCCCAAATCACAGCTCCTAACTGCAGAAGCCAGTCTGATCTGACAAGGACYGAGATACTTCTTTCGAGTCTTGAAATGGAACCATTTCATTCTCTGCTGGAGGATATATCCTGGCTCAGAAAGACCTTTCATATTTCCAAGTTTCATATTTTTCACTGTGAAGGCAAGAAGTAAGTACAAAAGTAAGACTCAGATGCCTTCTCTACCCAGTATTACTTTAGCCTTCAGCATCTAGAGATACAGATATTGGGCCTGCTGTTTAATTTGGACAACACATTGAACATTCACCAAAGGGGACCTGAAAGAGGAGTGCAACATGCTTTGTGCAGTGTCTTGCTTTGGCATTTTGGGTGGGAGAAAACCGGCTTAAATTGGATAAGATTTGAGAGAAAGCTACCAGTATCTTTTTTCCCAGTGTGAATGCTGAGTCAGTTGGAGAGTATGCTGCATACTGAAGAATTAAGCCTCAACTAGTTAAAGGTTGGATTAAGACATTTTGGTGGTTTAGGTCTCCAATCCAGAAAGCAAATGGGTTAAAGCCTCTTAAACTGTATCCTCCCTTGAAAAGCATAAAAGTTAAAGATGTTAATAGCTCACTGCAACACCTGTTTATTTAGCCAAAGACTAGAAAGCTCAGATTGACTGCTTTAAAAATTGGGATCCAATGGCAAAATTGCGAATGGACTAAAAATCATGATTCCTGGGCCTCTGGTTTAGTTAGTAAACTATATGCTATGTCAAGGAGTAACAAGAACGGGGTCACTTCATGAGAGAAGATGAGGAACAGACCACAATGCTGGTAGGTAGAAACAATAACCACAGACAAGAGCAGAGCCCCACACTATCCAAGCAAGACTAACAGCAAGGCCAGTGACAGGTTCAGACAACAGTCCAGTGATCAGACATATTCAAAGTGAAATGTTAGGTTTGAGGTCAATTCAGGAAGTCCAGTCAGCAAGTCAGGATCATCGAAGAACAGAGCTGGATACAGACTCACCTAGAGTGTAGTTCAGGCAAGGACTCAGGCCTGCACCTGAGCTTAAATGGAGCTAGGGGGCCAGAGGCTGAGGATGTAGAGGTGGAAGTACCAGGTATTCCCAGGGCAATCAAAGCTAATTGGTGCACTCAGGGCATACCCTGTATTTCCTGTTCCTAATGTCTATCAAGAAGAATCTTAATCATTGCTATTTTTAACTTTTTTTGAAGCGACAAAAGCTTTTCATTAAATGTATGTACAACTTTGTTTTTACAATGTTACAAGAGCTTCCTTATCATGGTTTTGTAATTATTCACAATAATTAATGTGATGTTATAGTTATAACATCCTTCCTACAATGTAAGTAGCAGCAGAACAAATCTTTTGACCAGATCACGTCCCAGACCAAGAGCACATGCATTTCGTGAAGGGTAATGTGCATTGGGAAACACAATAGCAGAAACCAATGTATGCTGGTGGCTCCTGAAAGAGAACTTACCTCACAACAAAATTGTCTAAGCATGGTGTTGGACACCTCTGTGACAGTGCCTGAACATCTCAATGAGGTTTCTAGAAAAGCAAGAGATGTAAGTTATCTTGCTTGTGATTGTTACTGTTGCTGGATTTGAACAAGTACATTTGAATAACCTAACACCAGCAGCTGATGGGAATTAGAAAAAAGAAAAGGTAATCTGCTAGGACCTGTCAGAGAGTCAGGGACAATGTAGCATTTTCCTCTTCACGTGAGACCATTTCATGCAGACTGTTCTTCCTTTGGTCTTCTGATGTGCCAGCTGAAAGGGTTGAGGTTGTGACCTCTTTATTTTACTAGCAGAGCTGACTGACAGCAAACAGCACATCAACACCAAAAGAGACCCACCCTATATTGTCCTCTGACATTCAGAGCCTTTTGTTACATTTTCAAATCTTTTATATGACATCCCACTTGTTCTTAGAACTTCGTCTGTAAAGTACATTTGTGTATAGAATATTTTATTTTTTAAAGCAGAGGGTGGATGGAGAGTGCAGATGTGATGGCACACTTGCATTAATGTGTTTACTTTAAAAATTGCACTCAGTCCAGGAAATCTCATTGATTTCTGTATTTGGCAGGGGAGCCAAATCTTTAGCTGCACTTTGTCATCCAGTAGAACTTTGTCTGCTTCTGACAGCTAAAGTTCAAACTCGCCTGGAGAATCCCTAAAAATAGAAATTTTTTTGAGAAGTAATGAAAATTATGAGGGGAGAGAATGCTTCTTTGTAAGTGAAAACAAATGAAATTGCTTGCAGCGTAGACAACTTGAACAACCAGAGCGAGTATTGGGTTAAGAAGTACCAGCACTAGCCTTTAAAGACTTCCTCAGCTGCATTTTCAAAACTGACTGATGATGTATGTGTTTCACCACAAAGTATTCAAACTAAGATGCCTCAAACATTTTTCAATTTCACAGTGATTGAATACTTGCTTTTTGGAAATCATATCCCACAAGTTATTTTGAAATAATTACACAAACCAAATGACTTCCCAAAATTTTAGGCCAAGTTTTAAATGTACATTGCATCACATGCAATGACGTTATGGATGGACCCATAGAGTGATGGTGAATAGTTAAGTTTTCTTGGCATCCAGTCACAAGTGATGTTCCTCAGGGCTCAGTACTGGGGCCAGTTCTCTTTAATATCTTTATCCATTATCTGTATGAGGAGATCTACTGCACCCTCAGTCAGTTTGCAGGCTACACCAAGCTTGGTGGGAGTGTTGATCTGCTGGAGGGTAGGAAGGCTCTGCAGGGGGATATGGACAGGCTGGATCCATGGGCTGAGGCCAGTGGTATGAGGTTCAACAAGGCCAAGTATTGGGTCCTGCACTTGGGTCATAACAACCTCCTGTGGTGCTACAGGCTGGGGCAGAGACGCTGGAAAGCTGCCTGATGGAGAAGGACCTGGGGCTGCTTGTCAACAGCAGCTGAACATGAGCCAGTGTGTGCCCAGGTGGCGAAGAAGGCCAATGGCATCCTGGCCCATATCAGCAATACTGTGGCCAGCAGGACCAGGGCAATGATTGTCCCCCTGTACTCGGCACTGGTGAGGCCACACCTCAAATCCTATGTTCGGTTTTTGGGTTCCTCAGGCTCAGAAGGACACTGAGATGCCAGAGCATGTCCAAAGAAGGGCAGTGGAGCTGGTGAACGGTCTGGTGCACAAGTTCTATGAGAAGCAGCTGAGGGAGCTGGGGTTGTTTAGCCTGGAGAAAAGGAGGCTCAGGGGAGACCTTATCACTCTCTACAGCTGCCTGAAAGGAGAGTGTAGCCAGGTGGGGGTCAGTCTTTTTTTGCTGGCAACAAGTGACAGGCCAAGAGGAAGTGGCTTCAAGTTGCACCAGAGGAGGTTTAGGCTGGATATTAGGAAAAATTTCTTCACTGAAAGGGTGTTCAGGCTTTAGAACAGGCTTCCCAGCGAGGTGGTGGAATCACTAGCCCTGGTAGTTTCAGAAATGTGTGTGGATATGGCACTTGGGGATATGGTTTGCTGATGAACACAGTGTGTCTGGATTAATGGTTGGACTCAACGATCTAAGAGGTCTTTTCCAACTTTAATGATTCTCTGATTCTTTGATTCAAAGTTCATTATTACAAAGGTGTTTTAGAGACCTGATGGAACTTGGAGCTCTATGAATGTATGAATTTCTAAATATAAGATACCAAATAAGTTTTGGTCAGGAAAATATTCCTAACCATATTCTTTATGGGTATTGCAGAAAAATTCTATGCCTTTCTATTAAATTTATGAGACAAGATATCAGAACACCCACATTGCTCTTCTTTGATTTTTTTTTCCAGTGAGGTATTTCCAATAATCAAAGAATAGCAAGATAATAATCCACTTAGAAAGTTTTGTCTTATGTAGGTAAACCATTCCTCTTCATATTTTCTGCTGACAGCTAAAAGGCATTTTTTCAGCCCACTAAGAATGCAAGTAAATATAGATGGAATAATAAGATGCTGATATTAAGAAGAACTAGGTAGCTTTAGAGTTTAGTCTTTTGGTTTAGTATTACCAGAAACCAAATCATTCCTTGGTATAGCAGCACATATGGCACATAATATCACCCACTGTTCTGAGGTGCCCTGTTAGACAACCATATGTGCTGAAAAAAAGTCTCTGGTTGTTCAGGGGCTTATTCAAGATTGACTGGCTGCTTTTGCTCAAAATGTCCTTGATTTACTGTTTCACATCTAAATTAGAGCCTTTAAACTGTAAATATTCATGCTCAGTTTTAAAATGCTACAGTGTGTATAATTTTGGCCTGAAACACCAAGCTTCATTTCAATCAGACAAAACCAAGCAATTCCTTGACATTCAGGAGCTATGAAGAAAAGTTTATATCCTAATATTGCAGTCTAAACATTATTAACTTCCCTGCCTAAATAATTTTCCCACTTTACTCCCTACCCGTACAGACCTCTAGATGTGACTTTCTTCATGGTTGTAGCACTAAAGTCCTTATTTCACCTCTTATCTTTTAGTACACAGTTTGCACATACATTCTCTTAGTTCTTTGTAGTTTGAAGAGTGGAAACATCCCGTAGGAAATGTATGTAAATAGCAGCAGTTATGGAGCAACAAATAATGAATCTTTCGTGAGTCAGCTTTCGCTGCTCTGAATAATACGGTGTAGAAGATAGCTCATCACAGTAAAAAGAATATTGTAGAATATTTGCTTAAAGGAAATGTTAAAGCATGGGAATATATAATGAAAATAAGAGTGGAAGAATATTTTACAATGCCAATTTAGCATGAGAGTAGTGCAGAATAAAACCATACAATATTTGCAATGAAATCTTTCATAAAATATCTTTAATGGGAATTGAAAGGTAGGAAGATAAAAATTTCAGTTAACACAAAAGTAGGTCATTTTACTTCTTTGACATAAGAACTCCTTTGCTGACGGAACTGAGATGATTTAATGTAGGCTTTAGTAAAGAGTATGACTTAGCACCTCATGACATTCTGTTAAACAATTAGGACCACACAATACCTGCAAAGTTCATAATAAGTGGACTCAGAAATGATAGTCTGCAGCATTGTCTGTCAATATGGAAATCATCCCTGGGTAGTGTGTCTCTGATGGATTTCTTTATGACTAAATTTCACAGTATTCAACATTCTCCTCAGTGACCTAAAAGTAAATATAAAATCAGCATTAATAAAAGCTGCAGATGACATGAGGGTTGGCAGAATGGTAACTAACAGTGAATATAGATAAGTCGGTGTGATTTGGGTCAGCTGGTAGCCTTGTCTATTCAAACAAACTGTAATTTAATACAGCAAGATACAGCTATCCCTGCAGAATACTGAATTCTCAACTGAAAAATAGTGAGTTTAAAATAAATTGTGACGTCACAGTGGACAAGAATCTGAGTTCTTATTGTGATGCTGGGGCACAAAGAAGTTGTACAAATGATGAATGTACAAACAAGCAGTGAATAGAAACAGGGAAATGTTTTTTACTCTGCATGTGGTATTGGTGACACCAATGTGCTACCTCCAGTTGYGGTAAAAATTAGGGGAAATGGCAGAAAGGAATTGCAAATATACAATGAAAGACTTAAAGAGCTCAGTGCTTATTTTTAGCAAGGAGGACATTATGAATTGACTTGAATAGGTTTTCTTTATAAAGAAAATACCAAGTTCTTTTCCCTAGTAGAGAAAGTAATAACACTGTGGGGAGGGGGAAAAAATATTCATTTTTAAGGAATTAAGGCCTATCTTCCTTTCAGAAGGCAGTTTTAACCACACAAATGTCTGAGTTCAAGGCATGGGTAAGTGGGTGAAATGTGAGGATTTATGAAAGGCAAAGTGTCGGGCTGAGTAATTTAGCACCCTTTTTGATGCTAAACACCATGAATCTATGATACATAGATGAATTTGTTTTCTCTCAGCTTCATTTGGTTGTTCCACAAATAGATTTAATTTTGGTAAGTGTTAATCCCATTTCTTTCCAAAAAGCACTGGCACTTTCAAATGAAAAAATGTCATTTAAAGTAGAAAATCTGAAAATATTAAGTGTAAATGTTTACATTTACATCACCCTGAGCTGAGTGGGCAGCTGCCAATATCCACGGTGTAATGGCATTAATACGGATTGTTGTGTATAAGTAGGAAAAAAAATCATTTATTCATAGATGATGATATAAGGGTTCTCGCACCAGTTCATCTAAGAATACGGCACTTTTTTAAAGTTACAGGTAAAGTGTTCTTTTTTGCAGCTACTAGTTACTCCCGTCGAAGGTGTTACTTCCGACAGGTGCCTTGGCGGGGCCCATTCAGCACCACGGCCAGCGCCCGGCACCCACCCGGCTCGCCGGTGAACAGCCCGCTTCTCCTGCAGGCCTGACTATTCTCGGAACAAAACTTTTTTATTTGTAACATTCGGTGGATTAGTTTGGTTATCTTCCATAGCGAATCCATAATAATCATGGGCAAAGTGAGAGACTTGGGTTTTGAAGTCCTTAAAGATTCATAGGTGCACGTCAAACTGCAAACAGCAAGGGGCGAGTGAAAACCTTGTCCTGTTGGTAGCCACCACTGACAGGATGCACTACCAAGTCTGGTGTGTAGTGGGATTGGCCCAGCCAGCAGCCAAGCACCCACAGTTTGCTCGCTCTTTCCCTTCTCACAGTAGGAATGGGAAGAAAATAGGAAGGACAAGAATAGGAAGGACAAGAATAAGAAAACTCCTATATCAAAACAAAGATCATTCACCAGTTACTGAAATTGTCATAGCAGACTCAACCTGGGGAATTTAATTTAAAACATTTAATTACTGATTTGGGTTTTAGGAAATAGAAATGACAAGCATCTAAACACTTAGGGAAGACACGTTTTCTCTCCCACTCACAGGCTCAACTTCACTTCAGACACCTCTCCTCCCTACTTCCCAGTCTCCACTCCCCTTTCTTCCACTGCAGGTTACACTCATTTCCGACAGCAAGGCAACAGATGACAGAGGCTCTTGGGGTCAGTGTGTAGCTATTTCTTTCTGCCACTTTATTCCTTTTTTTACTCCACTATCCCTTTGTTCTTAGTTTCTTCTGTTCCACTGTGGACTCCATGGGTCGCAGTCTCTTCAGGGAAGTACCCGCTCCAGTGCAAGTCCTCCATAGACCACAGTTCCTTCAGTGGTGTGACCAGCTCCACCATGGTATCTCCTACTGCTGTGGCCTTATTGTTCCCTCTGTTGTTCACTTGTTCCTTTGCCTTTGGTGTTTTCTGCCTTTTCTTATATATGTCCTCACAGAGGCACCACAAGTTCCTCCRATTTACTTTAGCTTTGGCATGCAGTGGATACATTGCCGAACTGGCTTGAACCGTCCATGTCTGGCACAGGGCAGTCTCAGACCTCCTCCAAGAGAGGCCACCCCTGCAGGTCTCACTAGCAAAACCTTGCCATTTACATGCTGCACATAATGTCATATCCAAGCTAAAGAAACYAGCTTGGGCAGAGGTCAATGTGTTGGGTAGGGGCTCAGTAGTCCCTTTTATATGACAGGAAGCATCCCCTAAGGACATGAGAAAGGAGCATTTGGCTCACTGCATCTGAGACCAAAACAAATCCATTTTTTTCATTTGCCTTGGTTCCACAAGGTCATATGGACTCATTCCAGACTTAAAGCACCCAAAGTTAAAAGGATGATGGGGATAAAATTCATTTCATGTCATCTTTGATTGAATTGCCCCTGCATTGTACATTGGATAATTACTTGCAGATGTGCAAAGAAAATGTAGGATGCTACTTCACTGATTTTCAAACATGTAAAAATCTATAAAGACTCAAAAGACTTGGAAATTAGGTCTCTTTCACCACTGGTAAGGTAGATCTTTTACGAAGTATGGGTATTCTTGATAACAGCATGTGACATCGAATCTCTGTAAGATTGATCTAAGTAACTGTTGCAAGGAACATGCAGCACCACAAACTTTCAAATGAGCACTCAAGATCTAAAGGGAGTTTGTGTTGTAGGTACTAGAGTGCATGGAACACCATGCTATTGTATCTTCGCAGTCATAACTTGTGCTACCTAGGTTAAGCTGGCACTGGCACAATTGTAAATGCCAGATCCATATTCCACTTTGGTTTTAGACTCCTTTCATGTATCAGAGACTGGCTTGATGCAGCTCTGTTTACCTTTTGGGATTCCTCTGACCTAATTTGCCTGGGATTGATATCAGTGCAGCTTCATTAATTTCAGATGCATAAATCCAGATTTACACCAACATAAATGTCAGACCCATATTTATAATGACACCCATATATTCTTCATTACATTCATGGACAATAGTCTACTAACAAGTCAATCAACTTCCTTCAAAACAAGCAGACTAATGAAAATAACTTATCAATATCCAGCTATTATTTTTTTACATACAAAATGAAATCACATCAAGCAAACTAAAAAGCCACAATGTTTCTTGCATCTTTAACACAAGAACAAGAAAAAGAGGCAACTATTTTCTATTATGCATCCAAAATTCTGCTTCTGGTGGATTGTATGATTTTAACAAGGCTTTTAGTCTGCAGCATGTGAATTAAACAGTAATTAACTACCATTTAAATATTCATGAATAGAATTTGTGTCATAAACAGAACAAACTAATATGTCATTACAACAGGATAGTCCATCATTGTCAACTGGCACTATTCTACAAAAAGCATATTAAGTGTTATATATAGATAGCTGTAGGTTCTGTTACAAGATTGAGATTGCACTGAAATTGGCTACTACATAGAAGATGAAAGAGTCAAATTATGACAACTCTTCACAGGGCACTATCACCAGATTTCCATCACTTCTGCCATTAACTCACACATATCTCTGTGTGAGTCTGTTGCACCCAAACCAGGAGAACTCAATCTTACTAGGACCAAATGTTTTTATATAGCAACAATTTCTGTCACTTTTGCATTCAAAGTACAATGATTAAGCATGTAACAAGTCATCTGTGCCTAGACACTCATATGTCAGACATTCCTACAGAGTATTTTACAGAGTTCAATTGCATTTTTTTCTTTTTTTCATCATAGCAATGTTTTAGTGAAAATATTGTTGGGGAGTGAACAGGTTGAGAAAAAAACCCATCAGAACATCGAGTACCTCCATTAACACAAGAAGTTCTAAAGCTCTGGAGCAGCTTTTCAAAAATATGCAAGGTTCAGTGTTTCTCAGTGTTCCCTGTAGGAGACAGGATATGAATAGGCTGTGAGAAAGCAAACTTAGCCCAGGTTCTGGAAATATTGAAGTAAAAAAAATACACTGGTAGCATCCCTGAAAATTATGAAGTTACCTTTCATTCTCAAAAAAAAAAAAAAACCAAAAAACAACAAAAATACCAACCAACCAACAAACAAACAAACAAAACCCCAAACCCATCTGATTTTTAGATGGACCTTCCAAAGCTCTAATTTTCCTGTCATGACTTTAATGGGCAAATAGGTAAATTGTCAATAGTTAAAGATAGAGGCACAGCAGGAAAATTTTGATGATTAGCATAGCTCTTGTGAAAACATATCTCTATGCAAGAGACAAAGGATTTTGTTCAAAGTCCATTGTTTCTCCAGAAAGTGAATACTTTGGCAAAACAATATTATAAATTTTATTTCAGTAACTTGTTTACTGTAATTTTAGTTGATGACTAGACTTCCTTGCTGGCATGTTCAAACCTCCACTAACTGTTTTAGTAATATAGACAGTTAAGCAGAGATCACCTCTTTCACTCAAAGTACTTGCATTTTTAATGAGACTGTGCCTAAATTAGGTATCTAATAGAGAAAGTAACTGGATTCTGTAAAAAAAATATTTCTATACTTCTTTTTGTTTTGACACTTGTCAAAAGTTTTGTTGCTTTGACACTTGTCAGCCTTCGGATTTACTCAATTTCATTCAACATGTTCAATCTTGTGATAACCAAGTCTGCTTTCTTGTACTGTTGGGGCTTTTCAGCTATCATAGGTCTTCAGATAGCATATTCCTAAGAAACTGACTGTGCTTGCTCCTCCAACAAGAGGTTCACTTTTTATTATAAAAGTCTTCATTTTTTTCTTTCCTGTCACTTTGCTGTTATGCAGAAATGCAAGACTTCTATTTTCAATTTGGGCCTTACATGGTGGTTCATGTGGGGTTTCACACCACCTCCTGTTGATGTTGACATGAAGCAGCTTCAACCACAGACCCAAACTGACAGGACACAACGAAAATGAAAGGTGAAAACTGGCAGGCAGAAGCTAATCAAATAAAACTTTGCAGTTCTTTACTTGCTCTATGTAAAAAGGCTCATTAGAGCCTCAAGAGATTTTTTGGGGTGTCTGAATCTCAATTTACATCTAAAATTAAGATTGCAGATTTACATCTACTCTGTTTTTCACCTGCACTGTTTCTCTTAACATTGCATTATGATTATGCTGGAAGAAAATGGAAAAAAATACAAACAGCAGGAGTGAAGAGAGTCAAGACGTTTCTGAAAAGAGCACTTGTCCTTAACAAACCCTTGTCAGGTCAGCAGGTATCTTGGTGTATGCACAATGGAAGGCGCTCTGGGTAGCAGAATAGACAAAATGGCTGCATAGAGGTTATTATTTTCACTCACCTGAAAAGGATGGACTTCAGCCGATGAAAAATTAAAAAAGGAAAATTACAAATTCCAGAATGTCCAAAAATTTCTGACGTAATGTCTAGCATTTCGAAAATTTTAAAGTCTGGAACTGGATAAATAGATTCCTCTGACATTTTTCTATGAATTAGCATAAGCAAGTCAAGCTTTATAAAAAAGCAAGCATTACTCTAAAGCACAAGCACTATCACTAACAGTGTTCTCCCAGCCATCCCATAAGCATATTAGGCATGGAGGTCCAATCTAAAACCAGACACCCTATGCATTTTCCTGTTCGTTCAGATTTGTTTCACAATTTTCTATGAAATGTTACCAATTATTAGAATGCAGAATTTGGTACAGGATTGTCTCTACTGCAACATAAAGTGTATGTTCTTGTTGATCTTTTATCTTTCTCATTAGTCATTTCTCTTTTGTCCATGGTAGGTTGTTGTAGAGGTTTTGAGGTTTTTCCTAATGGTTTGTTCCAACTTTTCTACTATTTCTCTTGTTTCACTGCTTCCATCCTCCTCCATCGTGTCGCTTCTTGAAATCTTCTGGTTCTTCTATCTCACTCAAACAGCTTTGGTCTGTTACTCATATATTTACTTCTTCACTCATGGGATATTTTTTGTTGGCAGAAGAAGAGAAATTTCTTCTTTACTCTCCTTGGAGCTAGAAGGAAGGGAATGCTTTTCTCTGTTGCTGTTCTGGAAAGAGCAGAGTTCTGACTGAAATGGAAAGACATTTCTGATGCTGATTTCCACTAAAGACAAAACATTTCTGCCCTAAAACCAGGCTTTTTACCTCTTGTTCCTTAATTTTAGACATTTAGCCAAATCTTTAGCTGCACTTTGTCATCCAGTAGAATTTTGTCTGCTTCTGACAGCTAAAGTTCAAACYYGCCTGGAGAATTCCTAAAAATAGAAATTTTTTGGAGAAGTAATGAAAATTATGAGGGGAGAGAATGCTTCTTTGTAAGTGAAAACAAATGAAATTGCTTGCAGTGAAGACAACTGCAACAGCGAGTATTGGGTTAAGAAGTACCAGCACTAGCCTTTAAAGACTTCCTCAGCTGCATTTTCAAAACTGACTGGTGATGTAGGTTTTTCACTTCTCATTATCTAATTTTAGGTGTTAGCTGATTTTGTCCTTTCCATAGTAATTATTAGATCTCATAAAGGAAAAGTTTAGTTCAAGTCTCTAAGTAGGGTTTCTAATACTGCATTCTTAAATCTGTATTTCTTTGCCTAATTTCCAGCCAAGCAGCATATTGCATGACTCCTATGGATTCCTCTCAGCTCTGGAATAGGTAAGGTGGAAAAAGACAATAACATGAATTATAGTGCTACAAATCCTTCTTTTCCTGTTAGATTGTCTACAGAGAAGTTCAGTAATAGCTAGGCAGACCATGACCCCTGACGAATCATCTCATTGTTTTCTTGGGCTTTCCTATCTTCTTTTCTGAAATCCTGCCAGTAACCTCCTGGAGGCAGCTATTTCATATCTATATTTTTGTGCCAGACCTAGTAACTTGGAAGGTTCATTGTTTCTTGATTTTTAGTTTGTAAAAATAATTTTAAAAAATTTGCTTGAAAATATTAGTGCCAAAGTCTATAGAGTTTTAATAACTCTTATAAGTATGATTTCTTGTATATAATCCAGTCTACTATTATTTAAGTTTGGTACTTATTTCATTGCTTTGTATTTGTCTGTCTACAAAATTTGGAGGGTGGAGGAGGATTGTAGTTTTTCTGCTATCCTTAGTGGAATGACTTGCTGGTTTGTGGATTTTTGTTGGGCTTTATCACTAGCAAGAGGAAGAAGATGCCTGAAAAATTTAGTTTGGCCCTGTGCTTTGCACTGCTGGGGGGATGGAGCAGTTTGTACCTTCAAAGTACGTAAAGTATGTATCAGTAGGCAGATTTCATCCATGTATTTGGTAATCTCGGAACTGCTACCAGAACGATGCACTTTCTGTTGATCGTTTTAGTTGTCCAAAGACAGAAAGAAACATTCCAGTACTCAGGATATAGCTTACTGTATCTTTATACTCACAATAACATTTATATTAAAAGTGGGCCAGATCCACCAAAAAATCACCAGATCCATCTAAAAACTGCCAGTGCTGGGATTAATGTACTTAAAACCCACATAAGCAATTTTCCTCTGCCTTCATTTTGCTCTTGATGTACTTAGAGAAGTCCTTTGCTTTGTGCTTCACATTCACTGCTGGTCCCAGGTCCTCGTCAGCTTTGGCTTTCTCAGCTTCATTCCTGCATTCTTTAGACACCATCTCTATGTTCCTCCTGAGAAGTCCCTTTCCTTCTTCCTCATTTCATGTACTTCTTTTTGGTGTTTGAGCTCATTCAGGAGTTCCCTGTTAATCCACGCTGACCTTCTGCCACACTTGCTCACCCTCCTGCACATATGAATAGACAGATTTTATTCTCTGAAGAAATTCAACAATCTCTCCTGTGCCCTGGTGTCCTCTGTGGCTGCTCCCCACTGGATACTGCCAAGAAGATCACAGAATAAGTCAAAATCTGTTCTCCAGATGTCCAGGGTTATGATTGTAATATTTGTCTTCCTCACTTCTCTCAGGATTTTAAACTCTACAATCTCACGGTCAGTGTAACCAATACAATGCCCAACCAGTAATCGTCTATATATTAGAGTAGTCTCCCATTTGGTGGGATGCTTTAGGTTTTTTTGATCCCTTCAGCACCTCAGTCATGTAGGGATTGCATCCACCTTGTTGACTGATACTTTATTTTCTCCTAGTTTTAATAAAGACATTGCACAAGATTAGACAAAGAGCAGATCTCTGCAGGACTTGCTAAAAACACCCCAATGGATAATTTGCAATTTATGTATATAATTACATTTTGCAATATATCACTTGGCTAGTTTTTAATTTGCTTTAAGTCAGTTGTATTGATTTTGTATACTCTTAATTTTTATCAGAATGTCATAAATCTAAAGATATTACACCAATAACTTGGATTAACTATGCCTTTAATCCAAGTATAAGCAATATCAGATTTGCTTGATAAAACACAGTCAACAGAGCCATGTTCATCGCTATTAATTAAACACGCTAATTTGATTCCTTGATGATTGCATTCTGTATCAGCCTTTTTGTCATTCTGCCCAAAATTACTGTACAGCTGATGAGCCTATTGTTTCAAGGTGATAGCACTTAGAAGGGAAAAACACGGAAAGAAGAGAACGAAAAATTGTAGAAACAAGTATTTCACATCTGAATGTCCGTTTTCCTGCTCCCTTGGGCACTGGCTGGAAGAAGGCCCAGCACACATGTTCAGGATACAACCTGTTCCAGTCAGGGAGCCTCAGCAGAGAGAGAAAGCAAACAGTATTTTTTACATTATTTCACTGCAACAAAAAATTAGTTTAATTTTTCAATGTTAGAGGATTTATTTTTTTACAAAATGCATATCCCACACTAGCAGAACAGAAGTGGCAAGGGTGATGTTCCCTTGCTGCTCTAAGGGGTTATCAYGGAGAGACAACGCCATGCCTGTTTAGCAAAGCTGGCTGCTTCAGAAAGCATCCTCCTCTGATAAAGCTGAATGAGACAGAACTCTTCTTAAATGCAGAGGATGGGAGCTAGCAATTGCTATAGGTTAAGTAGTCTTATCGCTTATTCATTAGATTTTGTGTTTTTAAGTATAGGTTATTCAGCTATGTAATTGTTTAAATTGGGAAATGGGGCCCAGCTTGATTTAAGATGTTCTTCACCACACCTCTCTGCCTACTAGCCTTTGCAATTTAGATTGAGCTCGACAACACCTCTATGTGTACAAACACCTCTACTGCAGCCTGGCTTACTCAGGCACTGCCACGCCAACTTTTTTTCCGTTAATAAATATATTGAATGCAATACCTCCCTGGATAAGGTAACCTTTTTGTTTATTAGAAAATTGAGCTTGAGACAGATTCTTGAAGGTTGATAGGTAATTTAGCATCAATTTTCATTGTAAAAGGACAAACGTGGTAAAATCCCTGCTATCTAGGCATATAAATGGGTAAAAAGTGTATTTCTAAAGGTATCTCAACATTCAAATCTTTGGAAAATATTTGGCTGGGACTTTGTGAAAACTTTATTTCAAAGTCAGGGTAGCCTTGGATTTTAAGGAGATGCTTTTGTTTTCTTTTTCCAGGTGAGCTTCATTGCTGATTATAGACATCTCTAGAGTAATTCCTATAATCCTTAAAATTTATCTGGCCCTTTTCAAGGACCAAAAGTCCCTCACACAATTTACTGCATGTTAACTGGGACTTCACCATTGTGTGGCTCCGCTTCCTCATCTGCTTGTAGCAGATGCACATAAAACACAGGTTGGTACTAATAGTCTTGCATGTACTACATACTAATTGCTATCACTACATTCCCCAGAAATCACCTCCTCATTCTTCTCTTTCCTCAGTCAATCAGTGCCCACCAATATATCAACCACATCCATCATATTACTGGTGAAATCCTGATAGAAGATCCATGAGGATGTTAAACTGTTCCCTCGGGAGCCAGTATGCCAGCCAAGAGTCTCTCCATTTGGTGGGTTTCTGCGTTCTGGGGCCCTCTGAAGTTACCAAGAATTTTTTACAGACTTCAAAAGGAACAGGGTCAGGATAGTAACATATAACTCACTGCCCAAAAGAATCATAAACATTCACACTACTTCTGGCAGGTATATTGTCTGGTTAGCCAGTGGAGAAAATTGCATGCAAAGAACTCTTTTGGTTATTAAAATGGTAGAGGTGTTTTTTGTCTGTTCATCAGTAGACTTCGCCTTTGTGCCCTTCACAGGCAAGTCTTTCAGGCCACACCTCAAAGATTTAAGACTTCCTTTGCCCAACAGTGCTGCTATCAAAATCTTCTCTCTCCTTGCAAACTGCCTTCCTTCTCCCCCCTGTTAAAAATCTACATTTTTGCTCTGTCTCTTACTACTTCTCCTAGAAAAACTAAATTATAAAAATCCATCTGAGATTGCCAAAATACAGAAGGTAAGAATTCTTGTAGAAACAAGATATACAAATATTCTGATGTAGACCAGGACCCTTTCTGACCTGCAGATCATGGGGAAAAGACTTCATCCTGTAGTATTAGCTTAATTGAACTGAAAACAATACATCACTCCACCGGCATCTCACATGAAAATAAGCTGGGTGATTGTTGCTCCTCATACCTTCAAGCTCAAACTTTAAAAAAAAAGAAAGTTGTTTATTTGGCCCTCACTGGTAGCTATTTTCAGATGATATTGCTCTTTTTTTACATATTGAAGTCGCCCTTGATAACTTGGCATCCACAATTTCCAATTCTAAATTCTTGGAGCGTTACAAGAAAGTTTCTGCATAAATACCTTTAGAGAAGCTAAACTTTCAAAAYGCTGTCCATGTAAAGCATAGCAACTCTGCATGGGTATGTATTTTAATTGTCTTATTTGTTTCTTAGTGGCAATAACATTACTAGTTCTTTTATCTCTTGCTGTCTACTCCATTGCTTCAAGCAGGTTGAAAAATAACCTAACTAAAAAGGAATTCTAAACCACTCAGTTAACATGCTTTGCAATTTATGATGCTTGGAATAATGCCATTTAAAAATAAAGGCCATAGAATTAGAGGGAGTACTGTGCCTGGACGCTTTTTTTTCCCCTTACATATAATAAATACTTATTTCCTCTCTACCAGTGAAGACGAAACTCAGGGTGATTAGCTTAGTAGTAATCGGCTCTGTTGTAGACATCTAAAGGTAGATGAGATGAGATCCATCTTTCTTCGCAGTGGAATGTTTTAATTCTGCTAGCTGAAATCTCTTGCACTTGCTGGGACTCTGTCAGCAGGTTTAAGTGAGATTGTCCTTTGGTGACCTAACATCTTCATAGCTGTAAGCTCAATGAATATTTGGAGCAAAGCAGCAATGCCTTTTCACAGTGAGATGTTACATATTATTCAACGTGGACTCAAGTGTTTGGTAACACCAACTTGAACTTTTTCCTTGTTTGGTTAAGAGTGTACCTTTATGTACTGGCCAAGATAGCAAATTATAGCATGCCTGCAATAAGTCTCTCTATTGCTGTCCAATAGGTCATGGACTGGATTATTCTCCTCACAGAAGAACAGATTCTTATAAAAATTCCTTACTCTCAATGGTTTTGTTCATGTTGCAATCACACAGCTGTTATGAGTATTGCTTTCTCACACTTTGAATCTGGAGGGAGCCAAAAAACATGGAGAGAACCAAAAAATATACCAGAAGAATAGGAAGTAAAACTGAGAAGAACTTTCTGGTTAACAAATCCAACTGCAACTGCCTCAAGCAGTCATATAACACAATCTCTTTCATAATTCAATCAAGCGCGAAGCTATCACATTTTCACTTTGTTACTGTTAGAAGATTGTTCCAGAACCGGAAAGTTTTGAGTACTAAAATCCTTCTTTGAATTTCAAGCCTGGAATTAATTCATGCCAAATTCTCTTCATCTATGCTGTACTGCTGCCCCTTAGTTTAAACAGCTCTACTCCTACACTGATCTTTATATTTATAGGCAGTGATCATTTCTCCTTCTAGTTCTTGATTTAGTGCACTGAGAGCCAATCTCCCACAGGCTCTCCATCACCCTAATTGTCCTGCTAACCATTTCAAAAATGCATTCTGGCTTCTCTTTTTGCACATAGATGAACAGGACTGCATTAAGTATCCTGCATGAAAACTCATCAAACTATTCTAAACTCGCATTAATATTTGCAGATCAGAGAAAGCAAGGTTGGTGAAGATTTTTCCAAATATACAGGCAAGAAGGATATATTGTTTTTTACTGGGATATATACAATAGCCATACCTCCTTTCAAAACTAAATGAAACTGCTATAGACAATATCCAGTACACACTGGCCTGATCAGGAGTTAGAAATGCAGCCAATTACACACACTTTGCATCCTAAGTCATTGCTGCTGGTGCCCTCCTCAGGGGTTTTTGATATTGCACTGTGTGTACTAACTGAAAATAATAAAGTATAATAATGCCAACTGTRTAAAACTTATTTTTGTGTATGGAAAAGCGATTTGAATAACCACCAAAGAAGAGCCACTGTTCAAAGAAACTCTAATGCTGACGTGCTCAAATGCTTGTACGTTTTTGACAGGACAAAATGCCAGCTCTAAAGCAATCCATTTCCACAGCCATGATATGCATCAGAAGGCTCTAGAAATTAGTACTTATGTGCAGGATGTGGCACAAACCAGAAATTAAATTTCCCTTATTTTACTGAAATGCTTTGAACTGAAATCCCTGGCATCACATCTGCCCATTCATAGATGTTGATGGCATTTTTGCCAGACACTGCAAAAGCTGCTGGAAGGGAAGGCTGTGTCTTTCTCTCTCTACAAATCAACATATCTGTAGAAGGAAATCTGTGATGTTCAGTATTCACAAGGTGTGGAAAAGGATAGTGGGACATCTAGATGAAATATTTCGATGTCTATCAATCATTCAAAAATGCAAAGGTCCAGTTGTTGGTCTCCACTGTATCAACACAGTAGCTCTAGTTTAGTTACTTGCTGCTGATTCAAGATACACCATTTATATCACAGCTGACATTTCTACTTGAACCAGATCCAATCCATTTTATGCTTATTCCATCCTTTCCAGTCCATGTCTCTGTAGGTAGTTAGCCTTTTGAGACAGAGTAGGTAGCAATACAAAAATCAAAGCATAAATAATACAGAAATACCCAAGTATATGTACCTTATTTATGCGATGAAAAACGCATTTTAATTAATTTTTCAAAAAGACAAAGATCAATTAGATGAGCACAAATAAATATTATACACCAAATGACATAAAATTTAGACTATTTTATAGTCTTCAGTTTAAAATGAGTGATGGCCTTACATTTTAAAAAGCTAAGATGTAAATATTCCCCTCTCAGCTTTGGAGAATTTTGATTCAACTGAAAAAAATGCATAGATAAGAACACCTTCCTGGGTCAGAACTGTGCCTTAACAAGTCACTAGTAACAGACAAAACTTCAGAGCCTGATGAAAATTCCTTGAATGACCAAATTCTGTGATTCTGTGAAACAGTTAGGAACACCGAAATATAAAGAAAAAAACATCCTTTTCCCTTGGGATTTCTTCTAAATGGCTGTCAGATGGTTTTTTCACTGCAATGTGAAAATTTCTATACTTTATAGTACAATTATTTCTGTTCAATTATCAAGAGTTTTTGAATTCTGGTGAGATCCTGAAGCCATTGTTTTGAAGCAGTAACTTCGGTGGACTAATTATGCACATGTTGAAGTGCATTAATGGGTTCCCCTTCTAGTCATCCTTTACAAATATGAAATTGTAGCAAATTATAATTTTACAGACTTTGGTAAGATGTTTTGCTGAAGCAACATTTTATTGATAGAATAGGGGAATAATTAAAATTATGGAACAAGAAAAGGAAACTAAAAAGAAGAAAAATAAATTCTCCTAAAGTAATTTGTAAAGAAATTATAATTGGTCTTCATGTGACCAATCATCTATTTATATGGCAATTGGATATTAGGTTATAGGAAGAGCACTATTTTTCAAAATAAAATATTTTTCAAAATTACTACTCAAGAAATCAGATGTGGCTGAAAGTAATAACATTACGTATAAAAAAAAAGCTTGAAAACAGACCCTGTATTAAGGAAAAAATTTGTTAACTGATTAAGAATGGGCTAATGAGAGAATGATAATACAGAGAGTGAAAACAAGTATCAGAAGACTGTTTTAAGAAACAGCTGCCATTATATTTATGTAACTCAGACAACAAGAGAGGGGAATCTTCAATGTAAAAGGTAGTTTGGTAATGAAGCACTAAAGGAGTTGAAATGGAAGAAAATTGGTCTGGCTAAAGACAGGGAAAGTATGTATTGTTAAGATTAAGAAAACAGAGGAGGATTAGATGAAACACTATAGAAATAGAAGAGGACATTCCTACAGAGGATGCTGAAAATTACGTAAAAGAGAATGAAAATATGGAAGCTTAGACTGCAGAACTTCCTAGAAATAAATGTCTTGAGCAAAGTCTCCTCATGTCTAAGAAAAAAGCAGACTTAAAGGCAAATGAAATGTTGCTGGTTTAGTCACATTTCTTAGGCAAAAAGATCCACAGCTTTTATAAGTCACGCATATCGTCATGGAAACAAAACTGGAAGTCTTGCTTTGGTGAAGGGTATTTTGAGCCCAACAAAAGCAAAGATGCACATTTGCTTGTTTCGGTTATGCTAAACAGAGGACGTCTGTTGTCAAGTTATCTTTGGATAACTGTTATAAAGACAGCTTTACCTAGTGCTTTTAACTCATCATCAAATACAGAAGGGAGAAATTATAAATAATAAAACTATTTAATGTAAACAAATGACTTTATTTTCACCATTTCCATATTATTTTCCTGTTGGATGAATTCAAACAACTTCTCTTTCTGGATTATTAGATTTATATAACCATGTTACATAGAAAGAAGTGTTTAGATGTTCTTCGACTGCTGTTAAAAACTGACTACATTATCTTTCAGATAAATCACATATAAAGGGGAAGAAATTGGCTTCTCGTTGGCGCTATCCAATTCACTGATGGAAAACATTATGGATGGCGTCTGAAGTTTCTGGCCATTCTAAAATGTCAATTGATTAATGCATAGCTTAAAACCCAAATGGTTATTATGGCACCATAATGGGTGCATATGGGTGCACCCATTATAGTGCCATAATAACCATGTGACCTAGGAAAGAGTTATTTTGTCTAAACCAGACTCTCATTAAAAGAGAAAGAAAAACAGGAAGAGAAAAAAAAAAGTAAAATAAGCTAGAAGTGATTGAGAAAGCTCTTGTACGCCAGAGATGTTTAGGATTTACATAGGCTGGAGTAAGGTGTGCTAAGAACTGTGTCCTCCTTTTGAAACACTGAATAATGAGATACTTTCAAAGCAGAACAACAATGACATTCAAAGCATGGAAATTTCCAAATATTTAAAACTTGCTGTCCAAACAGCTTACAAAGTTGGGGTTTCAGTGAATACTGTTCAGAAAGCAATCTTATCTCATTAAACAAACATATCTACAGACATCCACTTCATCTCTGATGGGCTGTTCAAAATGTCTTCCAAG
The DNA here is from genome assembly GCA_018881555.1 of Amblyornis subalaris. Taxonomy (NCBI): domain Eukaryota; kingdom Metazoa; phylum Chordata; class Aves; order Passeriformes; family Ptilonorhynchidae; genus Amblyornis; species Amblyornis subalaris. The sequence continues at coordinate 2,248,321 of JACAXG010000002.1, read as the reverse complement.
ACAAAAACAGAACTTTAAATGAAGACAATAGGAACTTGGTACAAAACAAAATATAGAGGGTTTGTTTCAGTGCAAGATGGCCCCAGATGGGGATTGCTTTGCCAACAAGGTCTGAATGTTTCCATTACTACAAAGGACCACTTTGAGCTAATTGAAAATAAATCCTCTGAAGATTACAATAAGCAGAAATCATGTGAGGCACAGGAAGTCTCCAAGACGAAGATGGCTCGAGACTGGTAGAGCATCAGATATAAATATTTGCCTTGCTCTTATGTTTTTCTCTATTTGCTTATAGCTGCTGTTGGATACGTGAAAGGTAGCAAGGATGGACTTTGGTCAGTGATACTGTGCCTGTTTTTATGTTCTCCTAATCTAAGCACTTCCTCCTCAGTTGAGAAACTTGCCTCTCATTGCCATGCTACTATACGTTCCCATCATTTAAACCTTCTAGTCACAGGTCTTGAAAAACATAATCCTGTGTATACATTTCCGATACCATTTTTTTTTCTCCATCAGATTAATTTATTTTCCATATCAGCCATTCAGCATTTTTTGGTGTTGATTCAGTAGTTTCTGTGTGTTTGAGTTACTTTTTCAGTAACTCTGCTGTTTCTAACACATTTGTGCCACAGCAGTTCTGCCATGTTGCCCATCTTTGAGTAAAATGCTTGGGAACAGGTTCACGCTTTGGCAACTGTAACGCAAAAGCAAAGGTCTTTATTATTTCTACTGTGAAATCTCCACCTTCTGGAAGTCACACATCTCTGAAATCTCCACAGTATTCAGTGTGACCAGTTCATGCTGAGCATCAAGAGTGCTGCAGTGCCTGTAGCTCTGTCCCCTTCTGGGAGCCAAAGGAGTATGGCTAAGGCCAGGATCTAGCTCATATCTACAGGCAAACCACTCTTCCCAAACTTGCATATGCACTAGCACCCAGTGTTCATCTAACCCCATTGTCCACACTTTTTGCGCATTTCTGATGTCATTCCAGTGAAAAGATGTTTCAAATAGCCTAGGAAATTGAGAACTTGTCCTAGCATGGATTTGTGAGGGCTCTTCTTCTGCCGTTTCAGGCGAAAATACTCCGTGTACTTGTTCTGAAATAAAAGATCAGTGCTTGTTTGTACAAAGAGCCTACACAAATCAGTGGCAAGCAGTGATTAGCAATGTTTTAGCCTCTCAAAGGACACTGAAGATGACACACGGGGGGGCAGCAAGGGTCTGGCTGTTTCCTCAGGAAGGAGCTGAGGCGACCCCAGCATAGGCTGTGCCCTTGCCAGGGCTGAGTGTATCAGGCAGAGATGGGCAGGTCCATCGACAGTCCCAGGCACAGCAAGCAGTACATCTGGTCCAGGAACACTGGTTCTTTCTGCTGAGGGAACCAGTTGGGGGTACGGCACACAGGGACAGAGGCAGGACTGGTGACGTGCACTTCCATCATGTATCTGGGGCAGGGACTGGCGGCTCCAAGACAGGATGAAATGGAGGTGCTGGGATTCAGGAGAGGGATGGGGGAGGCCCCGAGGAGGCTGGGCTGGGACATGCAGGGCTATCTGTACCCTCTGGTCTCTGGCACTACAGATCAGGCATTGAGTTAACCTCATGTCCAGCAAATATTGCAGTATTATACAAGGGAAATGGAGATGTCATAGGGGAAGAATAACACAGTATCATGGTAGGAACTATAAGCCAAAACCTTTTTTATTTAATTAGTACATTCTTGTTAACAATTTGTTTTCATCCTGGCAAAAAGTTAATAGAGCGTAGCAGCTGATAAGAATTTTTCCTCTTCTGGCCGGTCAGATTCTTCCTAACTGGGATATCACATATATATTTAAGTATTCATTACTTCCTCAAACAATTAGCTAATTAGTTCATAGAAAACATCTGGCAGTGAATTAAATCCAAGTGGCAGATTAAAAAAAGCAATATAGTAAAAATGGAAAATTAATTATAGAACATTCTGTAGGCAGTGGTTTAGTTTATCAAATCTTGAGACTTCTTTGAAGATCTGTGATGGGTCCATTGCAAGCACTGGCATCTAAACTAGTTACCCTAGACTTCCTTCTAAATCTGGTGAGACAAATATTTTATAGGGTTTCAGGTGTGTTTATTCTAAACCTTGTATCCAAAATGTGCCCTAGAAACATGTACTTCTCTGCATAAAGTGTGTTGGCTACTTCACAGCATAAATACTGTGTAGTAGACAATTCACCATTAGGTGAGGTGAATCCCACATTGTATGTCTGAATGAAGTCTACGATATCTTTCAGATTTTCCTAAAAATGTTTGTTCCCTCTTTCTGGTGTGTAAATCAACCTATCAGCAAGATATTTACTGAAGTGTGTTCAGTTCTGTCTAGCTCCATTTAACATCTGTCCCTCAGCAACACTGGAACATGCCTTGCAGAAGGAAGCAAGTTAGCTAGAAGTCATTTGTCAGCTTTGATGTCTTCCTTCCAGACACCTAGTTCTGTGAAACTTTCCCTTACTCAGTTAGACTGTCACAGCTCATTATTGTCATACCGTAGCTCAACGTATTAGCTTTGCAGTCTCAGATAGCTTGATAGCCATCAATCATTTATAATACAAAACTCAAATCCCTGGCTAATTTTTTTATGGGGGGACCAAACCAAATTCTCCTTATTACAATGTCATTGTACTTATTTTCTTTCTTTGCAGTTGGTCATATGAAAGTAGGGACTATATGATACTTCAGTCTATTGGTCATGTCCTTCAAGAAAATTGAGACAACAAATTAGCCCAAAATAATCTTGTATGCCTAATTATTTTAAATCTATTAGAAGCCTATATAAGACATTTCGCAAAACTATGCCACTGTTAGCCCTTTGTTAAGCAAGAGCTACTTGTTAGGCTAAAATTACTTTGTTACTTGAAAGCAGAATGTTTTTATAAAGAGAGTATTGAGATTAAAAGCAGTTATTTGTACAAAGTTCTGTCCACTCACATACAAATTGTATAGCTGGTTGAAAAAATTTTGTCACATTTTTCTATAAAAATGCCATTCCATGGAAATCAAAACTTTCTGTAGGAATGGACCAATTTTGGTGACCTTTCATGAGAAAAAGGCAATCCAAGTTGAAGGATACCAGTGGTTTTGATCACAGTGTGATCAAAATATTCCACTTTGATCTCATCAAGTTTCAGTTTTTCTTATTAAAACCTCTCTTCATTTCCATTTGTAATTTTTCCATTGTGAATTATAAAACATAAAGGAAGAAAACATAAGAAAATAAGCCCTTCATTTTACTAAGAGCGAATTTTTAAATATGTACTTTTCTTGAAAGCTTTTTTCTTCACTCTAGTATTGAAGAAAACCAGTTCTTTAAATCCATTTCCCACAGAATATGAAAACCATTTCCTGTACAACTCTAATCATTTCTGAGGCATGTATTTCAGAAAGCAATCCTTCTCCACTTACCATTTCTGCTAAGACAGACAGATGAATCATGCCCTGGAGGTGCCTGTTTCTTTCAGCTGGCTATAAAGGGAATCTAGGTTGATGAGTCTAGACATCGACAACCAGCTTTCAGATATTTACCCTTAGGCAAGATGACTCCTTTCTATTGAAAAGATGAAAATAGTATACAATTACTTTTCAGTAAGCATGATTTTTTAAATCATACTTAAGGGAATGTTTATCAACAGTTTGTCTTCTAATTATAAGCCTTAAAAGAGACTAGCTGGGGAGGTGGTGGAATCCCTGCCATCCCAGTGCAAGAATTTACTGAGAATAACTATGGATACCTGACGACACCTTTGTTTCAAATTCAGCAAAACCCAAATTTGTGAGAAAGCTTAATAAATACAGACACACTGAATTCTGTCCTCCTTCTTCTTCCCTGGGAGGGAAGGCTGGTAAAAATTGCAGTTCTGCTCCAAATGAAAGTAACTGCAGCATGTGGCAAGAGCAGTGTGGGTGAGCTGTGGGTCCAAGAGGAGGCATCAGGGCATGTTCTGTGCAAGAACAGGAGCTCTATCAGACCTTGACGTGATCAAAGAAAAAAGTGATGTCCTAGTGCCTTAAGACATATAATAAACTACATTTTGGGTTATTTAGCCTGGAGAAAAGGAAGCTCTGGAGAGACCTTATCACTCTCTACAACTACCTGAAAGGAGGTTGTGGTGACAGGGGGTCGGCCTCTTCTCACAGGCAACCAGTGACAGGATGAGAGAAAATCGCCTCAAGTTCCAGCAGGGAAGGTTTAGATTGGATATTTGGAAAAATTTCTTCACTGGAAGGGTGGTCATGCACTGGACCAGGCTGACCAGGGAAGTGGAATCAGCATCCCTGAAAGTATTCAAAAGGTGTGTGGATGTGGCATTTGAGGACATGGTTTAATGGTGAATGTGGAGGTGGTGGGTTAATGGCTGGTCCTTTCCAATCTTAATTATTCTATACATGGAGAAAGGTGGGTATAGTCAGCTTACACGTATTTTGGTTGTAAAGCTGTTCAACACCAACGCTGGAGAATAATACAATTTGTGTAGAGACTAATTGAAAAAAGAAAAAAAATAGTGTTATATTGTACATGTGCATCCAGATAAAGGGTGAGATAGCTGTAAAATTTAGCAGGTGAGGTGTACTTTTTTGGACTAGGGCAAGTATGACCACAGAGCAAACATTAGCAGCTTCTCTTTCATTATGGTTTTGGAGACAGAAAGAGAGAAGTTATATGTTTATTGGGTCATTTTTCAAACAAAGCAGAATTAAGGTTATTTGAGAACTGAAAATAACTCTTCATTTAATGGTTTTCTAGAAGTCTAATATTTGTTGACTTTCTCATTCTGAAAGGGCACAAGATATGCCTGGGATGYGCTTACTGCCTTAGCAGAGTTTTGCAGCAGTGAATTACTTTATTTCTTGATGCATTTACATTCACTTTTGTACATGCCAGTGGACTTTTAAGCAGCTGCAGATAACCATTTAGGATGTGGCTACAGTGATGCAGTTCAGGTATGCAAAATCAGACAATGTTTTTCCTTGGCACTTACTGGAGGAGGAAACACCACTGCCAATATTGCACAGAGAAGGAAAGACACAAGTGTCCCCTCAAGGCCAGTGAGCAGCTCTAGGGATCCCACATCACTCTTCTCTCTACTAGCTGCAGGGGTGACAGAAATGCCTATCTCCCATCCCTAAATTTCTGTTTGTTATAGCACAATGAAGATTGGATAATGGTTGTCTGAAATACTGTATCAGAAAAGAGAAAATAACTTGGCTCTATAGCTGATGATGTCAATGACCTTTCATGACATGACTGTTACAGTAATAGTAAGCACTTAAAAGCAAGTTGATGTCTCCCTCTATCATCATCTGATTCCCCATTTCACAGGCCATTCAGAGCCTGTTCCTTTTTTTCATCCCATTACAGCAATCGTATTTAAGAAGCAAAATACATTCATGGAATCTGATAGCTGTTATTAAAGTTTGCTCTTTCTTTCTCCAAAAACTTCCTTTGGAGAACCCCAGGACACAAATTCCCCAGAATATATCTCTGGACCTCCATGTCTACAATGCAATCAAAATTGAAAAAACATACAGATTTTAGAGACTTATACCAGCTATCCTTTTCACATGAAAAGGTTCTCWGGGTCATTCATCCAAATGCTGCTAAATGAGGGCAGGTACTCCTAGAGCAGAAACAACCAGAAACAAAACCATCTCTAGCCCTGTCCCCCAGGGCTGGGTGGAGGAGGTGTGAGGTAGCCCCTTGCCATGAGCTTCTGTGGGAGAAAGGTGAAATGCTTAGTATTGACTAGGAGATATCCCTTATTCACACACAAGGGAAGAAAAAGGGGAACTGGGGAAGACCACAAGCCTACTGTCCCTAGTCCCTCTTGCTGCTCTATCCTTTCCTTCCTCTCTGATCTGAACTTCACTATACTACCTTTCTTTTACCAGGAGGGTGTCTTTTGGTTCCTGCTCTTGCCTCACCCTTTACTTCACTCCTGTACCCCTTACATTTCCTTTGTAAAACACAGAGTTGTCATGTGAGTTGCCTTATATATTGGATTCTGTTAAGTGTATCTGAGAGCTCTCCATGGGCTTCTGTAGGTTGCTGCTTGGAATCAAAATCTCTTAGAAGTTTTAATCTTAAAACCCTCTTTTCCACCCTGTGAATATGTGCTTGAACATCTGGGTTTGTTGCTTAGTAGCGTTTTCATCTCAGAGGAAAATTAACAGCAGGTGAAATCTTATCAGGATTCTATGGTGAATCTAGTCAATTTAAGATATGCATATTTTTCTCTAAATTTCATTTATGCATAATGTCTATGAAAAATTAATTTGCCATGTCTATACCTCTGAAATACTTGCTTCTTTGAAAAAAACCCCATAAAATTATCATTGTCTCTATATCAAATTATATTCTGTTAAAATGCTAAAAATAACGATTTCTTCATCATATGAAGCAAACAGCTCAGATTTATTCTGAGAATCTTTTATCATACCTTCAACTATATTAATTATAATTAAAGTTAAATGAAAATATTCCTATTTATTTGATTACTTTTATCTTTTTGCTGTTCCTAAKTCTATAACTAGACCAACCCTTTCTGGAACTAACTCTTGATTTACATTGCAAAACCAGTTTGAAAACATGACATTCTGAATTCACACCTGAGGAAATGTAACCCCTGTTGTTCGGATACAACTCCTCATGGGTACCAGGAAGCTCCACCAGTGACAGGATTTGCCATCCTTGTTTTCCTAACATTCCAAACTGAAGGGTGAAGAGGGGCAGGAAGTGGTCTCTGAGCCACCAGGCTGTTGCTTCCTGTTTCCCCAGATGGTTGCTCTTCCTCATAGATACCATCTCACATGCAAGATTAAAAGGTAACCCACGAACACCTATATACTTGGTTATTTTTAATAATAATTTAGAATATATTGAGGGAAGGAAGTTTGGGGAAGGAGGTAAATGCATTTTGACATCAATCCTTTTGAAATGAAGTTACTGCAATTCCTTACCAGTGTTAGATAAAACATCAGAGAACCTTTAGGGTCATTCTGGTGATGTTGTTCAGTACACTGCTGTTAGGCAGAGATCAGCACTGCCCAGGTGTGAGGGTTGTTTGCTTCGCTTATCTCCAGCGAGGGCCCAGCGCTGGCTGATCTATCCATATCAGCAACCTTCCAAAGCTCTAGCACTGCTGTTAGACGATGCTGTATTAGTGAAACCTCATCACTGTGAGAGCACTTTATTTTATTAAAAGTGTAATTAAAACAAAATCAAATACTTTCATTAACTGCAACAACTAAAAATTATACTCCCAGTTGCTTTCTTCTCATTAAGAAAATTTGCATTTGAATAACTTTTTAACTGTGTGTATTTGTAATTAATGCAATTACAAGCCAGAGATATGTTCCCAAAAGTAAAGAAAACTTCTTTATCAGTTTTAGCATTTTAATTGAAATAAGATTTCGTATAGCGAATTATTTAATGTCTGTTATCTGAAAAGTACATATAGAGATAACAAGTCAGCCTCGGTATTTGGGACTATGCTCATTTATTTTAGAGCTGGTGTAAGTCTTGGGAGCCACAGAGGATGAATTGTTGGGTTCAACCCTGGAATACTGAGTATTTTGACTTTGTTGCTTTAAAACTAGGGCCTATTATTTATCTAACTCCATAAAATTATATTTTTCTTTTCCAAATTAATATATGACAGATAGGAAGATAAATATTCAGAAAAGGGAAAACAAACTTCAGCTAGGTTGAGGGAAGATAAAACACGTTCATGGCAAGAAARGGAAAAATTATATGGTTTATAAATAAAATAATGCAACCTGGAATTGTCACATACTCAAGGCTTTCAGGCATAATTAAGGCGGTATCATGCTGGATGCTACACAAACATATGGTGTTTGGAGTCTTTACTTCAAATAATTTATTATCTCTGTTTTCAATCCTGAAACCTTTTTTTTGCAAATTTCTCCTGGGACTTCAAAGAGCCTCTTGGTCAGGCCTCTGCATTCACACAGCCTACACATAAGCATTACTGCAGGGCCCTGCATCTTCATGCATGTATTCCATGACGAAGTCTAGTTTGAAACAGGAGCCACAGGTGTGTGCTATCAGTAAACATGGGGCAAAAATGGTTAAAAAGATCAGTCCGTAAATTGGACAGTTCACGAACAGCTTAAAAGGTTTTTTAAAAGGTCCATCTACTGTTAGCTATTATTGTTTGGGTAATATGTCATAGGTACTACAGCAGTAGAGGCCTCTTTAAAGGAGGGAAATATGCAGGCTGGGTTCCAGAAAATGTATATATCACAAATACGGTGGAATCAAGCACCAAGGTCTAGGCAAATGCAGCTCCAGATTAGGTCTACTGAGACACAAAACTGAATTACAATTAGGATCAAGATAATATATTTTATGAGAAAACAACATATGAATCTGTTTGTCATTTTACACTTAACAAAAAAATCATATCACAGACAAAAACCTGAGCTCTACATCACAGAGGGTCTGCTCTGCTTTTGCTTCTCATTCAGCTGTTGCCATGGCAAGCTCTGTGGCATAGGGCCACCAAAGAGGGTAGGGGAACATCCTTGACTGTGACTGAATGAATCCCTTGTTCATACCAAGCAATGGTGTAATAATCCTATAGAAGGGACTGTCCTGCACCTCCTATTTGCCAGACCAAGTTTCATGTATTCTTTAAATGTATACCAGAAGCAGAATGACCAGGAGGCAGCTCAGCATCCAGTGCTGCATGCTCACCACTCGCTACCATTAACTGGGTGCCCAAGGACCACATGGCCAGAAAGCTCATTGCACTTTCCAGGTAATTCTACCATGGAATTCACCTGGTTGACTTAGTGGGCTAAGAATTTGCTAACAGGGAATTCTCATTAAATTCCCTCTTTTCTTTGACAACACAAAAATTGGAAATCTTTCCTTAATTTTCATCTTTCATTCTGAAAATGTATTCAAGATGTATAGAATTCCTTTAAACACTTTCTCCCCAGTAGTGAGAGAATAACCATATTCCACTAGTCCTAAGACACAAATACATTAAGATTTTTCTTGTGTGATGTGTTCAGCAGCAAACCCAACCATATGTAGAGAGCAAACAAGCAGAAAGGAAAATACATGGAATAGGTAATTTTCCAAATTCTTATGCTTCCCCTCCCTTTCCTCCCTCACAAGTACAGGGCTCACAACATGCTCTCAAACTGTCAATCTTCTAGCTTTATGTCACTGCTGAAGGAATATTCCAGGTGAAGAACTGTAAAAAGAAAAAATTGCGTAATGACCAAAGGTGCAACCATATGAAAGAAAGAAAGAAAGAAAGAAAGAAAGAAAGAAAGAAAGAAAGAAAGAAAAAGAAAAATCTAATCCAATCAGGAATTGCTTCAAGAATGTCCTGTCTACTACAGAGTAGGTCAAACAATATGGTCACATTAGTTCCTTCAGGGTTATATGTTGCTAAACTAGGAATTTGCCATGAGTTATATCGTAGAATCATAGAAACGTAGAATCATTAAGGTTGATAAAGACCTCTAAGATCATCAAGTCCAACCATCAGCCTAGCATACCACCATGTATCTGTACAGGATTCTTCATCAACAGCCACTTACTGGTGTTTTTCCATAAAAGAAGGCTTCCTCCTCTTCCCTTGAGGGGATTATTGCAAGGAGGAAATTTAACATCACAGGAGCTGAGTTCTAGAACTGATCAATATAACTTTTCTTCATTTCATCCTCAATTCTATACCCTGTTCATTGAAGTGTGTAATTCTCATCTTTTCCTGTACACTATTCAAGTACATATAAATTGTTATTGTGCTTTTGTAGAGTTTTGGCTATCATGTAGCTAAGTGATACAAGTTTAGTCTCCCCCTTTCTCTTTTCCGCATTGAAGATGTTTTTATTGCACTTTTTGTGTACTCTCTGACTTATTGAGACCTTTAGGACATGGAGTTGCCCAGAGTGAAACACACTACACAATGCCCCATGCGTTACCAACGCCATAGAACTCTTCAGCTGCTCCGTGTTGTTTCCTCATATACATCAGGTAATTTCCAGGTCCCTGCAACACCTTTCACTGAATCTGGCTGTCTAGGTCACAAGAATTTCCACCTTGGATCAATACTCCCATCCTCATATACCAAGAGCAAAAAAACTTACATCAAATTTTGTGGCTCCAGGCCATGGATAAGGAACTCCTAAAATCTGGCATTTAAAAGTCCTCTGCAGGTGAACGCATTTAGAAAATTTGACAGATTCCATTAAATTAATTAAGGGCAATATTGCAATATCTTTTTCAACACTCACCAGATTAATTTAAAATTTGAGAGAATTATAGGAACCCATATTCCACTAATGCAAATTTTAACTATGACTCAGCACTTCTCATTTCCATTAAGTTTTCATCCCTGTAAGCCACTGATGACATTATCCCTCTTTATTTCTACTGTCCTTTTAATATTAGTACACTAGTTCAATATAATACATAAATTACTAGAGAACTTAAAATTTGCAACACAACCTTTGCTAGAGACCTTTCCACAGTTTCATATTTCACGGTGTTCTCACTTGTATATTATTTGGAGTTTTGACTTTCAAACATTTGAGTAATTCCACTGAAATAAATAACCATGCCAAGAAATTTAAAAGTAAATCTAGTATCCTATGGATACGCCTCTCAGGTTTGAACTGCAATATGGCTTCTTTGACGGCTTTTCAATAAAGAATGGTCTTATATACAACCCTTCCTTCAAAACTGCTCGAAGCACCTCTCCTCTTTGAACATCTTCATTCATGAAACTTGTAGAAAACTACCTCAAAGTTTTGTCTCTGCTCAAATTTGGTTGAAATGGGGCTCTGGATTCAAAAACTTCTGAAGGTGTAGGTATGAGGCCGAGAACTGAAAAAGAAATTTGAAATGACAGAAAAAATACAAAACTCATTTTCCTTTGGAAAACATACTGATTAGATGTTTATAAAGCACAATCAAACCCAAATTTTTCCATAGTTTACAAGTCACAGATTATTACTAGATCCTCTAAAGTTTCCCTTTCTTGGTCTCTCAAGTATTAACAAGTATTCTGTATAAAATTTAACAAGATACTAATGAGATTGCATGATATCCCTTCACCAATACTTGATCATACCAAGCTTTCAGGTTAATGTTAAAATTTGAATTAGGTTAATGGACTGTAATAGATACTGGGCAGAAAATCTTTACGTCCTTTTAAAAATACACATTGATGTTCCATAAAATAAAAAGGAATAACCTCCAGAAACCAGATTTAGAAATTTATTTGCAGATGTTTTGCTGTATCTTCAGACCTCAGACAAAAGTTACCTAAAGATAACAAGAGGGATTTTTTAAAAAATATCATTATTCTTATCCTGAAATTAAAAGCCAAATGAAATTGATACTGAGAAGAATAGAAAGATGCTTCTTGATAGATTCGGTAAGAAAGATGCAAATATGTTCTATCAGAGTGTAACCATTTCAAGGAATATGCTGCTCAATAGAAGAGAAATTATATTTTAGAAGAACTATATAAAAAAGGGGAGGTAAGAACTTCTAATGAGGAAATTGATGATTAACAGATGAGTCTGCTGTCACTGACACATAATGGGGAAAATATATTTTGTCTCACAGGAAATTGAAAAAAGCAATCAAATTTCTCAAATTTGAAGACTTTTTACTAATGACAGGTTTCCAATATTGTTTTGCAGACGTTACTCAATGCACGTAATTCAGCCTTTAATTCAAATATGTATTCCTTGTACAAAAGAGTTACTTGGGATACTGCTGTGCAAACAGAAACAATCTCTGCGCTGCTTAAAATAGACTGGGGTCACTCAAGCTGCATCAATTTGTTAAGTCAGTCATTTCTTAATAAAGGCTGAAAATTCAATTTCAACCCTCTTAATAGGCTATATAATATATATGCTGGCAAAACAATCTTAAAAAAAAGAAATAGTAGGTGTTAGGAAATATAATTTATCTGTAATGAAAGAAACCCCAAACAAAAAGCAAGCCTCAAAACCTGTTCCCCAAACTGTATTATACTAATCACCTAAAATATCCACTCTGCAGTGGTTTTCTGTTTTTGAATGCTCTCAAAAGTCCTTTGCTTGCACTGAATAGCTGTGCAAAATCCTGAGTCATTTCAGCCTGGAGAGATCTTTACCCAGTGGTTTAAGGTAGCGTTATTGGTGTGAGGTATCCAAAGACATTAAATCTGAGAGACATCATATGAGATCAAGTCGGTGCCTTTATGCTTGGAGACACCTTCTACACCACAACCACTCTGTATTTATGGAGGTGTATATCATGAAATAGCCATTTCTCAGAATCTTTCATTTTAGCAAATGGTATTATCATCAGTTAAGTAGAGGTTGGAGTCAGACAAACTCAAGCACCTAGAGGTGGAAATTTAGACTTTTGTCCTTGTATGATACTCAGCGAAATGCAGCCTATCCTGATTGAAGATATCACAATATGAAATAAAACATATTTAATCATCCTTAAGCAGTCCCACTTTACATTGTTTCTCAGGTCCTTTTTCATCTAGACTGTGGATTGGTAAAAGTATTTTGGATCAGTGAGCTAGTGTAAAAGCTCATACTTGATGCCTATTCTCATTTAAGTCTATCTAAGTTGGGGCCATGAATGAAAGAATGCAGCTGCCTTATGAAACATCCTGGTATGTGCATAGCAGGAGCAAGCACCCTTCACCAAGTCCCCCATGAAGAGAACACTGAGTGTGTCCAACCAGACCCAATCATATCAGCATATGGTGCTCTGTCAAGAAAACTTTATCACAAAACCCGTCTGCTAAGTTTTCTGATATCAATCAAGTACAAGAGTAGTATTAGCACTGACCTTCTGGATGCTTCTTTTTAATTGCCTTTAGTATTCTGGACACAATGAATGAAAACAGAGAGGAAAAAAGAGTTGATTACAAATACCAAGAGCAAACTCTATTAAATATTAGAAATTGCAGAGATTTARGTTTGAAAGTCTCCCAAAATGGGCATCTGTTGAGAAACAGAATTCAGCATATCAAGATCAGCCCTGAAAGATATTTGGGTAACCTATTTCTAAAATTTTCCCACAGAAATGTTAAAGAAACAGTAATATAATAGAGTTTTTCCTGCTTTAGACAGAAGCCCTTCTTGAATATAGGTTTTGGTTAAAAAAATTAATTGCTGTCTTCTTGCTCAAGTGACAGCTCCTGCCTTTGTAACACCTTTTTACAGACTGGAAGAGTTAGTGAGTTTCCGTTAAGAGATTCTTTATATCCATAGATATACACTAATACATCTCATTAAACATTAAATACTCTTCACTAAACACATACAGGTAACACATAAGTCAGACACCTAAATGAGAGGGAGTGTTCTCCACTCCCCATTTCTACACTGCATTCTGCTCTCTCTTACAGGTGGTATTTTCTAACATGTTTGTATTTGTTGTTGTCCTTTGGATTCCCTTTAATGGTGTGTTACCCTGTAGTAGCCCAGCTGATGCCATGTAGTGTAGATCATCTACCTCCATTGCTTTAGATATGATATTTATTTAATGTATCACAGAATAAGCTTTGGCTTTTCAATAGCAGCATCATATTGTCAACTTAAATTGAATTTGCTGTCTACAGTGCTTTCTGTTTCCTTTTCTGTGTTGTCCCAACCTACTGAGAAGGAAAAAGAAAAGTAGAAAAGTAGAAAAGGTATTATTCTGATACAGGGATCTGTGGGTGGGATGAGGTATTGCAAAGAAGGAGTGATATTGAGATGACAATATAAAATCAAAGCTAAATTAGAAGCTTAACTATTTACTTCACCAAAAACAAAAGTAGATATTATGTTGGAGGAAAACTGCATATCTCATGCAGTGCTTAGTGTCAAAGGCTTTATACTCTATTTGAATTGTATCTTTATGCATATTTGCATGAAACTACTTGTGAAGTTTTATTACCATATTGAATAATAGAGTCCAGAGCCGGTAGGAACCAAATGACCTATCTAGTCCCAAGGCAGTGTCTATTATCTCTGACAGAGAGAGATGTGTCTGACCAGCTCATAAACAAGCAGTCCCAGTGCTTCCAATATGCCTAGCAGAAATAATGTAATATTATTTAGCCTGAATAATATTTAGCCTGAAATTTCCCTATGATTTAAGACCATTTTATATTTTCCTACTCCCATTAGCCCACAGCACAGCTTATTCTCTTTCTACTTTCAAGTCTTTTAAATATTTGATATTTGTCATGTCTCCCCAGCACGTTTACTTTTTTATAGTAACACAACACTGTTGACTCATGCTCAACCTAAGTACCACTGTCCATTCCTCATACTACATTTTAGATAAGAAATACCATCTAAATAGAGCAGTACTTTGAAATTGTCCCTGAACTGCATCCCAATTTTCTCAGACTATTTTTCCACATCAGTATCAAACCTCTCCTGGGTGTATTTCAGTACTCCCAGCTTTGAATTTTCTGTAAACATAAAATAACTGTAATCAATATTGAGAAACATAGTTCATGGATACTATATATCTGCACACCATTCCATACAGGATATTTTCTGCCGTTTGAGATCAGTGTGAGACAAGAGTAGTCACACCAAGCACATTTATTCATAAATTAAAGACCGGAGAAACGATTCATGTAAGCAACAGTATCCCTAAGCAATTCTAATTTATGTATCTTACATTTACAGAACATGGCAGAAATCCACACTTCCCCAGCTTTAATGGTATGCACATCCATATGGAAGCCTAGCCTCAACTATGCTCTTAAATCTCTTTTGTACAGGTGTTTAGGAACGTTGAATATTTTGTATTTTAGTAATGTTTAAGTTTAATAATTAAGCCACTGTTTCCAAATACAATCCAGCTAATTTCTTGTTGCTTTAATCAGATTGGTAGGTATATGTTCAAAAGGCACACTAATAAATCAGTAAGGCCTTTTCTGTATCTTCCCCAAACCAAGGTCCATTCCATGCTGCACAGTTTAAGGCTTCTATTCATCTCTCCAACCACACACACAGACTCAGCCATCTGAAAATGCTCTTTTTAGTCCTCAAATACAGTTCTTTGTTTGCACTTACCCTTTACAAGTTTTTATATAATCATCCCAGAATGCTTTTACTTTTCATTCTGTGAGATAACCATGGAGATCTGAAGGGGTTGATGTTTCTCAGCAAGGAGGACTAAGGCACTGCTGCAGAGTCTTTGTCGAAAAAGTAATCCAAAGCTAATCCTGTTTATTGAAGCAATAGTTGTTCTACAGCCTTCACCAGTCAACATTGTTCTGAATTTTTAGCAGATTTTTCTTTCTTAATTTGGATGCAGTTCTAAGAAAAAAAAAAGAAAAAATAAAATCACAGAAAAACAAACATTTAATTGTTGTGAACAGTGAGCAACATGATCAACTATGTCAGAAAAACTGCAACAGCAGCTCCATGTGTTGTTCCCAGGCGTGTTAAAGTGAGCTAATTTTAGCAATCCTTATGTATTCTCAGAACATGTGTTCATTCTTTATGAAATTGCGGGATATCTTAGTAGAGGGATTTAATGTAAATTATTTATGATTAATCCTGTGGCTTGGCTTGGCTTCTGTCCACTCTCAGTGAAAGAACTTTAAACTTCTTAAATGGAAGCATGATGTGAAATATTAAAGAGAAATATTTATATATACATTCTATCTATGGATTTCAGACATGAGATAAAAGGTTTCTATTGTTGATTACTTCAGCTCTCTTGGTACTACTGTAAAGCACTCACTGCCGAGCTTGAAGCTACAGCTTGGGGATTTCAAACTGACAGAGAGATACTCCAAACTAGCAGTCTCCTTTTGATTTGCCAAAAAGTCTTCTGCGCTACCAACAGCAGTATTCTTCTGGTATGAAAAAGATCAAATATAATGAAATACACTCATCACCCTCTAGAGAAACAATTACATTGCTCTATTAAATAAAAGCAGTTTATATGAGGTAATGATTTCAGAAGTCCACAACGGAGTCCTATCTATATTATGCATCACTTAAAGTTTTGCTCCAGGTGAAGGAGATGTTAGGTGACAGCACAGCCAAGTTTATATTCAAAACCAACAAACTTCTCCCAGTCCTTTTTTAATGGATGCATTCAGATATGGAACTTGCAATGCTGTCCAGCCAGTTATCTTTAGAGTATGTTTAAAATGAAAATTAATTCAGTAGCTGCTCAAGTAATTTCCATTACCCTGTTTAATGCTCCCTATTATAGACAAATCTTCTTTATGGAACCATACAGTGACAGATTGGCTTTCCTTCTTATCAGGTATCTAGCAAGTGAGCCTCATCAAACTACTCTGGCAACTATAAATGATGTTCTTGTTCCTCTGGATACACCCTTGTGTCCTTTGCAATTTTACCTTCCTTTGTCTTTTATATGAAGAATTACCAAAGAGCAGAATTTGAACTCATCCACCAGATTCAAGGTTGTTTATTGTCTTCAATGAACACATTCACCATTTCTTATGGCTACCATATTAAAGCAATTTTGTCACCTAAACTCCTGCACTGTAAGAAAATGCCCAGGGTACAGCACTTATAGTTGTTGCTTTTGTAATATGCCTGCTTTTCTTCCTGAAACTCTAGAAACTGCTCCTCCTCCAGGCGTTAACGTAATATCCTATCTTGTCCTTTTGCTCCTGGTGTGTAATGAAGATTAATCAAAGCTAATTTGTGTTTGTACTTCTCTTCACCCTTCACTGATTTTGTGCTTTATCCATAAACCTAGACTTCCATATTAAAGGAAAGGAAAATCCACAGATCTCAACTTACCATGGCAATAAGTTCCTAAACTCTGTAGATAATTTTTCAAACCGTAGCAAATCAGTTAACACCCTGAATTTTGAAGCCCTGTACAATCTGCTTAAAGCAATATACAATCAGTTATTATACTTTCAAAGCTACAGTAGGAGGGTAGTGCTTTAGGTAAAACAGCAGTTGACCAACAAAAAAACCACAACAATTCATTGTGCTGTTTGACCCAAACCACTGTGTTCTGACACTCCGAATGCAAGGGCAAGTGAAGAGGGCCTTACGGTGTCTGTGCCAGGCAGCAGTTTGGTACTCATGGCCTTGAAGACACAGTAGAGATTAGAATTGTTTATGATTCAACCAGAGAGCATCCAAAATGAAAGCAAATTTTCTGAGAAAACCAAATGGATTTTGCTGACTACCCTGGACATCCACAAGTGCTTAGTTAATCAAGTCACAAGAGGAAAACAGTTTAGAAATGAGCATACTACATACACTACATACATACCACTACTACATTACATTGCATGCTACTACATTTACATTACTGAGCATACTGCATACATTAACCATGCAGCAGGCACTTTTAATGCAAGCTTGACATTCAGAAATATATTCTGAATATATTCAGAAAAATATTCCACCCTGAGTTGACAAGGTATTACTAACCTAAGAACTATGATAGGAAACAATAAGGGAAGTATTCATGTTGCCCACTTCAACAGCCTAAAAAACCAGACTAGGCTTCCTCCACAGTAAATATAGAGGGATAAATCAGTATCTCAGAGATTATTTCAGAGGATTCAAGCTAGGCAGCAGCGGAAGTCCTCTGGAGGGCAACCAGAGCACTACCTTCCTGCTTACCTTAGCTGCTTTGAATCGTTCCCTGGAGGTGCCAACTGTACTCCACCGATTGCAGACAGTGCCTAGTCTCCTTTTTTAGAAACCTAATTTGGTATCTAAAATAAGATGTGGTGAATAATTCCTGAATATTCACTAAGACCTCAAAATTTTCAAACTGGCCAAGTGATGGGTTTTAACCAAATATTAATGAGTTTAAAGCTTAATTTTTGTAACTTCTCAAAAAAAAAGGTGCATGTGAAGCAGTGGACAACGAAGTTAATGCCCTGCAGACTGCAGATCTTCCTGCTGTTTTAAGCAGATACATGCTAACAATATTACACCATGCCTAATGGATTTTACATCCAGTACCACCGGTATAAATACAAAGTAATTTCAATACAAAGCAATTTCAATAATGGAAACTGATGCCGAATAAATATCATGCTCACTGCTTCATAGGTCTGTGTAATGTAAATAACACTTATCCTTTTCCAGCGGGATTTTAAGGTAAAGAAACACCCTTTTTTCCTCACCTTGATATAGATTAACTTAGCAAAAAATAAAATCAACATATTTATGAAAGATACAGGAGGACAGCAGTGCAGGTCCATCTCTTTTTCAGCATATCCTGTATGATCAATGGTCATACAGACTTTTTCATAATGACTGCATACTTGAGCCTCTTTTCCTTAAAAGAAAAAGACATGGGTACTGAGCTTTCCCTCATATTAACTACCAGTCCAGAATTTAGCTATCTAGGGTAAGTTAGTCATCTAGGTCTCCCTCTTTCGTCAATAGAGTGGCAGGTACTTCCAGAGGATGAGTCATCTCATCTATTTTAGACACATCTTAGAATAGTATGAATCACTCTGAAAATCCCTCTCCCCACAGTTACAGAGGAAGCCTAGACAATTAGCTTAGCCAGGACTCCTAACTTTTTGCCAGCTAAGGCAGGTGCCTGCTACTTGGTGTTCTTGCAAAAAGTATGTCTGCTAGAAAAGAGTGTTTCTATGAGTGTAGACATGTGTCAACTGACGGCAATATAGAGACACGTTCATGCCAAACTACCAGACCATAACAGCATTAAATCAGTATTAGCCTGCCTTGTTACTGACCTTGAGGTGAAAAATTCCCTGTTCTTCTGCCAACTTTTTGTGCTAACTAATTCACAGTTGAACTCTGAATGGTGATAAGGCAGGTGCAGTGGGCAAATACCCTAGCAAGCACCAAGCCTATAAATTAGTGATTGGGCAGTAAATTTTTTCTAGCAAGTTCAGGTAGTCTTTAATCCCCATTGGTTAATACCACTTATTGTTTTTATATCCTTCTGATGTAAATTTATACAAGAATACTTTCATACAAATTCCATTCAAAATATGCAATTAGATTCAGAAAAGAATGAAGTTTTATGACACTGGTATGGATATATTCTTTTTTCCTCTCCCCCCCTCCCCTTCAAAATGGGCTGGAGAGCTTAAAAGAAATCTGCTAATTAAATTACAAACTTTTGAAGAGGTCAAAATACTGTAACACACACCGAGCTCCAATTCAAAGAACACAGGAAGTAGTGCAATTCGGATTTGTCATCCTTTGACACAGACTGTAACAATATACTCAGGATTTTGAGAGAAACACGCATCTTCTTCATTCTTTCTCTCCCTCTAGGGTCACTGCACTGTGCTCTATTTTTACACAGGAAAAAAAAAGGAGTTTCCATTGTTAAAACAAGCTGGATGCTCCCATATCTCATATTCAATCAGAGAGCATTTCAGAAAGCCTAGCGTCCTCCTTTCAACCAGCTTTGAAGCATTTCTACTGGTTATAGACAGCATTCATCCACAATATTGTAATCATAAAAATCTTTATTTTTAAAAAGTGGGGAAAAAATGGGACTTCCAATGACTTATGAATAAATGGTATTGAAATGATTTCTTTAAAAATGCAAAAGCTAGAGAAGGAACAAAAGCAGCAGAAGGATAATATATCTAACTATATATCCTCAAAATTTTAGGGATACTCATGTTCAGATGTTAACTACTTTTCCTTTAAAATTCCTCTGCAGAAACAGCTTGCCAAATATGATGAACCTGGTACTATCTCATGTTCTTGAATTTTCCGTCAACTTGAAATACAAATTCTGTATTGCCAGTTTTTTCACGAAGCTCACTGTACAAAAAAAGGAAATTTGCAGGGGGAGGAAAGGCAGGAGAGAGAAAGATGAAAAAGGTGGAGGAAAGAAAAGGGCAGGGATGGCAGGTGCCTTGGATGGCAGTTCCGTCAGATGGAATTGACAATGTCTTCCTGATTACAGCAGGAGACAACTCTGCATACCAAACACAAAGTATAGTTACAAGAACACAGATCACATTCTAACTTTGACATCCTAAGAAAGAACACAAGCTCCATACCCAATACTGAGACTCCCATGCACTGTCAAGGCTCACCAGTGTGCTACCTTAGGTCCACACCACAAACCTTGTTTCCAAATACTGCTGAGAATTCAGCTCCCCCATATGAAACATCCAGTAGCTGTAGAAGACCACAATTCCTGAGAGTCTCCTCTCCTTTCCTGTAGCACTAGAAACTACCTGATATTCAAAACCCAAGGTTTTTTGGCCTTGCCTCGGCACTTTGTTCAAAAAGCCTGTTCCAGTTCTCTGGATGAATACGACACTCAGAACTAAGTTTTTAGTTTCAGGTTGAAGCTTTGCCCTTGAAAAAATAGCATCCATTCCCACGAACATACATGCCAGGTAAGTTTTATTACATGTGCAAACATTTGGATGAAGAAATAGATCTTTCCTGCATAGCCCAGCAAAACCCTCAATATAACTTCAATGTGTGAATGCCCTTAACAGATCTGTTTCATATTGTGCTAATTCATATCCAACTGAAGGTGGCTACTGAATGTAATGATATGCATGATGATTTATTTCAAAGTACCCTTAATAACATTTTAAATTGAGATTATATTATGAAAGAATATTAAAATAAGGACTTAACAACATTAGAGGCTGTTCACAAGTGCATGAAGTAGAGAAAAAGGAGAATTTGTGGTTCACAAAAGAATTGATTTGCAGTTTATAACTCCACCTAAATCTGGCCTAAAAATTTTAATACAAGGTATCATGTTTGTATTCACCTCATTTCTTAACATATATTTCTTAACATATATTTCATATATAGAATGGTACCAACATTTTGATCCCTAGCAATGCTCTTTTCTACACTAAGTACTTATCTTAAACCAATCCTAATTACATTTGTGCATGTTTGTGTGTTGCTAGTACTGCAATAGTTTTAGTCTCTTCAGTAAAATACACTGTGAATCCACACCCATTCATTTATCTTTCCTTAGAGATCAGATGACAAATTGCGTCTTTCTCTAACCATAGAATAACACTTAATCCTGAGTTTTCTTTTCATATGAGCTTGTTTAGAAATATGCTGGCACCAGCAACATGATCAAATCTTCAGGAAGATATCCAGTTTTGCAGGCACCTAGCAGTCCAGTGTGCATATGTAAGCTGCATTTTTGCTTACTAGAAGGCAAATAAAGTTTGCTGCTTTCAGCAGCTTTAGGAAGCTTCCCACATAATGGTACCAAAATAAACAATATTCCCCACCTGTGATCAACACAAGTGGAAATCTCAGTACATCCGGTCTTGAATCCTTCTCCAAGCTGTCATGGAATGATCACTTTCTGTACTGCAGCTGGGGGCAAACATCACTGCTTCCATCCCCACAACTGAGGAGAAAAACAAAATAATGCTCCCACTTTCAACCAACTCCACTGATTCCCCATTTCTATCACAGTCAATTTAAAAGCTTTTTGTTTCGAGTATTCTTGCATGGCTTACCCGAAGACCTCACACAAATTTCATCACCTGTTACACCGCATTTACAGAGATTTGGCATCAATTCCCTCTATAACAGGTCTATGTCTACACCTGGCAGACATCAATTGGCTATCTCATTTAGTGTTCCCATTTTAAAATACACCTTTTTTCTTTTCCCTGCTTGATTCGTTTTCCCTGCCACCAGCCTTATGATTGACTTCTTCGATTTACACTGAAGAATTTTCTGTTAGTATACTATTCATGGCCTACTCTCTGTAGTATTCTTGTATTTTATAAATAATTTGATAAACATCTTAAAAAATCCATCCTTAAATATGTCTTTTAGATGTATAAGCAACAACCTGGGTTTTAGTTACTTCACTAGAATTAGGTGCTGACTTAGGGATGGAAATAAAATAGAAGGTCAAATTTTCAAAATAAAACCCCTTAGTTCCTGGCATTTCCCTTGCAGTTATTTCCACATCAAAAACTACAACCACAGTGATGTC
This sequence comes from Amblyornis subalaris, assembly GCA_018881555.1. Classification (NCBI taxonomy): domain Eukaryota; kingdom Metazoa; phylum Chordata; class Aves; order Passeriformes; family Ptilonorhynchidae; genus Amblyornis; species Amblyornis subalaris. Next base: position 2,226,327 of record JACAXG010000002.1, on the reverse strand, counting down.
TTAACTGTAAGTTTTCCAGCTGCCTTTTTAATCAACTATTATTACAGTATTACATATACTGTATTAATTTATACTTGGTAGAAATGAAGAGAAAGAAATGCAATTCCTTATTAAAAAACAAAACCAAATGTTTGTTCAAAACCAGTCTGGCAGCAGATAAGATGTATGCAAAAAACTGAAATTTTTTTAAGAAATAAATTGAGGAAGAACTTTGGAGAGTAACCTTTCTAAACATACCTTTTGAATCTAGTTTTATGTACATTGCACACATTTTTTCTAAATATTTCTTAATGTTAATTACTGCATTAGGATATGCTTTTATTGGCTACATAAACCATTTGCATTAAATCAACTTTATCACTTAAAATTTCATGGTTCTTCTACTGTTCCATCTCAGCTTTTTCCTTCATTAAAAATAAACATAATTCTAATAAATACACCAAACACTTGAACTAAGCAAAACTAYTATGCCTTTATTTTTCTTTCTAATGGCCACATATGGTCATTATAATCCTGATAATTGGGTAAATGCTATATATGAGCATACCTGCAACATAACACACATGCAGCAAACTTCCAAAGCTTAATTTTTCCCTGCCTACCTTTCTGCAAACGTAAACACCTCCACGGGGTTGCCTGCAGGCAATGATAATGACTCCCTGGAGCTGCATTTACTAAGTTTTTATGATTTGAACCCCACTTCAAATCACGAGAGGGAATTCTATCTGATACAGGAGCCCCATGATTCTCTCCAATGCCTGGCAACTTGGTTAAGTCTTTAAAAAGTTACCGAAAGAAATTTTTTTAATTCCATGACTGTGTGTCCCAACCTAGTTTCATTTTATTCCTATTTCATCTCTCAAGTATAAAGAGCATCTCAAGTATCATACATACACTTGGTATGTGTCTGCCATGTTTATGTTCTTTTATTTCCTGCATTCTGGGATATTCTGCATTTAGGGTCACTAAAGGTCCACATCTTTGAGTGACAAGAAATTGCAGAGAAAGGACAAACTTGGACAGATGTTCATTTTTCATTTGATTACTTTTCATTCTGTTCCAACACTGTGACAGGGAAATCCCTGATGAATTATTTTAAACTGTTTTGTGCTAACTTTTCTCCCCAAGCTGTTCTGTATATTGACAAAATCCACCTAAAATCTTTACCATGTATACTTCCATTACCCTCAGTAAGCCTGCACACGTGACAAAATTCTTAGAATTGTGACTTTGTTGCTGCAAAGGTGTATTATAAATTTTCCTGGAAATTCCTGGAGTGTTTGGAAGCTTGAGACCTTACCTCAAGCAATCTTTAAGCAAACATCTTCTAATGCATCTTAAAAAAGTAATGATAGTTTAGCCTAAAACATGGGCTAAGCTGAAATCTTTGTTTTAATTATAGCCTTTAGCATGTTAATTGTATATCATTAAGAACTAAGAGAACTGCATTTTTCTTAATGTAGTCAAAATATAAGACAAAATAAATTTGAGACATACGTAAGAGAAATACTTCCTAAATCCCAGGGTTTTAAGTGCCTGCAATTGTGGTAGCTCTGGAGTTTGCAAGTTTTTGTGGCAATGGTCAGGGGATTGAACCAAAGGAATTGTAACTCTTGCCAGCCTGAGGGTGCCATTTTCCCTGAAAGGATCAATCCAGAAGCCCCTTGCACTTGCTGGGAAGCTGTAAGCTTCTGTCAGACATACAGACAAGTTTTCCAATGTGCTTATATGTTATATGCAGATCAGCCAAAACAAGAATGTCTGGAAGACTTTTACAGAGGGGATATAAAGCTTGGGATAAACAGAGAATTGAAAATAATCTCAAAAAATTGAACTTGATCTGCCTTCTTTGAAGTTAAAGTGATTAGAATAGAGCAGACTGGGATTTATAGACTTCACAGGCTGTGGGAGGGACTTCAAAAGCACAGAGGTGACAGACAAACATATTTTTTCAGCCCTGCAGTGACAAAAATGCAACATGGTTTCAGGGTTCTTGCAACAACAGGGAGAATAGGAAAACAAAAAGTTCTAATTTTAGTCTCTGCCAGTCATCCATGCTTCAGTCTGGTTGTCTCTTACTTAGGACATTCACCTCAAATGCACCTTCAGCAGAGCACAAGGCTGATAAATACTCATAAAATCTCATAAATACACAGGACAGAGAAACGGGAACCACTACGACCATTTTTAAACTTAAGCTTTGAAAACTGGTCAAACCCACTCTGTGCTCAGTTCAAAACTAAGATATGAATTGGGATTTCCCATGGCCAGCACTGCATTCTATGCCACCGTCCCTTCTTCCCCAGCACAGAGGCTTCTGAGAGTCTGTTAGAAACATCCCATTGCGTTTTAAATACTGGGAGCAGTAAGACACAGCTTCTTGTTTGGGACAATCTGCCAAGGGAAGGACACCTAAGTTCTAGTGTTAAAATCTCTCCAAAGTGGGAAAATGAACCCATCTCAAATTTAACCTCACTTCTAGGCAGAAAGGGAGAAAACATCATGGACACCTGTGAGCCTAGTCCCTCTTCCCAAGAAAATATGTCCAGTTGAACTATTCAACACACAACTCATTAATCAATTTGAATTGATTGCATTTGTGTTATAGTGAATACCTCATCTACCATTTATTGTCCTACTACTGCACATTTCACTGCTGATCTTACCTGAATCTAAGTTTAACTTTGCATAAAAAAATTAAACTGACTCTCAGAGGAACTGTTTTTTCCAGCTCCCCTAAATGGTGGCACACTCTTCACAACAAGAATATGGTAAGAAGTGGTTTACAGACTTAATCAAATTGTGCACATGAAGGAAGTTATTCAACATGCATGAGTTTTTGCAGAGCATGGCCTGAGCATCCTAATGCTGCAGTGATCTCCATATGACAGTTCTGCCTAATATAAAAAGATCTAAGTATGCAGACTTTGTGAACACCATTCTGTTTCTGCATGCTCATAACACTTGCTCAAGCAGCCTTAGCCTTGATCAACTCTGCATGCTCCTACAATCCGTTTAATAAAATATAGAGCACTGCTTTCGGTTCTACATCATATTTCGATGATTTTAAAATAGCTTATAGATAAACACACAAGTTGGTACATAAATGTTTACTTTAAAATAGATTTACTATGAATATGCATTAAAACAGTTACATTTACAATATATTTAATTTTCTTTGCTGGTTCCTAAAATTAAATTTTCAATGAGATTCTAGGGAAATTCTTTCCCAGAAGGAGGGCATGTCCTTAATTTATGGATTCTGCAGGAAAATAGAAAGCACAAATACAGCTGTATTTTAGTCACTGGAAATGCAGAGTAAACCCTATGACATCAGAGTAGTTTCACACACATGTTCCCTATCCACATGTGTCCAGGTCACTTACTTCCCCATTTCAGCCCTCTAGCCCTTACTGACCTGAGGGAACATGTTTCCACCTCTTTCAAGTAAGGCACATTCAGCTTACAAGCAGGAAACCTAATCTCCACAAAGCTCCACATGCAAAATCCCTAATTTATTCTGTATATTTTAAAATTTATTTCTTGGGCAATTATATTACACAAAGGTCTCCTATGAATATTAGTAAGAATAAAATCCATAGATTTCTACAGCAATTATTTAAAACTTATTCTAATAGTTTACATAGCTTTAGGACAGGTTCCTGATGTGCAATTAAATGTGCTAATTTAAAAAAACTAAATAATAATCATAAAACTAAAAATAATACTTTCCAGTCAGCTCTGAGAAGCTTCACAGTATTTCAAAAAGCACATAAAGGATTTGACCCCAATGACAAAGGCAGTGGCCACAGAGAGCTTAAGGTGAAAAGCTGATGTAGAAACAGATTATTCCAGTTCTATCAAGTGACACACTTGTTTTGTTGAATCATAACATTAGACTGAGATTAAAATTTCAGTTTAAAGTTACTATATAAATTTTGTGTTCAGCTGTCCATGCAAACAACTGAAATGATTCTTCCAAACTGTTTAATCTAAACAGTATTGGCTTCCTGTCTTGACACTACCTGAAAACAAGATAAGTATTCTACAAAAACAGGTGGCACTCTCAATAATTCATGTAAGAAATTTTAATTCCTTTGTGTTAAGCTTACCAGTGACAAAGAAAAACCACCAAGAGTATTTCCTTTTAATTAAACCACACTAATTAATTTTCAACCAACCTTCAAGACCAAAACGGATCTTGAGTGACTTTACATTGCCATAAATCCTTGTCCTTTTTGCACAGCCACATCCCCTCGATACCCTGTGTGGACACAGCAGGCTGCATTCAGTGTGTCCCTGCAGCCTGGACTACAACACCACAACGGAGACAAGGAAGCGGAGAGGAGGGCAAAGCAGGAATGCTCAAGGGAGAAGGCCAGGTGCATGCCAGATACAGTTTGTACAAATTTTGGGAAACTTTTGTTTATACTTTTAATTACCCAGGTAAGGGACTTCAGAATTATGGTGGGTTTTTAACAAACTCTGTTTTTTAGTTTTTAGAAAGAACCTTTAGCAGTTCTTCTTTTAATAAAAAACTGTTTGTTCCCCCAGCAGACTATAATTAGAAATAAAATAAAACAAATACCAAGCTCATTTCTTGGCCTTGCCATCACTTTGGGATCAGTGTAGCAACACACAGCTTATCCTCATCTGGTCTGTGCCAGCCTGGCTGGGATCTTCGTGATGATCCCCATAGACCGCAGCTCCCCCGCCCTACAGCTCCTTTCAGTTTACACAACTTCACAGGCAGCCCGAGCTTTGGGAACGATAACAACCCGGCCTGACCGGAGGGAAGGGCAAGGGTGGACATGCGACTCGTGCCGCTGGGGATCGATTTTGGGGTAAGGTGCCTTTTTTCTAATTTAACTCGAGGGTAAGCCAAGCAGTGGCAGGCGGTGAGCTGGCGTGGTCTTGCCCAGCGCGGCAGCTGCAGCGCTGCGGCTGAGGGGACGACCACGCCGCGATGAGCACGCAGCTGCAGCACTCGCTGCCGACAGCCCAGGCCCGGCGGGAACGGCTCGGCCCCTACGGGCTGCGGGGCGGAGACCGCGGGGCGCGAGTGGCAGCGGCCGCCATCTTAACTGCGGGCAGCCCTTGGCGTTAGCGGCGGTGTCATGTCCCACACTGCCGCGGGTACCCGCACGGGAGCGCGCCCGGGGAGGCCGGGGGTGCCCGCATGGGAGCGCGCCTGGGGCGGCCGCGAGTCGCAGCGGGGACGGGATACTCCAGGTGGGATCTGACCCCGGACTCCGCGGGAACGCCGGGAGCGGGCGGCCGGGAGGGCGAGCGAGCAAGGCGGGCCCGCCCTGAGCGGAGCCGCTGCCGCGGAGCCCGGCAGGGCTGGGTCTGTGGCCGAGGGTAGCGTGTGCTGAGTAAGGGAAGAGCGTGCCTGCTGAAATAAAAGCCTGAGCGGCCTCGCTTATGGGATGCTGTGCCCCCTGGGGCTCCGCGCCTGCTGCCATCCCGGAGCCCCCGGGCGGCAGGAGTGCAAGGCACTGGGCTGCGGGAGGCTCTGTCGGAAGGGTTTGCCTGTAGGAGGAGAGGAAAGGCTATTGGATTCTGTTCTTCACGGCCTCCAAAAATAGCCGATCCCGAGAAACTTCACGTGGGGGGGGGTTTTCTCTGTGAGGTGCCCCAGATTTCAGTGGGAGATGAGTTAGTTGCTGCTTCTTTGTCTTTTTCTGGAAGCAAACCCTGTGATTTGCATCACCAAGGATGTGTAGCAAGTAGCAACGATCTCTTTTTTGCTACCAGGAGGCCATGAGCAGTAACAACAAGGTGTTTGCTGCCAGGTGTGAGTGAATGCCTTGTTTTCCTGCTCGAAGTTCAAAGTATTGCAAGAGGTCAGCRGTCTGGCATCCCGGTGGTTGAGTTGGGTAAGCCTTTAACTCGGGTCCGGTCAGTTGCCCTTCTTTACTGCTGGTGATATTACTGTACTCTGAACCAAAGAGAAATTAGCAGGACCAAGGGTAACTCAAATGCTTCTTTGCATGTAATGTATTATCACCAGACAGGTTTCATACTGAACCACAAGATTGTAGAGTAACTTAGCCTGAAAGGGGCCCTTCCYGTGCCACCTGGCCCAGACCCTTCCTCAAAGCAGGGCTGGCCTCAAAGCTGTACCCAGTTGCCTGGGGTCTCATCCAGACTGAGTTAGAAGCTTCTCCATGTGAGTACTTAGCTTCCTGGAAGGTAAAATTGTTGCAGTCAAACTATCCATATCTGTTACCTAACCGGCAATGTCTCTCCATGTAGAAAGGAGCACATGCTAAAGACTACTCTTTCCAAACAACTCACCTGTGTGCACAGCTGAAAGCCTTGGGAGGAGCTTGGCAGGATGAAGCCTGTTATCGTGGTGCATGGTGGAGCTGGCCGGATCTTCAAAGAACGAGAAGAGGGATGTCGTGCTGGCGTTGTCAGAGCTGCGCTGCGAGGTTATGGTGTCCTGAAGCAGGGAGGCAGTGCCGTAGATGCAGTTGAGGAGGCAGTACGGTCAATGGAAGATGATCCTCATTTTAATGCAGGTAATTTTTTTAAAAGAATTAAGTGGACTTAGAACCATCTTGTATTTCAAATGTTTTGCCCTGATGCTTCTGAAAATCTTAGCTTGCATCATTATTATTATTTAATTATGCACATTGCGGTGGAGTAAATACCACTGTCATGAAATAAGTGATCTCACAGCATGGGATGTACTGTAGTTTCTCATGAGTATACTTAGGAAAATGCATTACTCTTTTCTCATTCTTCAGTGTTATATATCTGCCGTTTAATTTGTGTGGTGCTGTTTTAATTTTCTGTAAGTCTTCTCCTGTTACTGTGCTGTGTATATCCAGTTTTAAGACAGAGACTCTTATGGAATATGTGTTTAGTTAACATTCATATTTAAGGCCCTTGGATATAGTTTGCAACATTGTTTAAGCCGTACCTATTGCCACAGAAGTATTGGTGTTGGGGATTTTAGGTGTTTTTCTCTTCATTAATGCTTGCAATTAGTTTTTTTTGTAAATAATACTCCAGAAGTAATGCAGTAATGGTATATGAGTCATAAATCTATACAGTAAGGGTTTGTAACTGGATTTCTTAATCAATAATATGAATTAATGTTAATGATAGTAGTCAAATATTTTCTCCTCTTCTTATGACCTCAACTTTATTATTTTGATGAATTTCAGCAAAAAATATTTCGCCACTCCCACCGTGGTGTGTTAGGAATGAACATGGAATGAAAGATCTGTGAGTGCTCAGTGTTTTGGATAACATAGCTATTAGTTATGTGCACAATTACTTTACAGAGGTTCATTTATTCCTTCTCACCTTGCAATCAAGAACTAGGAAGAGCTTTTATTTAATATGAAAATGTTGGTGTTTTGTTATTGGCTTGGGTTGAACATTTTGATGTTTTTAGAGCATCCAAGCTGAAATCATGAAGCAGACTTGGAGGTGTAGTGTGTACTTTTATATAATTAGCATCAGGGTGGCATTCTCTCATTTGGCTTTTACTTAACCGGACTTGAGCCTTCAGCCTTTGTTCAGGTTTGACTATGATGATCTAACTGGCAAGTAGTCTGTTACTTACAGATACATCTAATTGTGTATCTCATTAGATACAGCTGCTCTCAGAATCTGGCAAAAATGAGCTGAAAGCTATGTGAAGAGGACCCTGATTGGAGTAGTTGTTTAAAACTCCCTGTGTGGTATTTATCTTTGTAAAAGAATAAAATCAGTTTTGCTGTAATATGTTCTAGGAAAGCACAAACATCACTAAGAGACAATAAAGATGGTGAAGAATGGGCATACCAATCAAGTTGTGTCGTTTTCGGAATGCTAGAGTGTAGCCGTGCTGTGTAGGCTCATCTCAATGTAGGCCTGGTATGAGGGCTCAGAAGCTATATTATTGTCTAAAATTACTGTTCTAGTGACCTCTGCAGCATAATGAAATCATCAAATTCTGCTTGTGGTGAGGAAGTGGCCTTGGTTTTATTTCCTTGTGTTTTCTTTGGCTAGCAGTATGAACCAGCTTGCCATGAGTACTCTAGGTGTAAGAACTGACAGTGTATTGATCCTTGCACACCCTTTCCTACGCAGCCTTTGCAGGACAGAGGGCAGGTCTATCTATCCACAGACAGAGGGAATTAGAGTTACTCCTCTCAGTACCCTGGCTGTGATTTGGCTAATGCCACACATGTTCATTATTTGTGTCCCCCTAGATTTTCTGTCTTCTTTTGTCTCTCTGTTCTTTTCACTTTGCTTAATAAAGGAGCCAAACATTGAGGTTTTTTTTCAGCACTGCTGCCAATGGATACCATGGCCTCAGAGGGTGGCAGTCCCTTACTATTGCTTTGCAAGGCAGATGAAAAGGCAGTCTAACCACAGAAGGAAGGATTCATCCTACCTGAGATTACTTGAAGTTCAGTAACTAGCTTTGCCATGGTGTACAGACTTTCATGGTGATTAGTGGACAGAGAAAAGTTGGCTATACAGCTCTCGAAGCTGTAGGAGTTGTGGATGCCCTATCCCTGGAAGTGTTCAAGGCCAGGTTGGATCAGGCCCTGAGCAACCTGATCTAGTAGGTGGCGCTCCTGCCCACGGCAAGGGGTTGGCTCCAGATGATCTTTCAGGTCATTTCCAACCCAGGCCTTTCTATGATTCTATAGCAAGTGGGAGGAATTGTTCTTAAAAGGCACCTGTCTCATTTTACCAGCTGTAAGAGGAGGCTTTTTTAGGAAGCTGCGTTTGATTACAGAAACTGTCTGCAACTGTTTTCTGCTCAGGAGATTTTAGAAAATCCTAAACTGTATCCCATGAGAAGTGTCCAGTAGACATGGGATATTTTTAATGCAGTGATGAAGGGGCCTGGTTGAGTTTCCCCTGGAACCATGGTTCTGGTCACTGATACTTGAGAAGGGGGTATCCTAGTTCTAGTGGGAATTTTGTGGTCATGGGTTAGAAAGCCTGCTCTGTCAAAGGAAGTTAAAAGAGCATGGCACGGTTTAGCTAAGAAAACAATAAATTACCAGCATAAGGAAAAGCTGGAAGAATGATGTTAACATGGGTGGCACAAGGCAATTAACCTGTAAGCTCTTTACAGATCAGTGTAGTCTAGAAATTAACATATTGTGAATAATGCAGGACTGAACTGTAAAATAACTTAAGCAGTCAGAGACAGGTAAAAAATAACTTTTTGGGGGGTGTCTGTATGTGGCAGGGGCAGGTCTTGAGATTACAAGAGGAGGATTACAGGAGTTTGTTGCCTCTTGTTACAGGGGATTTAACTTCAGATATTCAGGTCTGGAGTACGTTGGTCTAGAAGTCTTATGTCAGTTATTAACAGTGGTTTCTGGCCTGCTTTAATGTTGGTTTAACAGAAAGGAAAAAAACCCAACTGGTTTGGCTACGTACAGTGCTCGTGTCTTTTTACCTGAGCTACTGTGTAAGTCTGCCATGTTTTGGTTTGGTTTTTTACTTCTTTTTTAGGTTTGGTCTTCACCATCTGTATTAGCAAGGTTTGTGTGCTTGGTGACTTACAACCTATTATTCCCCTGTGATACAATTATTGGTAGTATTTAAAAAATCCACCCTATTTGCGTTGTCTCATTTTGTATCTCATTAATTTTCAATTAGATTAGTGATAGCACTGATAATTGTAGAAGAAAATAACTACATGACATTTTATTACTTAACTATTTTTTTTTACATTACTTTATGTACTGTTTTTATTTGGTAATGGAAGAACTTATTTCAAGCTTTTGCTACAGTAGTGAGGGGATGCTTTTATTCTGCTGCATTAATATTGGCAGTTTCTTGGAGTGCTGTGCGAAGTTAATCTCTTGATAGGATCAAACACTTTACTATTTCTTTGGGTGATGTTGTATCCTCCTTCGGAAGAACTATAAAGATAAAGTAGTTTTGTACATTTAAAAGTGATCTGGGGAATAAAGAATTCTGTTCATGATTGTTTGTTTTAACTTTACTACCAAGTGTATTATTTGAATGGGATTGGAAGTGTGTTTTTAATCTYTAAAAATAAAACTCAGCTTTAAAGTAGATGTTGTACTCTCTGATACTTCTGTTAATGGCTGGGTTTTGTGGTTATACTCAGAAGTGTTTCTGCTGTTTCATTTGTATTTGGGAGATACTTCCAGTAAGTCAGCAAACTGGGAAAGAGAAAGGTTGCTTGATGAGAGCTAATAATTGAGTCACCTAGTGGTTAGCTCTTAATGACTTTCTTCTTTTTTTTTTTCCCCCTAATTTTTCTTTGTCTTTAGGTTGTGGATCTGTTCTAAATGAAAAAGGCGAAGTAGAAATGGATGCCATTATCATGGATGGAAAAAATTTAGACTCTGGAGCAGTATCTGCAGTTAAGTGCATAGCAAACCCAATAAAACTTGCTCGACTTGTTATGGAAAAGGTATGCTGATTATGTACTTGAGTACAAAGCATTTTTTTTTTTCCTTTGAACTTTGTCCAGTATGTTGATACACCTCAATTATGATGTTTGTGTAGTACTTTAAAGCAGGAAGGAAGGGAGAAATGGATTGGAGTGTTTGGAAACTGCGGTCATGACCATGAAGCACTTACTTTAAGGGGTTTTGAGAGGTATTTATAAAAAATAACATCCAAGGAAACGTAACTTGACCTATACATGTTGGTCTCCTATAGTTCCACTGCTGGTGTTCAGGATTTTTTTGTTGTTGTTTTTCACTTATTTTTTGAAGAGCTTTTATGTTGGCACTGAGTCTTGTTCTTGATCTTACAAGATTAAAGTTAGATAATACATTGTTCACTTTGCAATGATATGGAACTGAATTAAATGACCCAGTTACACATTTGGCTATGTAATGCACTCTTATGTTGTTCTAGGCAGCCTTCTCCATTGTGACTTGATCAGATGGTAGCTCTAGTGCAGTTGTAGTCTTCTAGCAGTAGAAGATAACATTAGCTCTATGTGGTGGTGACAGATTTTTCCAAGAGAATCAAATTTATCAGGGCAGTAAAATATTACTTGATCTTCTACATAAGATCAATCCCACCTTACTCCACTAAGAAGTCCATCTAATATTTGCCACAGCAGACTTCTCTTATTTTTCAGAAATGGTGCAACTGATCTATGTCAGGATGGAGTAAGTGATTTGTGTGATATCTGTCTGTTTTGCTATTCCAAGGCTGTGACAGTGATCAAAAAGTTTGTTCTGTCTTTGGAGTTTACATTTTCATCCTACTAGTGCAGCTGCCTCATTGTTGAAAAGGTTCATATTTGTAAAACTACTTACTAACAAAGAAGACTTATGGTTCTTTAACCTTTCAAAGTGACTTTTGAGGAAACAAAACCTGTTTTGGTGATCTGTGAAGATGATTGACATTTATCTTGTCCTCAGTGGCCTCCAAAGCAGATAGAATTTTTTTGTGTCCTTAATTGGAGGATAGTTCTGCTTTTAAAATCAGAACATTTCACTAAAATATTGAATACAGATACTTAAGTGAAAGGTATGTCTACTAGGAAACAATGTTAAAACTTGTGATAAATAAGGGTTTTTTCCTTCATATGGATTTTGTTTTGTCATTAACCAGAACAGTAAAGAAGTATAGGTGATAGACAGCTTCACAAGACAGAATTTAAGAATGTAAGTGAAGGGTTGGGGGAGATATGCCTCTAGCATGTTAAGGTGAATGTTGTATTTTAGTTTATTTTCTTCTGTAGAGAACTTCTTTTAATGCCTATTGTTCACTTCATATTCCGCAGTCAGTGATTTATTTTCTTTGTCATCTTGTCCATGAAAAAAATCCCACTTAAGTCAACAAGAATAAAGTCAAAATAACACTGTTGGATTTTGAGAACATAACTTTCCAAAGCGTGTTTTAAAAATCAAACAAAAAAGCCCAAACCAACAAACAGAAACCCCTCTCCTCTGTCTGTCTGTCTATTACGAGGCCTTTCTTGTCATTGTTGCTTCTGGTGTTCAAAAGTGTTGAGGCTAAATTTGAAACAAAATCATAAAATTCTACTGTACAGGACCAATAATGGTATGTATATGGTATGGTATAATGGTATAGCCCTACCACCATGACATTTTATGCTAAAGGTATTACTTTTTGCCCAGATGAAAAAAAATCTGTGTAGATGATAGATCTCAAACGTAAATGTTGGCCTAAATTGCTTGATATATTTTGAGATGAGTTTCTGCTGCTTCTCCATCTTCCATAAATGGGAATACCAACTGATGTTGCTCTTCTGTTTATCTTGGACAGGAGTTTTGGGACACGAACCCAGGCTATTTCACAGTACATTTCATAGTGTTTTGTTTTACTGTGCTTAATTAAAAACATTTTTAACTGCGTGACCCATAGGTAATAAGACTGTAGTTTTCCTGGGGTCTTAAGCCTGTATGCGTATTTCCTAGTGGTTTTGAGATGCCCCAGTGCCATAAGGAATTTTGAAACAGGCAGCTCTCAAAAACAAACTAACCGACGAAAACCACCCTGCATGTCTGTTTGTAATTGTATTTCCATCCTGTTATGGAACGCTGTGGGCTCCATCTGGTGGCCGGAGTAGCTCCTCTAGATTGTTGTTGCAACGCATTTGTCCCTTTGTGCTGTCACTTTGCCACTAGGCTCAAACTTGTCCAAATTCATGGAGTAGAATAAAGGAGGGCACCAGAATAATTTCCATTCATGATTTACTGTGTTGATCACAGGAGCTTCTAGAGGTGGAAGACTTTTAGTATGTTAACTAATGCAACAAATCCTTGAAAAAGCAGTTAAATTTCTGTTGAATTATTCCTGTTTGTATTAAACATAAATAGAATGATACATTGAATTTTTTTTTTTTATATATGGGACATGTAACCCTTCTCAGCTCCAACACTTCATTAGATGGGCTTCTCATGAACATTAGAGCACTAATTGATTGATGTATGTGAGCTGTGTGTGTTTTCCCCTACTCTATAGTGCAGGACTTTACATTAGACAAAGGAGAATTTAGCTTAGAACACAGACTTCTTGAGGCAACGGGCCAGATTTTTTCTGTGCTCTGTGCTACCAGAATTTTTAAATAAAGAGCTGTGATGGTCTGAATTTTAGGCCAGGTACAGAAATTTGGGCTATTTTCCCCATTTCCAGTGAAATTAACTAAACTTGCCAGCATTGTTTGCTTATTCATAAGCAAAAAAAGAATCATAAGATTTCTTGAACCCTTTTTTTCTGTCCTTTTGGATTACTTTGTATAAATGTCTTCCAGAAAAATTAGGCACTTAAGTTAGCAAACATATTAATGAAACTGTGGAAGGGTGAGACAGAAAAATGTGCTTTTGCATTGTTTGACAGTGTTCTGCCATTTCTTTTGATTGACAAGATCTATTGAAGAGAATTACAAAAATCACCTTAAGACTTCTTTTCAGTGAGGACTGAAAAAAGAAGGAAAAAAACACAAACCAAACACAGAGCCCTACCATAGAAGCTTGTATGTCAATATGCAAGTATTCCTTGTTCCGTAGCCTAGGAAGGTGGATATGTTATCCAAATTTTCATATGGGAGGGAACCTTTTGAAAAAGTTTTTTAGAAATAATTTCCATTTTTTACAATAAAACTTTATTTTTTAAAACTTATTTAAAGGATGATATAGTCTTAATTGCCGAAGAAAGCAAGTGATGGAGGACACAGCCTCCTGGTACAGATCAAGCCAAAACCAAATTTCAAACTTCCTACAAAAACCCACCAAACAGCAAAAAAAGCCCCAACTCACACCCACAAATAAAAACCAAAACTATTTTGAGTATTGGATTGTGTGCTTCTGGTGAGTTAGTGGCAGTGGCAGAGGGGGGCAGTATTGCACAAAGAAGTTGGCTTTCAAGTTGAAGAACACTGCTCATTTGTTTTGTTAGAAACAGGTAGGTCTTACGTTGTCTGGTAACATCAGTCAGCATGTAAGCCTGATGTTCACTGCCACATATACAGGGGACTTCTTCCTTATCACCCTTACTATTGTTCCCTAAAGCAATACCCTCATGAATTGAGGATGAATTAAAAGGCATTTAAATTTTCAAAAATGTTTGATATTGGGGCTGCAACATCAGCAATGTTTCTAAAGTGTAGTCTTCTGTAATTGTCTGAAGGGCTTAGTGCAGAGGCTGTAATAGGCTTGAGTAGAGATCAGTGTCTCTGATTTGGGAAGAGGTTTGTCTGGAATGCTTTAAAACAATGCAGTGCTATGGGTTGGTCATGACTGCGTTAGAAATCGACAGAAGTTGATGGTCTGCACCATCTTAAAAATCTGAAGCTTTGAGACTGTAAATGTCCTGCTTTATGTAGCATGACACAGAAATACCCAACCTCTGCTGTCCTTGCTTCTGGCCAAGAGCTGGGAATGTGCTACGTGGGTGCTTTGCGAGGCTCTGCAGGCCTCCTGCCTCCAGCATCACATGGTTCTTTTTGGACCTCAGCTGGTACCTGTGTGCTGTGCGGCTGCATGGACATAAAGGCTTGCTTTAACTTAGGTGCTGTGCTCTGAAATTGATCCATACTATATAGTCAGACCAGCACTTCTCTAAAACCTTCCCAGGCTCTGATGAGCAATTAACAGCTATGTAGTTGTGCAAGAAGCTGGTGCTTACTTTTTGACACATTAATTAATCCTTATACTTTAGTAGAAGCTCTGAAATATGATTTTTTTTTTTAAAAACAAATTTATCTGGCAAGTTTCTCTAAAATATGAATTAACCAGRTTGCACAGACTTTGAACCATGGAACTAACTAAGATTATTGAATTAAAATCTGGTTTGAAGTGCTTTGTAAATAAAGGTATCAAAATAGAACTTGCAAATGTTGTTAGAAGAGAGCAAACATTTTTTGGTCAAACCAACTAGGAAGTATTCTGTTCTTAAATTTTAAACTCAGTTTATAAGAATAGCAGCTTGTTGAAGGGAATATTTAAAATAAAATTGTTCAGCTGATGTTAAGAAACACTTTAGTGTTTCTGTTTACATTTGTTGGTTATTTTACTAGCTGTAATGCCTTTAAACAGAACAGGAATTTATTCAGCATTCTTTTGAGTGAAAGTCTTAAATCTCTTAGTTAACTGGACAAAACAGTTATGTAGTAATTTGGTGATTCATTGGAAAGAGTACAAAAACGTTGCATTCAAATTAACTAAAGTACAAATTTACCAATTTTTCTTCTCCCATTATAGTAAGTATTAAGTAGATAAATGCAATTCTTTTCTACTAATGGTTAAACTTTGTGGTTTGGAGAACTGAAAGTTTTTTCAGCTATAGTGGAAGGGAACATGGGCAGAAATCTAGACATTTTAAAAATAGAATTTGGAGTTTTCTGTGTGTGGATACTTCTGAAAATAGTGATTATACGAAACTGCTCAGGAAAAGACAAAACAAGACTTGTCAGTGAATCTCTTGTCTGTCTTCTGCAGACGAAGCACATGCTTCTGACTGACCATGGTGCACACCTGTTTGCTCAGGCCATGGGTATTCCTGAGATTCCAGGGGAGAAACTCATAACCGAGAGATCCCGAGAGAGATGGAAGAAGAACCTTGAGCCTGATTCCAACCCTGAAGAGTTTCAGAAGTAGGTAAAATATTTTTTTTTCTTTTTAAATTCAGGTAATTTAATTTGTACTATCTGGTTACAAAAAACCAAAAGAAACCAAAAACCCACAAACAAACAAAGCAACTGAGAAAAGAAACAAAAGCCCAGGCACAAAATTTGAAGGCCTGTACATGGTTCGATACAGTCTTCACAGTATATCTTCATTGAAAGCAGTAGAAAATCAAGCTTTCAATTAATTTGTTCAAACTTAAATGACTCGAACGAACTTGTTGCTGCTTAACAAGATTATCGGTCGCTTTGACAAAGCATAGGTTTTGTGGCTTTATTGGAGGATAAAGTTAGAACTTGTTATTGCTCTTAAAATCATCAGTTACAGAAGTGCACAGAGTAGCTTTAACAAACAGCAGGTATCATTTTGTATGGTTTTTTTCTGTGGAGGAATTGATTTTAAAAAATCTCCAACGCACATATTAAAACAAGTCCATAAAAAAAACCTCAAAAACCTAAGAAAGCTGGTCTTGGTTAAATAGATGATCAGATTTGTCTTTAAACTGGATTAGGTAGTTAAACAACATCAGACTTTGACCAGTACTTCCTTCTGAGTGCTGATTCTGGCTGTTGGTTATGAAAAGGAATGGAAAAAGAAGTTCAGTGGTGGGTCTGAAGAGAGATGCTACTGGATGGTGTTGCCCAACAGCAAAATGAACGTCACTTGGAAAACAAGCCAGTCTCATACAAAGTAGAGAGGAAGGTGAGGTGGACGGTAAAGGAATGAAAAACAGGAGCTGTCAAAAATGAGTTTTAGGCCTGGGAGGTAGGCATAAACACTAAATTATTTTGAGCTTCTATTTGTACATACATGGTTGTGGCACAGAAAAACCCTGTATTACATTACATAAATGCTGTATTACATGCTGTTCATCTGTTTTGTGAAATAGGAGTAATGACAGGAGCAGAGCTGAATTTGTAGATCGAAAGGAGGAAATTTCCTCTGTGGATATGTTAATTAAAGTCCATGAAATGAGGCTATAAACTACAACCTATAGATTATTTTCTAGTTACTTTGCTAGAAGGAAAACCAAATTGAGGCAAGCAAAAATACGGTCTTGTAAACAAAGTGAAGTTGTTCCTTGGCCATAAGGTCTTAGTCATAGTTCATCTTGTATCCAACAAAAGTTTTCTTTTGATCTGTGGTCTATCCAAGGACTATGTGGTATTAACATTCATTACAAAGAATTTTGAGGATGGTGCAGCTCCCACTGCCACTTGTTCTCCTGAACTTACCAGTTGGAATAGCATGGCATCTAAGTCTTCATTCATTCTTCATAACTGTTTAATTTTTACCTTTTTTTTTTTTTTTCTGATAACAGTGTTAGCACCTTCAATTTCAGTATTGACTTGCTCTGGAATATCTGATAATAGAAAGCTTGTGTATTTCTGAAAAGCTGAAATTTTTTTCTTGTCTTGGCCATGTTGTTCTTTTTCTGAAAACCGGTGCCCAAAACATCAACCACAAATTCACAGAGTTGAAAACAGGTCTTCTTTAATGCAAACCCATTTCATTCTGTATCACATGTGGAATGTTCTTTTTCCCTGTTACGTCCACAGTGATTATGCAGAAACTTGCCTGAGGCGAACAGAGGGTGAAGTAGTATTAGTCAGAGGCAACATAATACCGGATCATACTGGGAATTTGAAGGTTGTTGTATGTTTTACTTCCAGTCCCCTGATCCTCACAGTGTTGGAAACCCTGAGGTTTCATAGGCTTTGCAGGCAAAGTCTGGTGTCTCCATGAGACCATTCTCGGCTGGTTAGAAGCCTACATTCATTTATGCTAAAAGCTTAGGATTCCATTGCATGTACAACATTACATCCTACACATCTTTTGCCTAGAACAAGGTGTGATTTGATTTATCTGTGGTCTCTCACTCCAAAGACTCTGGCCATACCTTTGTTAAGAGTTACTGGAGTTTGCCTGGGAATCCCACAGAAAGAGTTGAGTCTGACTGTAAGGTAGTAAATGGGCCTCTGGCCCCTCTCCGAATCACACTGCAAGAGTAACTCAGAGATGTTAACTAATGAGGACCCTGGCAGCAACTGACAGAAAACCCTACTGCTGGTGCACAGCTGAGAGACAAAATGGCAGGTACCTCATTAGTTGGATGGGGATACTATATCATTTTGTGACTTCATGGGTACTGCATAATGAAAGTTTAGACAAAAGGGCAGGAACAAATCCGACTAATATATTCTGTATCACAGTATATGCAGTATTTAGGAGTAATTATTGATTGAAAAAATCCCTAATAGCATCCTCTTGTATACCACAGGCACTTGTTGAGGTTCTTGCTACTGTCAATAACTAAAAATAGAGATGGTTATAATTTGATAGCAGTTTTGCCTGCCTTGTTAATGATTTGGCGTCAACTAGCCATGCAAAAAAAATTGTTTATATCTTCTTTGCCTTTGTTCTTAAGATGGGCAAAGAAAAGGTTACACTGAAGCAATAAAAAAGTTTTAAGGGACAGTAAGGAATCAAGTGTAGTTGTCTATTTGCTCCACTGCAGATAAGGTGTGTTGGACACATTCACTTTATTTATCAACAGTTGTGCTCTTGTACCAAAACAGATACCTGTGTCATCTGTGTGCTTTTATTTTCAGTTGCTTAAGGTAAATACTTACCTAATAAAATGTACATCTGGATACATCTTTCTAATTTTTCAGGAGGATCTAACTTTAGTTGGTTGAAGGGTGCTACATGAATGTGCAAGGGAGTACAGAATTTACTCATGTTCTTTTCAGCAAATCATTTGTAACAGATGGATGGGTGGGAAGCCCATCTGCAGCATCATACCGGTTTGAGATGCGGTCCGTCTCCACGTAAATGTCAGAGCAGCTTATAAGGCCTGTGATTCATCAGTCAACTTTGAATTGCTGTGAATGAAGTGTAGGGACTGACAGTATGATATTTTACATAAGTGGAGGGAACAGGAAGTTGGTTCTCTGAGAAACTAACTGTGGGTTTCATGGTACACAAAGACTTTGTCTGACTTAATTAGCTGAGATTTTGCGGAGCTATAGAGAAACCCTCACCAGTGCCTAGGCAAATGTGAATGGTATTCCTGTTCCAGTTGCTTGTTGGGTAGTTCTGTGAAGGATTGCTACAAATTATTTTCCTGTATGGAGGGATTTAGATTATTTTTGGGGTTTGGTTTACTTCTCCTAGCCAGATACTGGTTCATGTTCCTACGTGAATTGCTAAAACTGGAATATGTGGATACTTAAACTGTTGCTTCTTAGTAATGTCTCACTTCTCAGTGCAGTAACTGTTACAGTAAGTCACAACAGGCTTTTTTTTCTCTGAACATGACTACACATGTATATTTTGAGCAGGCTATTGTAGATGTCTTTTCTGTGTTGAGGAAATAAAGCAATAGTTGAGATTTCTGTTTTCTTCAATGCCTGAAGATTTTTAAACCAATGTGCAGTTTCAGCAGGTTCTACTGGCCAAGTGATTTAAACCTTAAGATTACGTAGCTACAGAGTACAAAGACTAAAATATGTATTAATGATGCATTGTGAGCAATACTAGTTGAAAGGCACATAAATAACCTTTTAATTTTTTTTTGTGCCATTCRAACATTAAGGGGAGTAAGGAAAAGGAAAGAGGAGGAACAGGAAGGAAATGATTCAGTGCATGCATAACATTACTGTCCTTTTCTGTATTCACTCATTTACGTACATTGTCATTAATAATTCCGGTTAACCTCCTGTTGAGACAGTGGAGCCAATTGTTGCATCTTGGAGTTGCCATTTAGGGGAAAGTTGTGTGTCAGTTTGTGTGTCAGCCAAAAAAATATAATGACTAGAAGTATTTCTGCCCTGTGTGCTTTTGTTTTGTGGGTTTTTTCCTCCCCAAGTTTCCATGCTATGAAAGTAAACAAGTCACAGGGGGAAGATAAAAAAAAAGGTTTTCTAGTCTGTTAAATATAAAGCTTGTGAGAATTGTTGCATATTGCTTGTTATTTTTGTAATGAGAAGCATGGCAAAAATAGCTTTATTATTAGCAGTCATTCTGTTGTAGAAATCTTCTTTAAAGCTACCTGGGAAATAAAGGCGACATGCTTTGGCAGGTGTGCTTTAATTCTATCTAATTTTGTGAAATATTTTTCTTGGCAGAGACCTTGGAACAGTCGGCGCTGTTGCTATAGACAGTGAAGGCAGCGTAGCTTGTGCAACATCCACTGGAGGACTCTCTAATAAACTGATTGGCCGTGTTGGTGACACAGCATGCATAGGTATGGGGTGTGGGATCTTGCCTTTCATTTTTTGGAGGTATCTCCTTTAAAGAATGTGTAATACTTTTTTTTCTTCGTTTCTCCTTTTCATTAGTGAAACAACATAAATACTAGTCCATCTGAAATGGATGTTTAACATTCAAATGTGTCAAAGCTCAAGCTCCTTACAGCATGGAGATTGCAAGAAAGAATTGGGAGTTCTGTGTGGACAATGAGGATGGGAGTTTCTTTTTTCTGTCCCTTCTTCCATGCTAACACTTTTTTCCTGTGTTTCCTTTCTGCTTCTGATAAAGCTCTCATTTTTTATATCTGTGCTTTCTGCTAAGTCAAAAAATGTAGCATGCTCCATATTAAGATGCTGTTTTCTTGATACTTAAGGAAGTAGGTGTAATTTGCAATTACTACTTGTTGTATCAGTAAGTGAGAATTATAAAGTGACTGGCAACTTTGAGTAAATTCCTATTCTTAAGAGAGCCCTGATAAGACTGCCTCAGAATCTAATAGATGTGGTGTGGAATAAAGGAAATATTTTAAGAGATCTCATATCCAAGTATAAAGAGACACTTGAAATCCTTTTCACAGACTTATTCCTCTTGTGAAACAGACTTGCCATTTGATTGCTTCAGGGTTCTACCACACAGCTGAGATTTGGAAAATAATTATTTTTAGTAAAACATGTTCCAAACTGAAATAGCATTACTGTTGGCAGTATATGATTATTATAAAACTAGTACTATCTTTCTTTTGCATATGAAGTTGCTAACGTTTTGGTACCCTCTGCATTCTGAGTATAATTTTCAGCTTTGTTTCTGGCTGCAGCCTTCTGACTGCAAATGCCCTCCTCTTCTGTAGATCACTTTCAGGATTCCTATAGTTTAGGACATGGGTGTGTGAAGGACAAGTGAAACTGGATGCTGTTGAGCATATTGCTTGCAACTTTTGGTCTCACTAGTCATCTGCAGGATTGGATATAGAAATGCCAGCTGTGCTTTTAAACATCAGAGGCTTTGGTAAGGAGGCATTGACTTATTGTGGCAGTGTTTTTCCACTTGTTACTCAGAGTCCATTAAAAGGGTCTGATCGGATCAAGAAAGTACAGAAGGGAAGAAACCTTCATTGCTCTTCTAAGGCCTCTTTCCCCTCCCCCAAGACCTTGTTTATAATGCTGTGGTATGTTTCTTCCTAGCTTCTGGGAAATATTTTTCATAGGAGATGTGCTAGAAATATGGGTATTGAGCAAGCAGAAGCTTGGTGGAGAACAGGGTGTGGAATGTGCCAGCAAAACACGGATGCGAGTAAAAAAAAGGGGGGAAGGGGAGTTCAGCAGAAGAAACGCTCTGCTTGTGGTGAGGACTTGGAAAATTCTTCAGGGGTGCTTTGTGAACTTTCAGTAGAGCCCATGTTCTTCAAATCTCTTATATGCTGTGGAGGGTAAGTTCCTCTCAAACTTTGGTCAGTTCACCAATGTCTTCACTAGATCTTCCTTCAAATCTTCTCAATTGATAATGTCATGTGACCTGGCATTCTGCATCCCATTACTATCTTGCTCATCCTCAATACACCCTCCCTTGCTGTTCTGGAAAATATTTATGCCCACTCCTGTGGAATGTTGGCCTGCTTCTGCTACTTGTACACAAACAGATCCCTAGTCTTCTCTCTCAGTTTGGCAACTGACTTGCTCCAACTGTTGTTGATTTCTTTCATATATTTCACTTTTCAAACTGAGGCAGAAATGAGGAAGAAGCRTTACTGACGCTTTGCTCCCAGAAATGCACAGAGCTAATGGACCTATGGGAAGAAGTGTTCAGTACCTATTTTAAACAGTGCAGGTCTTTTAAATTGTATTACAGAATATTGTCTTTTCTTTTCCTCTGAAAAGGAAGTGGAGGTTATGCTGATAACCATTCTGGTGCCACTTCAACCACAGGACATGGGGAGAGCATTATGAAAGTGGTCTTAGCCCGACTGATCCACTATCACATGGAGCAAGGTATATTCCAAACTTCCTGTAAGCTGAAATAATGAGGAAAGGAAATGTTGCCTAATCACGGGTTTCAGTTTATATACTGTGTCATCCTAGAACAGTTGTCAGAAGAGTTGCTCTCAGGGATATGTGGATGGGTCACCTCTCTTTAAAAACAAAACAAAGTATTAAATTATTAATAAAGCTAAAATAGCTGAAGTGAACAGAATTATCTCTGCTGCCTGACACCGCATCATGCTTTAGATCAGTGTATATTGAAAGACATTACTGTCTACTTTATTTAACTGAAGTGCTCTTTAATAATTTTTCCCTTTTATAAAAACTAAAATTTTGTGAACAAGAAATAGAAAACAAGTGAAAATAAGAGATATTTAAGGGAGCAGTAAGGGAGGGCTAGACACAGATAACTGGAGCTGAAATAAGAAAGTATAGGATATTGCCTTTCTAATAAACTGTAAAGGTCTTTATTGTAATAACTCTGATTACAGCAACAGAAATTATTTTAAGACTTTTTAACCATGATTTCAATTTACATTTTGTTTTGGAAAATGAACTAAACTGACTGGGTGGGTATGTGGTAAACAGCTGACACAGTATGTCTCATGTCACTGTAATATAATCTGACTGTGGGATGACCCTTTGGAGCTTTACCTTCATGACTTAGTCTGTCATCTAAACCCTTGATCGTGTTACAGCCTGTAAACATAGCCAGACAATATACTTCTGTTGCATGCAGTTCAAGAATCAGTAATATGGATATCGCCATTATTTTTAGAAAGCCGTAGCTTTGGGGCAATGCAGTGTAACTTGCTTTGAGATCAACCAAACTTGAAATAGTTGGAAAACATTCAATTTACATTTTCGTTGGAGAAGTAGTAAATAGAGAGACAAGTAACAGCTGAGAATATTTTTGTTATGCTTTATAGAGCTGTTTGCATACAATGGGTGCATTTCGCTAAATCTCATAGCTGACATGACAGTTTCAGTATAAAATGCAACCTACAGGTTATTTCTCAAAGCTCTTAACACGTTATGCTCTCCCCTTACTCTCTGTATTATGTCCCTAACTATTCAATTTGTGAATAGCTTTGTAAGCTCTATTTAGTCTAAACTGTGTAAACCAGTTTCTTCTCTGGCTTGAAGTTAACTGCTTTGCAAGACTTATGCACTGATAGCAGTTATCTGGCTTGTGATTAATCAGTTTGAAAGGCAAATGAGCCTCAAAAAGTTTATTGAAAAAAGAGAAAAAGAAAATGAACGCACATGTGTTCATGTCTAATTGGTTTGCACTTGTTCACCCTGCCCATGCTTGCTTTACCTTCATTCAGCGTGCCCAGAAGTATAACTCAGCTGCCAGGAAAACACGTCAGCAATTAGACTCCCCCCAGCCCCTCCTCCCAACACGTTTCCATGAAGGCACTGAAAACAAACCCTCAAGTTACTATAACTTTTTGAGTCCTTGAACAGTCAGCTGAAGTTGCATATGTAAGAACAACTATAGAGCTCACATAATTCTGTTCAGCTATTGAGTAATTCACATACTAAAGATCTTCTTTTAGACAAATGCTGCAAAATTTACTTCCATATTTCAGGAGTGAATTGCTTTGCCAGTCTTAACAGCTGTTGGAATGTCTGTCTTATGGTGGCAGCTGTTGTCTTGGTGAAAAATCAAACAGTGAAATACTGACCTTTTGAAGAGAGTGCCACTGACTTGAATAGTCACAGTGTCACTCGTGCATCAGAGAAAGCAGCTTTATCCTGTCAGCCACCAGAGCTGTGAATAATTCTAACTCTGCTGGTTTTATTTGGTTATAACTCGAAATTTGTGGCGAAGATGTGAAGGTCAGTTTTTGTTCACAGTCTAAGCTGCATAACATTACTGCGAGTATGTATCTTAGGGTAAATTAGGCCAAGCCAACTGCACTCCTGAATGTATATTTAAACTTGCAGTGAACAAATATTTTGCAGTAATTACAGGTCTGTGTGTATGATGTACACATTAAATTTGATTTATTTAGAAAATATTCCTGTTAATATGAATCAAGTAATGAAAAGCTAAAGTTGCATTGCTGCTCCTTTGTCTGATGTCTAGTACATTGAGACCTCATCTTGCCCTGATGGTTTTAGAAGTTTCAGGAAGGGTCATGCTGAAGTCTGCTTTTGATAAATTATGCCAATGTGAAGTATGTGCTTTGAACTCTGTTGCAGCTAGTGGAAGTGGAACAGAGATGATGACTGAAATTTTTTATTGTTTTGGTGTGTGTTTTTTCAAATTGTAAATGCTTTAGACCTAGCTTGTGACAAACTGTTGATGAAAACCTTGCAGATTGGTGTTTTTTCCTGTCAAATGATGGCATAAGAAACCTTGAGTCTTGGACATAGAGTTTGTGAGTTAGCTTGTATCAAACACTGAAACTGAATCAAAATCTGAAGCTGTTTAAATAAATATTTGGAGCTGCACCATGCCATAGCAGCTCTTAGCAGCTGTCCAGAGCCTTCCTAAAAATGGTTCCTTTGCTAGACTGGAAATTTCTTGCCAATTTAGTTGAAAGAGAAATTAGATTTGACTGGTTGCATGGGGTGGGGTGAAATTTGAAGGGAAATTTTAAAACTAATGTCAGGACAGATACCATGAAGTGATTTTGTTTTTCTTTTCAGGAATGTCACCAGAGGTGGCAGCAGACACTGCATTAGACTACATGAAGACACGAGTTGGGGGCTTGGGGGGTGTCATTGTTGTCAACAAGGCAGGAGAGTGGGCAGCAAGGTTCTCCACCAAGCAAATGTCCTGGGCTACTGTGAAGGATGATAACCTGCATTATGGGATTTATTCTGGGGAGAGGCACATAAAATCTGTTGATGAAGCACTTGCATCTGAAAGTGAGGGATTCTAAGAATGAAGAATATTGACTGAGGGAGAAGAATGAAGATCTCCAGTTTTTGCTGGAGGACAATGACAGTTGATTTTGTCTTTCTGAAAGATATTTTGGTTCACAGGCATTACCACATTTACAGTCAAAACAAAATCTGGACATAGTTCTTTAGTGGACATGGATATATGTTTAGTCTTTTAATACCTTTGTGAAGTCGGATCCTCCTTTTCCAGATAAGAAAGAGAATGGTTGGTAGGTTTCTTGGTTAGCATGCCTTAATCCTACATTAAAGGAAGGCTGAGCTTCAGTATGACAGGAACTACTTTCCATGCCCATTCTCAGATACTGCTGCCAGGATGATTTGAGAGATAAATACCTATTAATTAAAAGCTGAATTTTGAAAATCCAGAGTCTTTCAAGCAGTCATCCCATGATAACAGATTGCTAACTGTCAGTGAAATACCACCCAAGAGCAGTGAAGAGTTAAGACTAAATCATTGTCACAGGCTTGAGGTAACTGTCATGGAATATAATGAGGTAAAGAGAGTAACTTTTCCCTAGAGAAGGGAAATATGATGCAGTCTAAGGAGCTTTAATGCCATTCATTGATACCAGACCGGAAATCACAACAAAGTAGGCTAGAATATTTCAAAGTATATGTGAACAGTTAACAGGAAAGATACTATTGGCGTAGTATCTGGTGTAGTAATAAAGAAGTCGTTATTTAGATAACTGCTCAAATACAAAGGTGATAGGCAACTTTTAAGTCTAAACATGAGACAGAAATGTGCTGATTAACTGGAAAAATAATTACCTGAAAAAAGGTGATCAAAGCGAGTTGTACTAAAACAAATAAAACTGTCTGTTAACAAGCTTCTTGTGTGAAGTGTGAAACATTGTCTGCAGAGATTTTCTTTTTAAAAAAGAATTTATGTTCTGCATTACTTAAAATACATTTTCTTCATTAAGATTTTGTATTTTTAAAAGAAAAGAAAAATTCTTTTTTATTTTCTGACTCTCAACTATATAATTTTTTTGTGTTAAAAACTAATAGTTGTGTTGATTTCAGCTGGTGACTAGGTTTCCTCTGTGGACAGATTAGTATGTTATAATTGCATGCCATCATTCTGTGGAATGTTCCCTTTACAAGATAGCCCAAATGAACATAACAAAAATCTTAAGTCGTGGTTTGAAACTATTCATAGCTGTGTCCCAACTAGAATAAGCTGTGTTACTGAGTTGGCACTTACAGAATAGTAAGGTTGCCAAAACTGTCTAACTTGCTCTCAACTCTGATCCATGGTTTCTTGAATGTTGCAGGTGACTGGATGGGGACAGCGATTCTTCAAGAGAAGATGGCACAGGCAAAACATAACCATGGAGTAATTATGCAATTTGTTCAAGAGAAGATCATGTTGAAAATAACTATCTGATCATCAGAAGTTCATAAAACAGGAACAGTATTTCTGATGCGCTCTTTGATAGAAAAAAGTGGCCTTCCTTTGAGTAAAAATTAATTCATTTCCCCTGCTGTGCATGAGATACCAATCCTACAGGGCCAGGCTGTTCTCTGGGGGGAAAACAAAAAAGTAGTATTGATAAAGCTTCAATTCCAAAATATTTGTCATCAAGAATCTGCTTTGTTTACCTCACCTGTCCCTGTAGAAGATCAAATTCAGGACAGGCAATAGAAACTATGATCTCTCTGAGTTCAGCCAAAATTCACTTTGCAGCATTATTTTCATGAAATTCCTCAATGGGGTTTTTTTAATGAAAAATAAACCTGGAGTATTTTTTGTAGAGCTAAGTGTTGATGCATAGCCGTGGATGTAGGCTGTACACAAGAATACAAGTATCTTGTCATACTCTGGCTTTGTCAGAAAGAGTGCATAAAAGGCACATTCCTTGTAACTTTTCCTTTGCCTGAAGTTGCTGGAGGGAGACACATTTACCCGGTACTGCTGTAACACCTGGTGTACCTTATTTGTAAAGCTCTGTTTATTTGGTAACATTTTCTGAGTGGATGTTAGTCTGTTCTGGTCATACTCCAAGCTGACCAAAACCAAAGTGATGGTTAGTGTAGCACTAAGYATAAGCTGATACACCTGCTGGGTGGTTTATTGGTGTGGGTTTGGCACTACACTAACCCCGCCAGTTGGCTTTGGATTAGCTTTGAACAAGTTCATTTCAGCCCAGAATGCACCAGCTCCCTCAGCAGCACTACAGACAGGATCTTGGGGGTATCAGAAGGATTAGTAAATGGCTCCTGTGGTTAATTCACCTCAGCTGTTTGCAGGAATATGATGTATTTAATTGTTGGCACTCAACAAAGTGCATTATCCTCTATAGGTTCTTCTGTTGCTCATCACCAGAGTAGCTGGGCACCTTCCAACAGTGCATTAAGCACTGTGACTACCATCTGGTCTGTATGATTTGTCCTGTCTAACCCAACCCTTGGTACCATGCTCTATATTCCTCTCTTGTAAAAAGTGTCTAGTTTTCAAAAATATGCATGGGCTGTTATACCTTTCTAGTTCATGTGGGGCTGGAAATCACTGACTATGCCTTACATATGGATTGATGACATTTGATAATCCTCAGGCTGCAGTTTGCTCTACAGTTCAAGTGATGTCAGCACAGGCAAAGCACTGGTACAGGCCTTCAGGCCCATATGCTTTTCCTCCAGGTAGCTGACCAAATCAATGCTCCTCAGTAAAGGTGTGTGATTTCCTAATCTCGACAGCAGGTAGACCTCTTCTAGGAAAGTGTTCTTCTTCCTCATGAGGGGGAGTGATAGCAAATGGTCAGGGATGTGGCAGACCTTATTTTCAAAGAAGCTGGAGAGCTGGGGATGAGTTTTCCTCTCGCTTTACCCTTTCAGTCATATTCTTTAGCTAGAACAGGGTGAGACTTCATTGCTGCTGATGTAAGACGTTGCTGGTGTTGCACAGGACTGCCTAATTATTTAATATGCTTACATGTCCCCTGACTTTTGTGAATATTGAGAAACTACCCTTTATAAGGGCTTTAACATTTAACAGCTTTTATAAATGTAGTTGCAAGATGCTCAGCTTCGGGGGGATACCAACAGCAGGACACAAAGTTGTGTGTCCCTGCTGTGCACTGCTGTTGGAAATGAGCCTCTAATCCAAATGGCTGTGACCTGGATATCAAAGAAAGAAAATTAGAGGTCTGTTGCCAAGAAACTGGGTGTCCTTGGCATCTAGCAAAACAGAAACAGTTTTTATTATCTAATTAAAGTAGGGCATCCCGTTATTTTATATCATTTAGAAAGCCAGTTGTGGATGTTGTCCTGTTGCTTTCCTAGTAGTCTAGGAAAGGGTCCCTGACCTGCACAGATAGCTGTGATGGGTGTACATATCAAAGCAAAGATGTTAACAAAAGCACCAGAGCAGTGACCATTGACTTTGTTCACATCTTGTTCTGTGTAAGTTTTGCTTTGTAATCTTTGCAAGTTACAAGTAATCAAAACCTGTTCTGTAGGACACCAGTGTTTGGAAATTATTTTTTAGTGTTCTACTTTGTCCTACATTTTAGCTCTGTGTCTCTGAGGTGGTTTTCATTGACTTTGAAATCTAACTTGGCAAAGTTTAATGGCACTCGCTGTTTTGCTTGTTTCTCTTCTGGTCTGCTTTTCCTTTGATATGCTCTGATAAATATTTGCTGTGGGACAGATTTCAATCTCAGTTACGTCAGTATAAATGAAAAGCAAAAGCACARTCACTGAATTCTGTGATTATCCTAGAGGAAGTGAAATCAGACATGGGCTTGCCTGTCCAAAGTCAGTAGCTCTGTATTGAAACAGCCTTGATAACAAGGGAGAGAATGGAGAGGACAGAGAGCCTGCTGTGGGGAGTCACTGCCTGAGACAGGACTGTCGTGAAGATGATGCCCACAGAAATATTTAAATGTGCACACTGGGAAATAAATAAGTGTCAAATGGTTCACATGAAAGTCTTAAGAGCACACAGGGTGAGCAAAGAGTCATTTTGCTTTAGACGTGTAAACCACAAAGGACAGGAATCTCATTTTCCTTTCCACTGCACTCCTTACGCTTGGTTTATTGAGGGCATGTAGATACCCTGCAACCTTTGTGTAATTGAGTTTTGCCAGACCTGGTCACATGTCCTATAACTTCAATTATTTTTTACATTAACATTTTTTAAATTCTTGCTTTTTGGCCTTTAAAGTTCTCCGTGGTTGGAATGAGGCAGTTTTCTTGCAGTTCCTAAGTTCTTCTCCGCTGAGGACAGGATGGGTTACGATGCGGTCTGCGTGGGCTTTAGCCCTCCAGCCCTGCACTTTTGACCCTGTCCTGCTAGAGCTTTACTACAACTTAAGCTATGTAAATGCATGGTAGCATGCAGCTTATTAAATACTCAGCCTCTTCCAGACTTAATGGCTCTGCCAGGTCCTGCCTGCTTAGCAGCATAGCAGGCTGTGTGCTTAGCAACCCCGGCTGCTGTGCGTGCATCCCCATGCACTGCCTTCCCTGCTGCCTCACTGAATATAGCAAATATTTCCAGCTTTTTCTGGAACAAACCCTTGCCTAGGTTTGGTTGTAACTACCACCTGCCAGCCACAGCCTGTGCTAGCAACTGTATTATAACAGCATCATGAGGGCTGACTATTATGGTACACAAAACCCTGGGCTCTTAGAGGTGCTCGACTCATTTCTGCAAGTCGTAGTGACTGTAAAACCAATATACATACCAGTAAATGTAGATCCTATTGTTTTAGCACTTGCTTTTTCTTAGCAATTTCAAAATTTAAAAAACTCATCGTTTCAAGAGCAGTTCACAAACTGCTGCTCTTTTGGGCTGGAAAAGTACACAATTTGCTAGGACACGGGTACTCTTGTCCTCTGTAGGTGGAACTCATTTGCTGCATGGAAGAGAGATACAGCCAGTATTTCTCTTGTTTCCTATACTGTAGAGGGTAATCTGTGGTGGTGTTGGTTGGTTAATTTCTTTGTTTTGTTGGTTTTGTTCAGTAAAAGCTGAAGAAGATTATTGTGACTTTACTTGTCTTTTACTTCAGCTCAGGTAACTCTTCTGAGATCCTTGGACAAGTACCGCTCAGTAGTAAGCTGATCACTCAGAAATTACTATATTGGGGAAGATGACTAGCATGTTTTCAAGTATTTTAACTGAGGAGAAATCACAACTGTTTTCTAGTCTTACTTCCTGAATAAACAGGTCTTTTGTTATTTCTGCGTTAAGCAAATAACTTCTGTTCAGGTGTGGTGTACTCCTGCCATGGACAGAAGGAAAATGAGGATGCTCTCTGGGAGAAAACACTTGAAAAAGGAGGGCGGAAAAATGATATCATGCCAGATGCCCTTGTGGCTTCTGGGCTGCCACCAGGTTGTGCTTCAAGCTTCTATGGGGCAAGGGCATCTGCTAGAAAGTAGATCTTAATTTTCAAATCCAGAGATCCATGGTATGTGTTTTTCTGGAGACAAACCTCCAGAAGTCCTACGTGTAATGGTAATATTTATGTAACAAGTCAGTTCTTCAAAAAGTGTACAGAAGCTGTGAACTGATCTCTGCAGCAATTCAGTGGAGTTTATTTGAACTGTTTTATCTCTGGCAAGCATGCAGGGAGATTAAGCAACTACTCTGGAGCCACCAAATGCATCCGAGGTAGGGCCGAGATTAGAATATTGATTTCTGGCTTCCTCAGTCCCAGGCTCAGTTCACTACATTATGTTGTCTTTACAGATAACATTTAGACAAATAGATCTTGACATATCAAAAGCTCAGTAGCCTCTCAGTAAATTGAGCAGGGCTTTAGCTGTTCAATTCCTGTGATTTGTGCATGCCTCACGTTTGGTCCCAGTAATGTCAGTAGCTATTGTATATTTACAGTGAAACCCACTTGTATCCTGAGGCATACTAGACTTTTTTTTCTCTGAGAAGAAGTAAGCCTATTTATGATATATTTTCCTCTTGTCAGACTGAGATTTGCACATAAAATTTCAAAGAAATTTTGCTACAGTCCTCTTTACAAAAATCTCCACGTTGGTAGAGATTTTGTGCTGACCAACAGTAGCCTTGTTTCACTTTCTAATCTCTTGAGTAAGAAGTCAGAAAAATGGGAAAAGTCCTACATACCCAAAGTTCAAATCCAAGTACTTTTGAAATCACTGCATACCAAGGATACTCAGTTCCTGATATCCAAATGCCAAAGAAAAGGCAAGTATGTACTTGAAAGCTGAAATAAATTCTACACAGAGAATAACTCAGGTATATTTGTATTAGAAAATTTGTCTCCCAGTATCCACAGAGGTGTAAGAATATTGCCATTGCTACAACCCAGGAGACTTCCAAACTACACCTGAGCTTGCTGAGGTGTAGGCCAGAAACTTTTTCCCACATTTCTAAATTCCAGGTATCTCCTCTGCAGCTAACAAAGGACCCTGCTTACTCTCACAAAGCCTACTTAAAGTTTGACAGTCCCACAAAAGCTGTGCTGGTGTTTCAAACATGTCAAGTTGTCTGATAGCCTTCTCCACCCTTCTTTGTTGCTCAATGCAGTAGCACGATGTCATTTGTCAGAGCACCAAAACTGGAGACATGCTGAATATGTGAATACCAAGGAAGTTGTTTCCTTAGCAATAACAGGCATGTGAAAGTCAAAACTTCCTTTCCTCCTCATGTGACCTTTTTCAAAGCAATTCAGCCCAGGGACAATAGGAGTGAATTCCAAACACCCGCAGTGTTCCTGCTCAGCAAGGATCCGCCAAACAGCCAATTTATCTTACCTATTTATTAAGGTAAAATTACATTTCTCTTTATATGTTCTTCACTAGGGATTTGGTGTGTTTATATGTACAGGAAAGTGCTTCTTGAAAGCAGAATTGCCTAATGCCACATAAACAAAAATATAGAATATAAGAAATTTTCTTGCAATTGTGGACCAAAATTTTTGTTGTGCATAAAATCCAAAGTCCTTTCTATTGTCAGGAAATAAGGGCATGAAAACCCTTACCAGCTTGTTTTAATAGCTGGACTTCCCAGATGACATTTTGCCTCTTTCATATAAGGTGAAAATCAACACTCCTAAGGAAAAAAAAAAGAGAAATGGAGATGATTTATGAAGGCAAATAAGAGGAAGATGACATTCATCTCATCCATCCTGCACACAAGAGCAGTATCAGTCCTCTGTTGCTATTCTTATCCTATTTAGTACAGCCTTTTCTCATCCCTAAGGAGACAGCAGTGATAGCCAGAAGTGCTTGCACAAAGCTGCCTGTCCAAGAATCCTGAAGTATTTTCTAAAAGTAGCTACTAAATTTAAACCTGAGCTGTCTATTGAGTTAGGGAACTGTTCTCTCCATTTTTCCAGCTGGGGAGCTGATAGAGCAGGTAGTTGTCAAAAGGTCAGAGAAAATTCCTGTTGGAGCTGGAAATGGTCATTCAGCATACTTTCTTTATTTTAATGTGTGACAAATTGTCTTGAATTTCAGAAAGTCAAGGAAAGTTCTGGTATTATAGTTCTCTCTTGATTTGGTGTTGCTGGACCACCCGCACATGGCCTCTTGCCTTGATGCCCTCTGATGGGGTCTGTATTCAAGTCCCTGGTGATTCACAGACAAGGGATTGTTTAGGTCTCAAGGACCATTGATTATCATCTCACTTTTACTCACACGTGTTGTGGTTTGCTTGGGTTTTCCYCACCGCTTTCAGCCTTCAGTTTTACACTCTAGAGTATAAGTTTTCAGAAATGAACAATGCACTGTGAATAGCTGAGTTTGGATGTGGTCCCAGCAGGCAGGAGAAGAAATTTGACAGGAGACTGTTCCTCTGCAGCTTTCTGTGAATCTGAGAAAGAGATGTGCCATGGATTCGGAGCCTTAATGTCTGGAGGAAAATAGGCAAGCCATCTGCTCCCACAGGTGCTGGCGCATCGGTGCTTTGTGCCAGTTACTCCAAGGCAAAACGTATTGTCTAGCCAAGCATTCACATCCAACAGGGTGTGTAAGTACCTGCGGTGAGGACTTGTTTGAAATCCCAATCCACTCTTGGCAAAATGTCATACCTGGCGTGTTCATGGTTAATGCCAGGAGCTATGCGATTGCTCTGCAATATTCCTGTGAAAGTGGACTGTCATGAGGATGCTTGACGAAGGATGCAAATGGGCTGTTCTCAGGGAGGATGCTTGGCACATGGCAGCAGCCTCTGCCACTGATTCAGCGCCCAAGGGGGTGACATTCAAACTTATCTTTGATAACACCCTCATAGCCAAAGCCAGACATGACCAGAAACAGGGGCAGCTGAAGCAAAACAGACACAACTGTGGTGAACAACTGCAATGAGTCTTTCTGAATATGAGACACCTGTTCTGCATAGGAAACAAAGAGCAGGAGAACCAGGAGGGGAGCAAGCGAGCAGTAGCTGGCTCATGGGTATGATGGCACCGCTGCAGTGTGGTGTAACATGGAGATGGGATTTCTGCTATCAGGAAGCTTAGCAAGTGATGCCATAAGCCCAAAGTACTCAGGCTGTGTGAAGTAGGTACAGACTTGGAATTGCAGTGGTGGTGAAACCAAAGACAGCTGACTGCTCCTAGACAGTGCCTTGACATAAGAAACGAGGACTCAGAAAAAGGCCCCTGCATTTTTTTTTTCTGGCGTGGCAGAAAAGGATCAAAAAAAGGTGTAGGAGAAGCCTAGAAAATCCTCTCTACCAGAAGAAAGATGGCAAAGGGCTGCCCACAAGTCCCCCTCCAATTGTAACTTTATAGACTGGGGTCAAAGTCAAGCCAGGCAGTACCCTGGTGCCACAGTAATACCCAGTAAACTACTGCACTACCAAACAATGSTGATTCTGTTATATGTCACTGCTAAAATGAGCAATTCAGGACTTTTTAAACTGTCTCTATGTTGCTGTTCTGTGTGCAGCGCTTTCCAATCTGCTGTCACCTTGACTAGGGGTTAAGGGGTGCCACTGGCTCTGTGAAACTGGGAAGACACTGTGAGATTCTGGGATGGAGGTGGGCACGGTGAGGTTGTGGTGGGGACAGGGTTCTTGGGAGCCCTGGGAGAACATGGCACTCAGGAAGGGTGCTCCCCTCCCAGCAGAGTCAGAGGAGAGTAGAGGTCCCTCCAGCCTTCAGCCTGCTTCACACTGGAGGAGGTGCAGATCAGTGAGGCAACAAAGCAGCTTTGGCTAACACTTCATCTCCCTTGGACACCCCTGGCCCACCACTATCCATGTGTCTTGCTGCCAGCACATGAAGAATTCAAATTAATTTCAAAGGCTAGAAGTCTGCCAGTGGGGAAGCAGGTCTGCACATTAACCACCGCACATTCCAGGAAGAAGCATAGGCTGGTGCAAAAACACAACAGCAGCAAAAAAATGTGAAAGATGAGAGAGATGTGCCTGGGGCTTGGGGGAGACTGGCACCAAGCTGCCTATGTCCGGTTACAGTGTAACTTGCTGGGGCTCAGGGAATTGTTTTCCTGTCAAGGACAAATTTGAACATACAGGCTCAGCGCATTATAATTACCCAACACAGAGCAGACTGCAAGATATTTGTCTCATTCTGTGGGACTAGGCACAACTTACAGCAATCCCATAGAAGTGTTGTAGGATGATACTCTCAGCTACATATTCCTAATTAATAGGGGTTTTTTTATTCCTGCGTTCATGTTAAGACATGCTCTATTTCTCTCAATGTGTCATTTAGTTCGATAAATGTATTTGAAGAATTACTTAACAAACGTTTAAGCAAAGATTCTTTCAAAGTTTTTGTCCCTTTTGGAGAAAATCTGGCCAAATACCTTTCTGTTCCTTTGTAGGAAAATAATACAGTCAGCTCCTCCTGTGTAATCCAGTTATTGTTTTCGCTTAGTTTTTGCATGCTTCAGTTTTACAATTGCTCCCAGGGTCATAATAAACCAAGATATAAAGAAAATATATTCAGCATATTTTGAAAAATAGCAAGTTATATCCTTTACAGGAAATGTGGGCTGAGGCATACTATACAAACTTTTGTCATGTCCTTTAATCTCACTTAAGAAGGGCATAGTTCAGCCATGCTTGTTTCTTTAGAGCCTGTGCTGATAGGATTTAATTAATAAACCAGGTTTCAGATTCTGAGACTACTATAAAATGTTCAGCAGCAAAGCGACTTTGACAGAGCTGCTTTTCAACATATTATCCTTCTGCTGAAAGATCCCCCAATGAATCCAATATTTGTCTCAAACACTGAAGACAGCAATGACCTGCTATAAAAAGCACTGCCTGGCAGTCAGAGCTTGCTATCATTAAGTTACTGCTACAGCAGCTCATTCCAAACCTTGCTGAATAAACACATGTATTAAAACATTCAGATGATGGAAAAAAATGCAGATTCTATTCAAATATATGTACTATGATGTTTCTAGACTTCGGTTTTTAAGTCGTGTTTTTACAAAACTGTGGCTTCTAGGAGATGAGAGTGCAAGCTAAGGCAGTGCTATATGCCTTAGTACAGAAAGTTTCCAGCTATTCCAGCACAACACTGCTGTCAGTTTAGAGCACTTTTGAAACTTGCTATGAAATGATTATGGCAATAATGAGAATCAAGCAGATCATTCTGCATCTGGAAGAGCTGTTCCAGGTGAACTGCCCAGCAAAATGAAAAGGTCAGTGGCTGAGAATGAGGACAGGATGCAGAGATAAGGGTGGGATGCAGAAGCATGGTAGGATGTGGAGGCAAGGGTAGGATGCGAAGATAAGGGAGGGATGAGGGCCTGGACAGACATGCAGCTCATGTTAAAGGGGTCTTTCACCTAACACCAACTGTACCCTTTCTGTCAGCACAGACACACAACCTTGCCTCTTCACAGTAGATCTCTAGGCCCTTTAGTGTTTGAGAGCCATCAGATACCAGCCAGATTGACTAAATTGAAAAGCATCTCTGCAGGAAAGCAACAGTGTGCTCCAGAACTTTCCTGATGATTAACTTGAAAACATGCAACTACCCAACAAAAAATCTGTTTTTGTGGTCAGCCGAAGGACACAGAAATTCAGCATCTCTACTACTGCAACTACCAAGACCTGACAAACAGGTTCATTACCTGTTCTGCAGGTGTAATGGGAGGACATGGGTCTCCTATCTGTGGTTT
This sequence comes from Amblyornis subalaris, assembly GCA_018881555.1. Lineage (NCBI taxonomy): Eukaryota > Metazoa > Chordata > Aves > Passeriformes > Ptilonorhynchidae > Amblyornis > Amblyornis subalaris. The sequence continues at coordinate 2,190,473 of JACAXG010000002.1, read as the reverse complement.
CACTTGTTCTTGGTGCTCGTCACTTAATCGGGTAGATTTGGCCCTATTTCTGGTTCATTCTTCCTTTGTTCCAATCTGTTTCACAGCAGTGTTTGCGAAGAGCATCTGCCTCTCCAGCATTGTTTTGCATCAGCAGATTTCCAAGAACTTTACAAAATTAAATGTAAGGAATGAGGCGGATTTGGGGCAGTTGGCAGGGGCGGGTGATTAGGGAAGCACTGTTGATCAACAGATCACCCTTGAGAGGAGCAGATGGAAGAGTTGTCACATGAAAACACAGTGTGGCAGGTTCTGGAGTGATAGCCAAGCTGCCTGAATCCTCTGTGGCTGCCACTACTGCTGAAATCCGGCGAGCAGACCTGTTCTTGTGCTGGTCCACCTACAAAGAATAAGCTATGGCTAAAAGCAAACAAATGCTGCTTCAAGCAGCTCTGGTTTCTAGGGGGAACCTAAGCATTTCAGCCCCAATGTGCCAATGTCGTACAGGTATTAGTATGATGCTTTGGGGGTGTCCTCCTCCAATTTTTAAAGAAACTTAAAAGCTACATTAAAAGAAAGCCACAAAATCAAGCACTCGTGTTATACAACATAAGAATTACAGTTATGCTCTTTAATTCTTTGTCCCTGCATGATAGAATCTTTAACTACACTCCACCAGCTATGCTTTTAAGAAAAATGCTGCTGTTTACTTTTACTGGTAATTTACTATAGAAAATTATACTATCATGAATGACTGTTCAATGATTTAATATTACCAATGTAATAATGTGATAATATGTTGTGGCATTACTTGTTCACTCTTTATACTGTAGTTACTGTACAAATGTTTTAGTGAGCAGCAGAGAAAGCCTGAAGCTTGAAAGAATCTTTTGAGAAGAAAAAAAAAAAAAGACTTTTAGCCAATGAGAAAAATTATCTCAGAAAAAAGCAAAGGATGGGGACTAATGACTTTGTTTTCTTGTCCCACAAATTCAGCTAGAGAAGAGGAGCCTTACAAAACTCATATGATACTGAGCAGTTTGTCTTGCAAACCAGAATTGTTAGTTCGTGCTGTTTGATGGCATCTCCCCTATGTACACAGGGCCCTGATCCTTAAAAGCTCATGCACGGTGCATCTGTTTATGTTACACATATTTACCATCACAGAATTCTCCACAAATGAGTAAATCATAGTTCTTGCAATACAGTATTTCATGTTCTCACTCTCTTGTTTCTATATTCACCTCTACTCCAAATTTTAATTTATTAGGAAATTATATGTTTAATATTTTCTGGTCTATTCCTGGTGGAAGATGCAAAGAGCTACAGACATTTACTGTTCCCTTACAGTATTAAAAATATAAATGGTTTTAAATTTAAATAATTATGTAATATCTTGTACCAGGAGAACTGCTTTCTTTGTCTTCAAAGAGGTTTATTAGAAATATTTCTAATTGTAATGTAATTGTTTGCCTCTTAATACTAGATTTTTTTTGCTTTTTACTAATATCAAGGGGTATTAACTAAATAGTCCTGTTGTCTTTAGCAAGACAGCTTAAGGAGAAAATTCCTTTGAAACCAGAAGGGCAAAACTGGGCCCTTCGTTCTCTAAACAACAATTCAAAGTCACATTGCCCTTATTGTTGGCCTTCAGTACTAAAGATTTTTCTCATGCCTGGCTTCACTTTGACTTCATGGCTAAGGTTTCAGTTAGTGATGCTATCACACAATAGCAGAACACAATTCAAAACAACTACTGGAAAAATCCCTACGCTCTTCCAAAGCTACCAGGTTAAGGTAAAAGAAGAGCTGTAACTCCTACTGTGAAGCAAACACATGCACTGAAGCTATAAGGCATGTATCTGTACATCGATTTGCTCATTACTCTTTAGGGTTTTGTTGTTTCAAATGTAAGTGGCAAATAGTTTGGTAACGTGCCTTAAAAACAGACAGAGCTTCTGCATCTTTTGAAAATTGGCTATAGTTTTTTTTTTTTTTTTTTTTTTTTCCCCCAACTACAGCATTTCTCTGGAATTAACTATTGCATTGTTCCATGAAACTTACCAGAAATGACAAGCATATGCTGTCATGGTCAATACATCATATCCAGCCATTTTGTTAGGGAACTCAGGTATTTTCTGTTAGCATATACTTCTTCTACTATGCTACATGGAGGTAAACTCTGGTATTAATAATTATGGAGAGAGAAGAGGGTAACTTATAATAGCAGGGATATGTATCATGAGCATCTCTGTGAGGCACTACATTGAACCCTATCAGTCAAGAATAATATTATGTTATAGTAGAGATCTGAAGTCTAAAAATCACTTTTGATTAAATCATAAAATAATATTTTCTAAGCTGTGTTAATTCTGTTCGAAGTTCAGATGCAAGACAATATTCCAGTTGCTCCAATCATGTTCTTTGAAGGTTAAAGACTACATATCTCTCCCTAATTGTAACTCACTGAGTGCATGATAGAACTACTGAATTGGACATCTGCTGCTGTCCTCTTTACCAGAGAGGCCACTTTAAAAAGCTGTCTGCTGTGCTTTCAAAGAAACCCATTGCTGTGTGCCAGCACTGAAGACAATAGTGGAGGGCAAAGATGTAACCTCTCTTGTCCAAATGTTACATATTCACATTACATCTCCTGCAGATGAGAAACCATCATTACAATGAAGAAGAAAACGAATTTTGGAACAGTGTATTTTTCTGAATTATTGTTTCAGTCAGAAATGAAGTGGCAGAACTGCCCAATCTTAGTATTATTCATTAAGCAGGTTCATTATTGTTGTATCTAAAAGCCAATCCACATCAGATCCTCTTGTGCTAGACATTATAAAACCAAGAGCTCTTCTGACAGTTGGACTATGCAGAAAAATCATTTTGTACCACTGAAATGTGTTGCTTGGAGGTGTGCCTAACTTTGTAACTTTTTTAGTACAAACATTTTTAGAGTAAGAAAAATGGTGTCATATTAATTTCACCCAAACCCTCAGATTAAATAAGCCATGCTACACAGAAACAGAACATTAGCCAGAATGTGTTGCTTGTTTGTGACTGGGAAAAGCCAGAGAAGAGGCAGAGAAAAGTTGTCAGAGCTGCAAGGGAAGGGTGGAAAATGTTGACTGAGGCAAACATGAGGAATGTTTCTTTCTGATAGAAAAGAGACTGGAAGAATGCTAGGAGTACTGAATAAATATTGAAGAAGGTATGCTCTTCCTCAAGGAAGCAGAATTTTGTCACTGCCACTCCCAACTCTAATCTTGACTTGGTTTTCTGGTGGAAATAATCTGTGAGACCATGAGTATTGGCTCAAAAGGGATTTGAGACACATTTCTGGAGTTTGTATCTGAAAAGGCAAGAAGATATTACTGGTTTTGCCCTTAATGTTGCAGTGTGTTTGTCCTTCATTAAAAAATAAAATTAAATGACTGTGCTTTTTCTTCCTTCAAGCCTCCCATCCAGTAACTCCACTGCAAATCATATGCCATGTAACGTAGGTATCTTTTCTTTCCAAATACCTTGTTTAATCTCCTTCTTCCCTTCTGTTCAGTTTCTCTTACAGTACAATAAACCCTGGGCTTTGTCCAGCAGTCCGTGTGTATATATTAGATCCACAACCTTATTTGTATCTATGATAACCTCTGGGGAGAATATATCACCACTTTTTCATCTCACTACAGCAGTGAAAGTCAGTAAAACACAGTTGTTTTGTCTTTGAGCAATGAATTTGATGAGGAAGTTATCTTGGTAATTAAAAATTCCAACCCCCTCCACCCCAAGAACTCTGAAGGGCTTCTTCATTAATCACTAAAGGAGCACCATTGACTTAACATGTTTGTAAGAGTCATGCTCCTAACAAAGTAGACACAATTTTTTGCTAACTCAAAGAACATTTCATTCGTCAGTCTAATAGCTTTCACTCACAGATTTTACAATAATAAACTGTGACTGAAATGAGTTAATAAGTATAGGCCTGCACACCTTAAATATGTGACTGAATGTTATATATTTACCAAACTACTTTAAGTGTAAACCAGTAATGTTCAGGTCTTCAAAGGCCAGCAGGATGGGGCTAACCCAGCCTTCTGATCGATCCATGTGGGTGTTAAAGCCTGGTGAGAGCTCTCTACTGATGGAGTTACCAGGTACCAGCAAGCAGCAGTGCCCATGCCTGCCCTTTAGTCCATGGCAGAAGTGAGATACAACACTAACGCGACCCTCTTCCCCTGTAAAAGTGGCTTAGGAAAGGTTTTTCTCACATTTGAAACAGTTTATGAGGAACATGGCCAATTACCCTGGGTCAGTCAGTGGCAGATCATAAAGGCAATGCAAATCGCTATGTATCTGCTGTGAGCAGTGTCTTACTTCACCCACACATTGTGAAGCTGGACATGGCTTTTGCAGGAGAGATTTGTGCACTATGGGTATGAGTGACTCCAAAATTTTTGCCCTGCTCTGCTGCCGAGATTTGGTTTAATCCTTAGGTAACTATTCTAGTACAAATACTTGATGTCATTGGTCCTTCGGCATGCCTTACGTCTTGTCCAACTTGAGCTGTGGGTTGTTTGGGGCAGGTTTATCCTTGACAAGACATTTGTACCACAATGGCATGACTAGGCTCTGTCACTGAACTCATGCCTGGTTGTAACAGAAATGCAAGCCTTATAAACAATAATAATGCCTGAATCTCTGTGCTAAAACCTGCAAACACCAGAAAAGTACCAAATCACTCAGTAGGTCAGACCTTAATTGAGAAACAGAAATGCAGCAAAAAAATCTAAGCCCAGGCTCTGTTTTGAGATGCACAGGAGGGGTGCTTACACACTGATATTCAGCTCTCAAGACTAAAGGCTGAGAAAGAGGGATCTTCATGCCATGTATGGGAGAAAAATCCAAGTTAGCCAAATCTATTTTGGTTAATCATAATATTGATGAGTCTTCCATGGCCACAAGACAGTGTATGGCGTACAAGCAGGAATTAGCCTCTATTACTTTTATATCTGTGGTATGGGACTCCTACCATGGCAATTGTCATGAAAGGGCAAGAGTCAGAGGTTTTTCCGAGGAGGAAGCCCAGATGGGGTACCCACCAGTGTGCTTTTATTGCCAGCATTCAAAATCAGCACCAACAACTGCAGACTACTTGTCTGCTGCCATTTAGTAACTAAGGATTGAGAGCAAATGTGTAAGGAGAATATAATGAAACAGGTACAAGTAAGTGGAAAGTGGGATAAAATACAACAGGACTTTGCCAAAGGTATATTTTGTGAAGCAAACCTAGTACCCTCTGTGAGCAGAGGGTTCCTGAATTAGGAGAAGGCAGGAGATCCAGCATGACTAGACCTCAGTCAGTATTTGGTACAGGATTACACAGAAAGCTGTTATAGGAGTTGGTGAGATGCTGCAGCATGGGTAAGAAGTTGGCTAAAGGGAGATGCCACAGGGGGAATGCTCCCTCACAGAAAGGAGCTCCAGAAGGGTAACACCTATCTAAAGGGTCACACCTATCCATAGGCATCACACCTATCTAAAGTTTAACAGGGTCATCCATTAACTAAATTATGGAGTGTACTGCTGACATTTCCTGATGGTGCGGCTGGGAGGAACAGCCAGGAGAAAGATCAGGATAGCCTGAGAAAGGGTTTGCCTGAACATGGGGACTGGAATAATGACAGAAGTTCAAGCACCAAGCAACAAAAGTATTTTGAGAATAAACAATAAACACGTCCAGTTTTGAGGTGCATAACTGTGACTTACAGGGTAGGACCGAGTGGTGCATACTTGTGGGTCACCAAATGAGCATAACATAGTGAGAGGACCCGAGGAAGTGGCCTTAAACTGAGACAGGGGAGAATCAGATTAGATACTAGAAAAAGATTTTTCACTGTTAGGGTGGTCAGGCATTGGAATGGGCTGATCAGGGAKGTGGAGTCACCATGCCTGGAGGTGTTCAAGTGTCTGCATCTGGTGCTGGGAGATGTGGTTTAGGATTACAGTGGCAGAGCCGGGTGGCCGGTCGGACTGGGTGATTTCAGTGATGATTCCAAGATACTCATGGGAAAGACAGTGAGACCCCAAGGGGGCCGTTTTCACCTCTGAGGTATCGTTACTATTTCTTCTGCTCACTCCTTGGGTATATAAAGGACTTAGTGTACCCTACAGTCCACAACTGACGTAAAGGCTAGTCAAGGGACGATTTTGGTCTTTACCAACTCCTCTCTCCGGACGCCCAGCGGGGACGCCACTCCGCTTTCCCAAGTCCTTTTCGCCTCCTACCCGTGCCACCTCCCCGAACAAGTCTCTGGGGAGGCAAGCGAGGCAGGCCGGGCGCTGGAGGCCGGGTGCCCGGGGGCGGTGCCGCGGGGGGAACCCGGTGGGGCCCCTCAGGACGCGCAGCCTAGACCGACCGCGGCGAGCCCCGGGCGGCCCCGCGCGCTGCCCCCGCTGGCCGCCCCGCGCCGCGCGCCGCGCGGGGGAGGCGGACCCGCCCACCGCGCCGCGCCCCATTGGCTCACCGGGGGACCCTCTGCGCCCCCCGGCGTCTGATTGGCCGCGGCGGCCCCCCTGCCCCGAGCCGATTGGTGGAGCGGGCCGGGATCCCCTCCGGCGGGGGGGTGGCGCTCGGGCGGGGGCGGCCGCTCGGTCACCTGCGGCCGGGGCGGCCCCGCTCCGCTCCGCCGGCCCCGCAGGGGCGGCCGCGGCGTCACCGCAACCGGCGGGGAAAAGCCGGAGAAACAAAGAACATGGCGAGGGGAGGAGGGGCCTACGCCGCCTCAACCGCCAGGAAGGGCGCTCCGGGGGTGTACAATGCCCGGCGCGGGGCGGGCTGGGCTCTCTTCCCTCCGCCCCCTTTCCCCGCCCCTGTGGCCGGGCTGGCGGGGGGCTGGGTCGGAACGGAGCGGGACGGGGCGATCTGGACTGCGGTGGASTGGGCTGGAGGTGGCTGTTGGGAGTGGGCCCGCTGCCTGCCGCAAGTTTCGCCTGGAGTGGGAAAGTTGGGCGGGACCCGGCCAGGTAAGGAGCGGGCGGGGGTCCCGGGGCACCTGCGGGCCGAGCCGCGCTGCCCGCTCCGCCCGCAGCTCTCGCGCGCTGCCCGCGGGGCTGGCCGGGGCCGCAGGTGCGGCGGGACGGGGCGGTCGTGCCCGGCGGACCCCGCGGAGCCGGTGGGGATCAGGCAGCCCCCCCGTCTGGAAACTTTATGGGAACTTTGAAGGTTGCCCGCCCTAGCCCCTATCTGGGGAGAGCCGTCGCCGTGCGCTGCCCGCGGCACCTGGCCCAAAACCCGGCGGGGCTGTCCGGGCCGGCGCGGGAACCTCCTGAAAAACTCTTCCTAGAATTGCATGGAGTTACAAATCTACCTGTGGAGAGGTGCCGGGACCGCTGCCCTTGTGGAAGGAAAACTCTCCAGCCCGTTTTCTTCTGGCGTCTGCACAGAGTGCGGCTCTCTACTGGTTTTTCTCAACTCTCAAATTATTCTTTAGCTCTGCTCTTGAATAAATATTGCTCATGTCAAAATAATTATAGTACGGTTGTGAGGCCTTGGTCGGGATTTTGATCTTTTTAGTTTGTACTGAGATGGAGACTATCTTTTTTTGTTGTTTTTTTTTTTTTTACTTTTAAACTAGCTAATGATTTGAACATGCAGTTTGAGGGGTGACTTAAATTAATCGTACTGAGCATTCAGCTTTTCAGCGTTTGTTTTAAGATGTCTTGAGCTAGTTAGCTGAAATTTGAATTGTCAGAAGCATTTAGAAGTGAAGAGATAAATCGCTGGGCTGCCTAAAGTCATGATTAATGTCTTCATAATTAATTCAGTTACGGTTCCATCCCCCCCATCCTCTTCCAGATTTACATCCAGGCAGCCCTATTGCATATCAAAAGCCTCTTCTCATTTTCATTTAGTAAGTTATTAGACTTTCAAACTGTTCGTGTTCCTTCTCCCTTTGCTCACATCCTCAGCAGTTGAAATGAAATTTTGGGGCAAGTGTCTCTGTGTATTTGGTTAGACACAAGTAATAAAGACAGCTTAGGGACAGAAAAGCCAGGAGTGTAAATAGCYGCTTTTTTCTATCAAAGGTTAATTAGTTATCATCGTTATATCTGCACATGTAAGTATAAGATGGGTAAAATTTTAAGGTGAAAGTGCACAGCAGCTCTGGAAGGTACTGTTACATATCACCCCAGCTTAAGAAGAATATCTCTTTAAAATGTGTTGACATTTAATTGACCTTTGAAAGTTCATTCTGTTAATCATACTCAAAGCACTAAAGCTATGGTTGACTGATCTGGTGTTCGTACATTCAGCCGTGCTCAGCATATAAATTCTGCAGCATAATTGCTACTTATTGAGCAAGAGTTTCTTTTCTTCTCCGAAAATGAGAAAGTTTTGCTTTGCCTCCGGCTGGGTGCTACGGGTAGAGTTGTGAATCCAAATGCTTTCCTGACATCAGTTGTTGTGGCGGGTGTGGCCTCCAGCCAGGCAAGAAATTCCTTTGCTGAAACTATGTTTTTTTCCTTCCTGAGGCCGCACATAGGGCAAGGTAACCTTGAAGTTTACTTCTGTATCTACTTTAAGTCAAAACACAATAGGTCACTTTGCTTTTTATGTTTTAAAGCTTTTTATGTCTTCTATATGCCAGCTGTTTGAATGGGGAAGGCTGAGTTTAAAAAGGTTGATTGCAGAAGATAACTCCACTCTCCCCCGCCCAAACTTGGCTCTTAAAGTCAAACCTAACATACCCATGCTACCTGCTTTATGGCTGTTATCCATAGCTTTGTTGTAACTAAAACTCGTACAGATACCAAGAATGGAAGCATTACTTATGAGCTTACTGTCGAAAGTCTGGGTAAAGATTAATTTCTACTGGGTTCACTTTCTGAAGGATAGATTTCCCGATGAGGTTAATATAGTTGGTAATAGTTTTTGTGTGTTGAGAACTCATGTCATATCATGAATTTATAAGTCTATCTGTTGCCTTGTGAGAAACGAGGGAAATACTAAATGTTAAATGCAGTGATTCCAAGTAGATCATTAGCTCTTTGGTGTTACCATTGAAAATCAATTAATAGCTCTTATCTTAATTATAAATCTGCTCATAAAGTTAGAGACCTGGCATTGCTGTTGTACTTTTCTAAGCTGTTTTCTCAATGCTGCTTTTGTACTGGAATCCCCTTCCCTAACTGTGAAGTCAGATGTGATGTTCAAGGTGCATTTGCAGCCAAGTAACTGCCCTGATGCTGCATAGGCTTAGGAGCTATTAAAGCCCAGGGAGGGAGTGAGTTTTGTCTGAGTGAGTATTTTCATCAGGGCTATGCACATGGGTTCTTTCAATGCTAAAAAGTGATCCTGTGATTGAGTTTTGTTTACTTTAGTAGAATAGATACAAGTGCCACACGTGATTAATTTCACTGATTCTTTAGAAAGCTGAGTGAAGATAAATATGCCAAGAGCTTGTCTGTACTTTCTGTACAGTTGACAGAAGGAGGAGGCAAAACATCCGGGGTAGCTTAAGGGCTGGAGTGCGCGGATGCCTGACCTGCAGCTGCCCTGATGCCCGTAGCCCAGAGTTGGCATCTGCTTCATCTGTGTGACTTGCTGGAAAAGGCCATGCAAGGTGTCCTCTGTCACCTCAGAGGACAACGTTCAGAGCCTCAGGGCCCAGCAGGACATGTAGAGAGAGATCTGCTCTGCAGCTTAGCTTTTACAGAGGCTTAAGTCTTGGGTCTAGCTAGGTGAAGGTGTCAATCCATTTGTGTTATTTGCAGTTGCAAACACTGTCTTGGAATGAGATGCCTGAGCAGGGTCCTCATTTCCAAAGGGCTCATCTTACTGATTTGAGGGAGTGATTTGAATGTGGTGCCTCTCCTGGGTGGCAGAAGCTCCTGGACTGAGCCTCTCCTGTTGAAAGCACTGGTCAAAGCATGGATGGCATCACCACATGGGCACAGGCATTCAACTGGGGAGGGAAAGCCAGGTTTTGGGTTGTGGCCAAGATAGGCCTAGAGGGGGATTTAAACCTGAAGGCTTCTTGTCCTAGTGTTTGTATTGTACAAAAAGGTTTCTGGTGCTGCTGATTTATTCCCAAACTTCTTATTTTATTGCTGGGATAAAGGACAGATCTGGAAGTTGCACATTCTTGCATTTCAGCAAGGAGTGACAGGGTGAGCAGGGAATTTGAGAACTGTGTGGTGGTTTGGATGTGCGGTACTGGTTCAGTCAATGTTATGAAGGCTACAGTGTTGGTACAAGAACCCGCTGGCAGTAAGTTGTGTGCTTGGAGGGTAGTAGCAGCCTTGGATGGATGTTTAAAGTTTTAATAATATATAAAACTCTATCAGGCACCTAAACCCTTGAGGATTAAGAGGGAGAGTCTTAGGAAGGTGATAGTTGATGTTCTTTGTATCTGCATTCCTGGATTACTCTGAGGAGGATAATGTGAAGTCATTCTGTGAAGATTATGGCATTGCATGAAAGGAATGTAGCATCAGGCCATAAATTAACAGGAAGAGGAAAAGCTCATTTTCCACTCTGGTTTATTAACTCAACCATTTGCACATATAATCCTTTGCACTAAAAACTTGTACTGTATAAATACACCTTTTATAATAACTGAACCTACCACAGCAAACAGATTTTCGTGCATAAAAGTTTCCCCTTCTCTTTTAAATTCAGATGTGTAGAAAATAAGTTTTACATCATTCTCTAAGACTGCTTCTGCCTATGACACTTCATGTTGAATAAAACACATGATAATGTGGTCTTGATCAGTGTTCCACTGTAACCATTTGAAATTTTAGAAGCATGAGTTGGAGACAGGTTTAGTTGCATTTTAACATACTCGCTGGTCAAGGTGAGCCCAAGCCATCCTAATGTGACATGCCTGACATAATCCCAAAGGGATTAGTTGTTAAGACATTTGAAAAATAAAGTCAGGTCTTGCTTCAGTGTTTTTCTTCAGTGACACCTGTTCTAAATTAAAGCTTTTTCAGCAAATTGATTATAAACTTTCTATGAGTCTAAACAATTGAGAGCTGTTTTGGAGCTGTCAAGAGATGTACTCATAGCTCTAATTTTTAGCTGACTACAACATCTATATTTATCCATCAGGGATTTTCTTTACCGTCAGAAACACCATTAGAAAAGTGATGTTTATTTAAATGGAAAACAGTTTCATACATGTCCTGTTTCTTTTTCTGTTCCTTTTTTTTGTAATTTCTGGGCAGTTATTTCTGCTATCAGAAGTAAAATGCAGTTACACAATCTRTTTGCATCTATGAAAGGCTGTGTGGGGGCAGCACTTAGAGTAACTCTTTGTGATTTATACTGAAAACTTTGGGGTAAAGGTGAGGAAGAAGGATAATTCTAAGTTCCCAATGCCTGAAGTTAACAGTGGGATTTCTTTTCACTTTATGTCCTCTTCCTACCTGTCATTTCTCACATGCAGCTCTGTTTCACCTGTTCCATAGGGGCCTTTTCCTCTTGCAGAACTTTCTGATGTGTGCTTTCTTTGGCATGTCTGTGTTTATTACTGTGTAGTAGTTTTTTGAGCACTTTGGAGCTTCCACAGTGTCTTTGCTAGGGCATTTATGCTGGTAAGCCCTCTCTCCTCTTGCTTCATTGGTCAGTCTAATGCTTTCTCATTGCTTTGTAGGACTGAATTGTTCCTCTCTTTTRACTTGGTGGGTGGTTTTTTTATCATGTGCATATTAGTTTCTTGTAGCTTCTGCTTCTGAAAAGTTGGGAGGAAGGACCTCTTCACAGTGATGAGGGTACAGGTTAACATTAACAAGATTCAGGTTCATGGCCCTGTCAGTATGATGTCAGCATTTTATCTGATAGGTCAGAGTGTTTAATTACCAACTGAGGGAACAAGCAAGTGTTTAACTCCTGAAGTTCAGTCTCATTCTGTTCCCTCATTCCATAAGCCTGGTCACACCCAAGAGAAGGGAAGGCTGTTGGAAATAAATGAAGAATGGGCCTTGAGTAGGTGCATTGCCCCAGTCTGTATGTGTGCAAAGTTTGATGCATTTGTTGCACATGAACTCTAGTTTTGTTCTTTAAGTGTTGCTGTTATGTTTTACTTGTGTAGTGCTATGAATAAACAAGCATTTTCTAAATTACGGTAGAACACAGTGTTGTTAACAGAGTTGATTTCTGCACACTTTTAGTGGATGTTTTGCTTCAGGTAGTACCCAGAAGTTCTCTTTCCTTTAGAACTAATTTCTGGTAGTCTTCAAGTACCTTTGGGACAAGAGTAATCAATGCATTGTACAACCTCATAGGTAAGAATGCATAAGCTGAGGCCTTACAGACTCTTCTGCAGCATCTGGGGCTTGTGCAGTTCACTGGAGCACGTTAAGTTAAAATAGTGTTGTGGTCAGAGGCTGTATTTGTTTTGATCTACTGGAGATAAAGAACAAACACTACGATTGTGCTAATTATTCTGAGAGTCTTTATGTCCTAGTTGTGTGTTTGAACTCTGAACGAGGGAAGGTGTGATGGGAAGAAAAAAATTACCTTCCGTGTATTTGCAGGGGAGTTGGGATGGGTGCTGTGTCCTACCTATAAGCAAGCAGAACTGATTCCTGCATTAATTAACTCATCCTGAAATTGGAAATACAAGGGTAAACTTGTAGCATGTGAGGTGTGAATGACYAGATCAACACAAGGATCAGAGTTTAAGTCCCTGCTTTTCTAAGGAGTACAGCAGGGTATAAAATAGTTCCCCAGGGATGTGACTTCAGGACAAATTACATGTCCTGAATAAAGGACGTAAGAAATGTGAGTTAGGAGACAGTTTGCGAAATACAGGACAAAAGCGTTCTAGAAGTTCTTGGAGGATGTTGGGGCAGAATTTTGTGTTTGAAGATGGTTCTGGTCAGCGTAGACACCCAAGCAGACGCTCCTGTGTGCAGGGATCTCAGATATGTGCCATGCCTGTAGTGTGTCCCCTGTGCCAGAAGCTTGTTATCACTGCAGCTGTATTTTTCCTTCCCTGTGAATGTGGACAATGCAGCTGAATGAGTTGTGTGCTATAGGTAGTTTGTTCATGCTGTTCTAAATAAATGTTCTTTGCTAAGCTTAGGATTTGTTATGTTATGCTCTTCTTGGGCAATACTTAACTGTGAGAAGTTATTACTTGAAGACTATATTGGGGACTGTTTTCTGGTCCAATATACACTCTTCATTCTTGTGTTGACCCGGTACATGGTCTTTGTATTTATCTGAAATGGGAAGCCACAAGTTAAGGTGGACTGGAAGGTGACATAGCGGTGCATACTTAGACACAGTTTCAGGCCGGCCGCTGCTCTGCTCCGGGTGGAACAGCAACTGGCTCTTGGCTCTGCTGACAAGGAGAGTAATGCTTTGAACTACCTGGGTGTTGCCTACGTCTGCCAGCTGATACAAAGGGACAGTTAAACCTATTGCATCTTCCTTTCTGGCCAGTACTTAAGGTTTGTGGGCTTCACAGCAATTCCTTCATGACATTGAAATGGAGAGGAGTAAACAACACTGTACTGTTCACTGATGCTATAGCAGAGCATAAATAGTGCTCATACCCCTCCTTAGCCTTCACTTGTTGCTGCAGCTGGTTGGTGGAGAAGACGTGTTTATCAAAGGCATCTTTGTTTCACGTGGCACATACAGAATGGGTTCAAGTACCTTCAAAAGGTGTCAGGAGTGCAAATTCATAAATTATATGCTTTGAGTGTATACATTTCAGTTAATAAGTCCTATGTCCTGCCCTTCTTTTGCTTTTGTTGTGTGCTTATAACCTAGATTTCAGAACTGTCATGTGTGTATTCTCCCTCTACATTAGATTGGTTTACTTTAGTTCTCCTTTTTGTGCCCTTTCTGTGCTCTTCTCAATCTCTATTTCTCTATTTCTTTGGGTTTTGCCTAATAATATAGTTGTGTCTTGTGTGTCTGTTCGTTCATCCATCTGCAAAGGGGTTTATATGTCCTTTTTCCTCTAGAACGATTGTATGAATAAATTCTTTCTCTATCTTAAAGGCTTAACTAGGAAGATTCTGGGGATTTTGCTTTTCTGAAGTGATGCTCAATCTCAGATTTATTGTGTGGTTGGTTTTGGTTGTGTAATCTGTAYGTTTCTTAATATAATAAATAAGAGAAATCATTATGCCTACCTCTGATGGGAAATTTAAAGTGTAGTTTTGCCTTAGCAGTTAACCTTTATCTACTCTAATTGAGAGACAGCTGCATTCAGGAGTAAAGTGTCACTTTAAACACATCCTAAGTTTTAAATGACTGTAGCAGAAAAGGACACAGTTGTAATAATGGTTGTTAAAAGCTATCTGACTTCTTGCAGACAGTCCTAATGATGAGAACTGTGTGATCTGAACTGCTGAACTTCTGGAATTACAATAACTTCTGTTCATGTATGTGATACAGATTCCTGGAAATCTGAGGAGCAGTCTTTGGCGGCTGAAGAATGTAATTCTCCCCGGAGGTGTGGATATCTCTTATGAAGGGGACTGAAGTAGGATCAGCTGATATCCAAGAAGTAAGCTCTTGGGCTTTTTTCTCTAGATATATTGCTAGGGAGGTGCATGGTAGTATTCATTCACTTGGATGGATTAAAAGCTAATTAAAATCCTTAATGATTAGACATTGAGAGAGTTTTGGGATGAGGCTCAAGAAAACTAGGCACTACATGTTGTTCAGGATTTTACCAATAGTTTTGACATCTCATTCCCAAATGTTTGGATGTTTTGTGTCTCATTTGGTGCATAATTTCAACTGCTTGTCTGCAACCGCCTGCTTAGTGCAGGGGGAGCCTGCTGCTTCAGGCATTTTAGAGTTCAGATGCAGTTGAGAGAATTGGATTCAGCTGCAACAGTTGGAGATACTCATGCTGTATCATAACAGCTGTGAACTTGAGTTCGTATAAGTAATGTGGACTTAATCTTCCTGTGCTGTCAGTGACAGGAAGAGGAGGAATAATTTTTTCCCATATTTAATGATGATCTTAAAGTTTTTGACAAGCCAATTTGAAAATGTAAACTATAAAGCAACTTAGGAAATAATTGCCATGAGTTTTCTTCAAATTCTATGTAGCTTTTAATTTGCAATTTTATCTGTTGATATTCCAGTGTTAATCTGATATGATTAAAAACTAATTTACCTGAGTTACCATATCACCTCATCTATGTGGAGGGTAACAGAAAATGTAGAGGCCCTGTGTTTGAATTCTAGGAGCACTTGGAAAGTTTTGGTTTAGTTGCTTTTTTCATTTGTTTGTTTTTGTAGTTCTTTCTTTGTCACCAATAATCCATTCATCTGTCTTGGAAATGTCAAGGGAATGAGAGAAAAGCAGTGGAAAGCTTTTTTTTAACTGAACAGGGCTTAAGTGCTACCAGTGCCCCTTTCTCCTTCTGTGACTTGAACTGTAAATTCATGAAAACATTGAAAAGTTAGAATGTTGTTCCTTTTGTCTTACCTGTATTTGTTCACAACCTTATCAAGATCAGCATGTACCAAGCCCTGTTGATTGCTATTTGAGTCTTGGACACTTTCTTACTGAACACCTCTGTAAGAATACTTTACAAATTAAATATCAGTGGTAAAGACAACTGATTGCCTTGTCTTGCATAACAGTCCATACTGTGTGACGAAGTGCCTYGCACTTTCAGGTTAACCTTGTTTTGACTTTCATACAGATATAATCTGTTAGTGTTTTTAAAATGGAAAGGTGGCCATACATGGAGTGGAATTGCATATTGTTGCTGATATAATGTCCTTCATCTAATTAATTAATTCCAAATAGTAGGATTTTGTAGGCTGCCTACTTTTTCCCCCTTTAAGTTGTAGATATTAGGCCAGTATATTTACAAATGAAATTCTAATTTTAGTGTCATGACTAGGTGTAATTAAGCTGAAATACTTTCATTCTGCAATCAGTGTTTTGTATTTGAGGATTTTTTTGTTGGTTTTTATTTTTTATGATCTATACATACTGTTTTACAGGGTGATTTAAGTGTTTTTCTTAGCTAGCTYGTGATAATTAAGATGGAACTTGCCAAAAGAGCAATTCTCTTTTCCTATTTTTCAAAAGTATTTTTATAGTAAACATATTTTCTTACTGTCCTCTTCTTCAGTAGACCTCACATAGGACTGGCCAGTACCTCCTTGTATTGCCAACTTTGTGAAAAGTTGGGGATCTTACTGAGAGTTTCATGGCTTGTCATGGTACCTCTCCTAAGGAGAGGGTGAGTGGATCCTGTGGCTCTGGTGTGGTATATAGATGCCAAATGCGAGGAATTCTTGGAATGTAGAGTTGTGCAGCACTGATAGAGTTTGCTTTGTTTCCTTAGTGACTTGACCCATTGAGAAAATGTGATTCCCTAGGAAGCTTTAGTAGCTCAAAGTTGATACTGAATAAAGGGAAAGGCCCTAGCATAATTCTGCTTGTTTTCACCTGCTGCCTGAAAGATTAATTTTCTTAACCTTAGTATAGAAAATATAACCCTGAGTTTTGAAAGTGATTTATACAGATCCTTCACACTTATCAGTTTGAGTAAATACGCCACAGGCTTCTGCATTCCAGCTACAGTCTTTTCATAACCTACTCGGTTTACAGTGTGGTAATTTCATTTGGGGGTAAGAAAGTTTCAAGGAAAAACACCTTCTAATTAGAGTGATATAATCACTCTGCTTGCCTGCTGCGGTTTCATATGACTTCAGAAAAATAGTTGAGTGATTAATCTTTAATTTTCCCCATCATTAACTTAATAAGGAAATGGGARATAGAACGAAAAACAAACAGCAGAACTGTACAACCGAGACTTGCCARTTTTTTTTGGCTTTTTCATTTGGTGAGAAATGCCATTCTGCCAACTACATGAAGTGTAGCAGCAACTGGTTAGGTCAGACAATTTGTAGAAATCTTGTAGCAGGTCTGAACTTTATTGAAGCCTTTGCAGAGCTTGCTATACAACTTCCTCCCTTTGCCCCACAGGCCCCTGTGGGCTGGGTGGTGGGGTTTTTTCCATGGTTTTATTTAGACGCAAATATTGTATGAGCTAACTTATAATATCATATAATTCCCTTGCACCCACTTTTCTGTGGGGAAGGAAGCCATCCCAGACACTGTAGTGAAATACCCTTAGGAGGGGTTTGGTTCTATTTTTATGCCGGTTACTATCTTTAGTTGCTGTGCTGATAAGTGAACTTCGTTGTAGAGTAGTGCAGTTCTTGTATGAATGTGACAGGATGGCTCAAGTCTCTTGGAGAACAAAACAAATACAACAGTGGAAGCAGGTCGCTCTTTTTGTACATCTTTATTTAATTCTTACTGGGTGTAAAATAGGCAACATAATTCTAGAAGCGTAATGCTTGAATAGAAAATACGCCTGGCTGTTTGCAAATGTTCCTCTGGAAGCCGTACTTTATTTCATTAGTAAATACTATGAAAACAGTCCYGTATACATTGGTGGGCAGCAACACAGCAACAGAAGTTGTAGTGATCTTAACTAACCTGCTTGGAGGCCTCTGCATGTTAATAATATAAAATAAACAGCCAAGGAATGTGTATTGCTGTTGACAGTGAGCGACTGTAAACATCCTCGACTGGAAGCTGTGAAGCAGCAGATGGGGCTTTCAGTCGGATGTTTGCAGCTGCCAACTGCCACAGACGTCAAGAAATGTTTGACACCTAAAATATAGCTGTCTGTTTAAAACTTCTATTTCATTTATCACCGGCATACGAATTAKGCCAAACTTTTCTATATACTGCTTAATCTTTCTTGTGATGTCTGTGTCTTAATATCTAGAAATCATCCAATCTCTGATAGGAAAAATCAAAAATGGAATCAGGTTGTATTTTTAACTTCAAACTCAGTTCTAAGTTTTCAGAGCTGCTTGGTTGTACAGGTTGCTTGGGTTTGTTTTTAGACTCTGCTAGAAAGTTTGCACAAGATTATTTCACATCTTTATCCTCTCTGCAATGGTTCATTTAGAATTTGAAATCCTAAGCCTTGTAGGAAGCAATCACTTAAAGTACTTCTGGAAACTAGAAGTGCATCAGTAATGCAACTGTGGGGGGGGGGGGGAAGGCATTAAAAGTTATTTTTCCTGGAAGAGGCCCAACCCTGCAAAATAGTGGAGAGGTCAAGGAGATTTCATGTGTCTGGGTTCACCTCTGACGTATCACAGCATCTCAGCTGTTAGAAGTTCAGTGATCTTCCCCTTCTCACTCCCTTTCAGAAAAAAAAAAAAAGAGAAGGAAGTGCTAAAAGTTGATTCATACTTTTCATACTTTCATAGAAGTCAGTTGAGGCAATTTCAAGACTCCGGTCCTGCCAATATGTGTGGGTGGACCCTGTTGCTAAAATACGACCCTAGGACATAGAGAACAATTTATGTGATTGGGATGGTACTTAATGATTGCTATCATACCAGAAAAAGAGCAGTAAGGTTGTAGCACTGATTTTGAATTGAAAACATTAGTGTATTCCTTCTTGAGAGAACATAGAGAAGATATGCATCTGCTTGGTACATATGTTAAATGTCTGTGCTTTTGGTAAAATGAATTTTGTTGTTAATTTGTTTTTTCTTGTTGTCAGTATCCCTTTTTCTCAAATATGTTTGTATGCCTGTTTGTATAAAAGTATGAGAGAACATAATCTAAACATTAATCTATCCCTTTACATTTCATATAAGATACAGATACCCTAAGATTTTCTGGACTTGTAAAGGAGCTAATATCCTGGTCAGAGTTCTTAGAAAACATTATTGACATGTAGGTAGCTAAAACAGTATCTGCAATGTCAAAAAAACATGTTATGTGTTTGAGAAACTTCACTAATCTGTGTTTTGCAAATAGCTTTCAGTGAATATTTGTATACTTGTCATGTTCAAATTATATTGTATTTCAGTAATGCTTGAAGGTCCTGTTAGGATCAGCACTGTACATCATCTTGCACACTTATTGTTCATAGTAAGGTATGAGGTCTCTCAAAAACGATTTACAGTCTGATTCAAGACCGGTGGCATCAGAGCGGAATCCAGATGATGTGGGCAGGGGTCAAACAGGAAGAGTGAGAGGAAAACCAGGGGAACTGAGAGRTGGGCTGAGGAGTAACTGTTTGTGCATTTGTAGGTGGCTGTGAGTTGTTTGCTAATTAAAATATGGGAAGACAGAAGACATATCTTCTTAGCCAGTTAATTATTTGGCTGTAAATATCTTGAAAGATGATGGTTTAGTTGGTATATGGATTTGAAATCAGGACACACACTGATGAAGCTGTGGTTTTAGGTTGATCCTTTTTTTCTCTGCAGACAGAGCGGGTGAAATGGGCAGAGGTTTCCAAAAGCCTTTTCTTGCAGATATAAGAGACTCTGAAAAACTTGTAGTGAACTCCAGAAAAGAAAATTCAACAAATACAGCATTTGACTTAAAAGAATTGCAAATTTAGTGATGTACTGAGCAAGTTCAGACAAGTTCAGGTCCAAGGTAGTTGTTCGAGGTATGGCTTACATGCATTGTAGAAGTAGCTGAATTTTTGGTGAGTATGGCAAAGAAAAATGGAATTACTGGCAACAGTCAGGTTATATTTGTGAATTATAGAGGTGAGTGTTACTGTTGACAAAGTAGAACAGTAATGAACAGACTTGTGGTTTAACAAATAACAAATGCTTAGAGGACTGCTTCTGCAACCTTTCTGGGCTTAAAACTGGCTTTATTGACAACACAGAGAACTTTCTAAGTGACCTTGTAATGCAATTCATGACACTTTGATGCACTTGAGACATGCCATCTAGGCAGAGGATTCTTGACATAATCTCATCATTGGGAAAGCTTTGCAATAGTTTTGAAGAGGATTGAGCAATAGGAGAGGACTTGCATAGGCAGAGTATTTAATATCAAAAGCATTAAGTACCTCCTGTGAAGATTTACATATTGATAATATTTGTGCTTTGGCAGGAAATTCTTTCAATACCCATTCTATTACTCTTCTTCCTGAATTACGTACCGTCTCAAAGTTCAACATGCTTCCTCTTGGAAAATGTCGTAGTAAGTTGGGACTGTTTTCTTCAGCCTCTAATCACACTACCTGCACATGAGGTGTTTTCTTCATGAAAAACTGCTTCAGACATGTAACTTGCTCTTCCGCCAGCTACCTCTTAAAATCTGCTAGGGCTTAAACTTCAGAAGAATTTATGGTGGTTTGACCCTGGCTGGATGCCAGGCACCCACCAAAGCCACACTGTCACTCCCTTCCGCAACTGGACTGGGTAAAGAAAATAAAACAAAAGGTTCATGAGTTGAAATAAGGACAGAGAGAGATCACTCACCAAATTCCATCATGGGCAAAACAGACTCGACTTGGGGATATTAATTGAATTTATTACCATTCAAAATTAGAGCAGAATAATGAGAAGTAAAGTAAAACTTAATAATACCTTTCCCCCGCTCCTCCCTCCTTCCCAGGCTCTACCTCCTCCCCTACAGCAGTGAAGGGAGATGAAGAATGATGGTTTAGTCAGTTCATCACAGGTTGTTCTTGATGATGCTCAGGGAGAGGAGTCTTTCCCCTGCTCAAGCATGGGATCCCTCCCATGGAACACAGTTCTCTGTGAACTTCTCCAACATGAGTCCTTCCCATGGACTAAAGTTCTTCATGAACTGCTTCAACATGGGTCACTCTTCCATGGGGTGCAGTCCTTCAGGCACAGCCTGATCCAGCAATCCCCCACAGGGTCACAAGTCCTACCAGGAAACCTGCTCCACCGTGGGCTCCTCTCTCCATGGGTCTGCAGGTCCCTGCCAGGACTCTGCTCCAGCACAGGCTTCCCACGGGCTCACAGCCTCTCCCCACTGGTCCGCAGGTCCCTGCCAGGACTCTGCTCCAGCACAGGCTTCCAACAGAGTCACAGCATCTTTTGGACATCCATCTGCTCAGGTGCCGGTCTCCTCCATGGGCTGTGGGTGGATCTCTGCACCCCCACAGGGTGCAGGGGAATCTCTACTCTGGTGCCTAGAGCACCTCCTCCCTCTCCTTCTCCACTGGCCTTGGTGTCTGCATAGTGTTCCTCTCACATCTCCTCTCTTCTCTGAGCCAAATTAGTTTTGCACAATAACTTCTTTTCCTTCTTAAATGTTATCATGGGGCACTACTGCGTTCTCAGACTGGCCTGGTTTTGGCCAGCAGTGGGTCCGTCTCAGAGCTGGCTGGCATTGGCTCTGCTGGACATGGGGGAAGCTTCTGGCAGCTTCTCACAGAAGCCACTGCTGTAGTCTCCCCCAGTAGCAAAACCTGGCCACACAAACCCAATACAAGAGTATTAGAGCAGAAATCTTTATTTTCTGTCTGAAATAGCAGCTGGCTGCTAGCTTTGTCTTACCTTAAATATTGGTGTATGTTGTCTTACCTAGTACTTATTGAGATCACTGTCTCTCTTGGAAGGCAATTTTTCAGGCCCTGGCTTTCAGATTTGGGTAGGTCAAGTCAGGCCCTCTTCACCTGTCTACTGAATTAATGATGTATTTTTAAAAAGCTTCTTCTCTCCCCAGCGCTGTTCAAAGGAGAAGAGCAGGTCTTGTCTGAGGGGTCTTGGTTTTGAGTCTGCAGAAGTCGTGTCTGCCAACCAGGAAAGAGGGAAGTAAAAGAGGAAAGTCAACCAGCATTATTTACATGTGCATGCTGTTTATGGAAATCATCTTTAAAATGACAGGGCAACTGTTGGAAAAGGCACAATCCATCTGCCTACATATGTACTTCTTATGAAGAGAATACAGTTGATGATGTGAATGGAAAGCTTTCAGTACTTGAGCTTCTGTTCCTACTCAAGCCACACTCAAAACCGTATATTGTTCAGATATGTGCTTTAACTCTGCCTGAAAAGTGAGTGTTTAATAGCCATGTTTCTTGAGAAGTTCTCTTTGTTAATTATATGTGAAATAAGTATTAAACAATGTGCTTGTTTTGTTTAGAAACAGAATAAAAGAAGATTAACTAATCCTGTATCACTACAAAAATCTGAATCAGAAAGGATGATTCTTTTGAGATGAAGTGAATTGAGTTAAATTTGGCATATAACTTTTTTCCCTTTAAGTAGTAATTTATAGACCAAGATGCATAAACTCCATTTTTTTTTCTACTGACATATACAGGCTGTTTTAGTTTTTTCCTAAATCTTCAAATAGTTGTTATGAAACAAATAAATGAACAAAGGATAAGGGAAGGAAACCACGTGCCATGCAGTGACATAGTGTTTTTCCAGATGATAGCTTGAGGCATCTTTTGAGCTGTGGATGTAAACATAGCTGCTTTTATTTAACAATACATCTCTTAATTTAATATGGATAGCCAGCATTTTCCTCCAATTCAGGCTTCCTGTCATTGGCACTTGGATTTTTCCTGTGAATAAATTGGCAATACTTTCTGTAACTTTGTCTTGTGTTGCTGAAGCATTTTTTCTTCCCCCCCTTCCTTGTATGCCCTTTGATTAAATACATACCTCCTTTCATAGTGCAGAGCATAGAAAATTAATTCAAGAACTTCTGCCTACAGCAAGGCAAGAGTATCAGTGGAAGAGAGGGATACTGCTCAGAGCAGGTTTTTTGYAATCTTCTTTGGGCATCCAGGTGTATTTCAGTCAGTAGTAGGTCTTTCAGCATCGACTTGGAGGAACTCTGAGCCATTCTGTCTTCATTGCGCTCCTTTTGTAACACTTCTTGTGTAAGGACAGAGGACTTGCTTTCAGCTCTCCAGGATGCTGTGGAGAGATCTCGTCTCTTTGCTTTTACCATATCACTCATCTCTTTGCCTTTCCTTGACTCACCTTTATTCATTAGATGCAACTCAAACTGCTTGCTTTTGTCTTCATCACAGCCTATACATGAAATAACTCCCACATCAAGTTGTTCTGTTATGCTGTTATTCTCCATTATGGACCTGAACTTTTTCCATCCTTTTCAAAGCTTTTTGCTTGGTCTCAGAAATAAAAGGTTAATCAGTCAACAACTTTCTAACTACACTGTAGTAGTAAAAGCTTTGGGAAGAGTTTGTGCACTCTGCTGAAGGCCATAGACTGTTAAGAGATGTCCTTACAGTAATGTTTATAGTACTTTTTTTCCCTCTTGCCCTCATCACCTTCTGTATACTTAGGGAATAGCATTAATATTTTCATCTTGCAGTGTTGACTTTGCAGAGTTGATAGCTGCATTTCTGATGTATGCTGCTATTTCTGGGGAAGCTGTCTGCTTTGTTCTGCGCAGAACGGTGAAAACATTTTACTTCCTCCAGAAAGGTTTTCACCATTCTGCATAACAACTTGTATATCCTTAGTGTTCCTTTATATGTATTTTTATATACATATGCTTGAAACTAATTGTGTTAAGAAGTTCCGCTATACAAGGCTGATATACTTTGCCTTTTATTTTTATTTGTGTGTGTGTACAAATGTATATACACACATACATAGCTGTATCAGGGAAGAAGGAGAAAGAGGCTAAGGAAGCTGTGCGAATGGCTTGGAGTTTTTTCCACCCATTGCCTAGATGTGCATGCTGAGCAGAGTAAACCACCCTTTTGTTTTAGAATTTCTTAATACAATTAGTTTCTAGTATTCTGCCTGTAGTTTATGACATTATTACATGAAATATGTGCTCATCTAAAGCTTTTGCTCATAAATTAGTGGTTTAAAAAAATAAAGCAGCTGAATACTTAGTCTGCTTACATTCAATACAAGTGCTGCTGTTCTTTTAGGGCAAGGATCTTATTAGTTGTGTCAGCAATTTAATTTATGGAGGCTAGAATGACCTCTCTAGAATGAGCTAGAATGAAGTTCCTCTATTTTGATTGTTGAAAGCTATGTAACCTTGAAGCCTTTCTACATATCTGATGTGATTCTGAGATTCATAGCAGTGATTAATTCTCTAACTGTAAATGTCTCATCAACATTCCGAAATGTTTTCAAAACATACAGAGGGGTTTTCGACAGCTTAAACAGTGGTGAAATAGCAGAAAGCCTACGTGAGACACATTTACTTACCACCTCCTTGAAATTGTACCTGCTATAAGGGTTTTTTGTCTTTTGTATGTGTAGTGATGTCCCTTGAGATGCTCCGGCCAGTCATTGGAGCTTCTATGTAACGCATAGAAAGCAGTGAAAGCAAGGAAACTGGCTTAGGTCCTAGATTTACAGGGCAAGGCAAGACCCAACTAGGAGCAGAGGAATAAAGCATATAAAGTAACACTCACATGGCTCTGCAGGGTTGGCACAACGTCTTGTTTGCTAAACCTCCTCCAGCTCTTCTTAGAGAAACCTGCTTGTACAGAAGCATCTTCACAAACACTTGAAAGACAGGTCAGACCCATTTGAAATGGCTGTATATATTCTGCAGAGCTTATTAGGTGAGCCCCAGGGCTATGATGTACAGTTCTGTAGCAAAGGTGACCCTAGAGATGATATAGCAGCCATTTGACAGGTCAATAATGCAGGTACCTGTGAATCAGTTAAGTACCTCAGAAATGCTTATTTTCTGAACACATGAGCATCTTCACAAAGAAACAAATAGGAATTAACATTCTGAAAGTAAATATGGTAGTATCTTAAGGTGGAAAACCACTAGAAATGTGATTTCTCTGTCCCACAGTGGGTTAGTGTGGTTATCGTTTACCTTTGAATACTCTGTAGGGATCCTAATTGTTCATGAAAGTTGGTAGGAAATGTCTGTGACAAGCATTAATATTGCTGAACTTAATAGAGCTGTGCTGTAGTTAAATATGTCTGAGCTGGACTGTTCTAGGCTTACATTAATGAATAAAAACAGGCCCTTTTACGTGACAGTTTTATATGCTTTATTTTAGATATCCCATTTAGGAATGGGATGACTTGTCCCCAGTTGCCCTGCTTGTTTCTCTCCATTAGCTTCAAAGTCAGTCTGCAATAGCTACCTCAGGTGTGCGTATCTTTGCTCATAGAAGTCCGTTTGTAGTCAGATGAATACAATATCTTTTTCTCAAAGGAGGAAATTCAAAAGGTAGAAAGCTTTTGAACAACACAAGGGGAAAGATGAAATACGAACTGAAAAAGTGTAGCACTTTTGAATTGCTTACAAAAGTCTTACTAGTTGTGGAATAATCCACAATCAAGGAAGATAGCAAAGATAAAATGTCTGAGAAAAGAGGTGGAAACGGCACTTAAAAATATTCTTTCCCTTCCTCCTGCAACAAGAAATCCCTAAATAGATGTCTGTCAGCTTTTATTCCATGAATATAAACTAGCAGATAATGAAGCAATCTGTAAAATTAGTAAGAAAATTACGTGGATGGAGGGAGGACAGCTGGACAGTCAGAGAAAGAAAGAAAGATTTTTATTAGAAACAAAAGTAATTTTAATGTTGGTGCTCGTGACCGAGTACAAGTCAAAATTATATAGTAGTGCCTAAAGACAATACTCTATAGATTTATCAGATGTTTGATAAGAAAGCTGGGGCTTAGTCAGATACAAATGTTGATGGCATTCTTTCAACTCTAGCAAGCCAGGAGGATGTTTAACAACAGCTATTAAAATACGACATAGCTTAGAAGATGCCAATAACTTGTATCAAGGAATTGGAGAGGAGTTAAATAAAAAACTCTGTGGGTTGCTAATCTAAAATTAGCATACTCCAGATTACAGATGGAAACTAAATTGTGCCAGGGTTTAACTGGGTGAGTAGAGTTTATGACTGCTTATGRACTGTCAGCTTGACATGGTTTTGGACAGAAATACTGAAATAGGACTTGGAGACTTGGACCAAAGTAGTTAAGTTGAGTAGATGCTACTGGGAAATGGAACTCGTATATTATGTTGTCTTTTTATTTTATTTCATGTTAAGTCAGGCAGATTGATAGCCTCATACAAACACTAGCCTTTATGATATATTCCATGATATTGGATTTGGCAACCTAAATATCCTGATAGAAAAAACTGAAATAGTAAAAAATCTAGATATAATGTATTTGAGGGATTATAATTTGCTGAACAGGTTTAAAACTTTTGATAAAGAATAGTCACTGAGTGGTATGTTTCCCTGGAGTGGAGAGTGGTAGGCTTTGATTCTTTATTTTCTCTTGTTGGGTTTTCTTTTTTTCTCTAGAGAAATCCACAGGTATTCCTGTTATCTTGCAAGTGAATTAAATATTGGAAAGGTACAATGAAGATGGGAATGGGTCATATGGTAGTGTACTTTTATCTTTTGGGAAGCAGGGTGGTACTGTTCACCTTGAATGCAACCGAAATACATACATGTACACATTTAGAAACCAGAAATGTAGAGTATGTTTATACATCCTCCAGGATGAATTTATAACAGTGAGGAGTTAGAAAAATGATACTATGTAAGCCTGAGTGGTATTTTGTACTTTTCTGAAGGTAGTATGTGCTTTGAGGATAGTTGGACCATGGTTATGACCTAGTACATAGCTTCTGTGTTGGAAAAGGGAAGGCAAGATTGCTGTCTATTGCAAAGTAGTGGGCAGTGTCAGGAGATGGGGGAATAGAGGGAGGCTTGAAGAGTAAATGTCTTGCTCAACAGAAAAAAAAAAAAAAAAGGAGAAAAAGTAAACTAATAAAGCTGAAAATGTGGAATGGACAAACATGGGAGAAAGAGTACCAAAACCCTTCAAAACAAGTGTTGCAGATAATGTTTTTGAAACACTTAAATATTTCCACTCAGTTTTTTGTGTTGATCAGTAGAGCATGACTCTGTCAGGCAAAATATGTCACCAGTGTACCTCTGATGCATCTGATCAAAAGCATTCCTGCGTGCCTCACTGACAGGGTGGAAGCAGAGCATTGACTGGCCCTGTGGGGAGTGAGGGTGCGGACAACAGTGTGAGAAGGATCAGCCTTTAACTTAAGGTGTCCTAACAAGCTGTACCTTTGTGTTTAAGAGAGAGACTGGATGCTTGATATCTTCTCAAAATCAAGCCTTTAGGATTCATCTCCATGCAGTCAGCAAAGAATGCTGGAGTTTTTTCATAAAACATGGTTGTGCTGTTTTGACCCCTAAAGAGGATTGTCAGTGTCATCTTACAGCTCGTGWTGGATGGTATTTTTGAAAGGGATAGAACTTGGCTATATAAAAATAACACATGAAAAGTGTCATTTGAGAATTCAGAGAGTTGTCTGGTCTCAGACCTGAAGTAGCTGCACTATGGATTACTTCTAACACTTCAGCATGCAACACCACTATGAGCTGAGGTTAAGAGATCAAATTCCTAAGTTAGTCAGTCTCTGATTCATCTTTAAGCGTTGTTCCAGGTCTTCAAAGTAAGCCAAATTCTCTACAGCAACAAATGTTTCTACTTCTGTGAGCATACTGAACAAGTAAATAAGTCCAGCAAAATCTAAATGCAGTTTGGCAAGACAGGATAATGCTGGAAACACTTGCCAAAATTGCCTTGGCAAAAGTTCTTCTGTTTTTAGTAGATTTGGAATAAAATCTGACAAGATCTCAGCTCTCCCTCCATGGGAACTGTGTGACTCTCCTAAATATTCTTACTATTGGGTAGATTGTGTGTAAGGAGTATAGCTATAGAAGCACAGTATCCCTTATCCAAGCTGTGAGACCTGGGTTATAGCTATATTAGCAGAATCATTCTGATGCTTGTTAAATAATGGGAAAGTATGCCTGTAAACATGAAGGGGCAGTACTTTCTCCAGTTTAAAACTTAGTAGTTGTTCTGTCCCAGTCCGGCCTTAGTGAAGGTCTGATTTCTGTCGACAGAACATGGTCAGGAGGGCTTCTGGGTTAACAGCCGGAGGATTAATATCTTCCCTTGGAAACAAATTCCAGAAGATGGAACAACCAAAAAATAATGGAAAGATGTCTACGCCAATACCCTCCAGTGTATTAGTTTTTTCTCCTTCAAACTTCTAGTGGTGCTGGTAGTAGCACAAATACAGATTAGAAGCCACTGTTTTAGTTTAGGCTGTTTGCTAACAGTGGGGAGTAAATGGTTTGGGGCATTAGTTAAACTTTCCAGGCATATGTGACAATATGGGAAATAATATTTTTACACTTTGTTCAAACAGTAAGAAAGTAAAGAAAGATAAATAGATTATGGCAAACAATAGCACTGGGGCAGGGGATGAATAAATTGCAGTCTAAAGAGAGCAAGAGAACTGCCATAGAATTTGAAAGTTGTCACAGGCCTTGTTTCCTTTTCTATTTCTTTTTGAGTTTTGAATTCCTGACCTGACCGAGCTGAATATTCAGGCTGTAGCAAGATGCTGGTGTGGCCACTGATGATGCCTAAGATGGGTGTTCGAAGCAATTTAAATCCCAGAAATTAGACAGGATCTCCCTCTGGAGGTCTTAAAAGGCATCTCTGTCCATGCAGGGAATTTTGTACTTATTTTAGAAAGACTCCATCATTAAGTTCCTAAACCTTGGAATTATCCTGGATGAGGTAGTTGCTTCTACCTCACCCTGGATGTTTAGTGGAAGTACAGTCAGTATATGACAAAACCAGACTGGTCACTGACTGAATGGAGAACTAACCTGTTTTATGCACCATACTAAAAAAAGTGGTTTAAGGCAGTTCATGCAGACAGGTTATATAGAAGGTTTTGGCAAAAACGTTCTAGTATAATCTTCTGGCAAGTGAATAAGGGATTTAGGGAAGAAATTACATTTGGCAGCTTCTTTAGAATATGGGACGCTAAAGAAGTGACTGCAAAGGCCAAATCTCTTGCATAGCACCAAAATCACAATAAAGAACAGCCTGAGTATTCAACAAGTAATAGCTGTATTCTTGTCAACTGTCAAAGGATGAAGGATGCATTCTGTTCATGATTGATGAAGAACATTGAAGTTTTATACTTTTGCAACAAGTTTCTGTGCTCTCAGTCTTCACAGTTGGTGAAAATGTCCTTGGTAGAGTCAGTGGGGCCTGGATGGTAGCCCTCTGGTCACCTGCCTAAACTAAGTGCCAGTTAGGATCTCTGAAGTGTTGGTAAAAATTGCATAATGCTAATGGATACAAGGTTTACGAGCCTAGGCAACCGGAAGTGAGGTGAAACTGCCAGGACATTTAAACTGACAGCAGTTGCCTATGTCTAGGTACCTGAATTACACCCCAAGTGTCTGCTGTAGAGTAAGCTGAATCTTTCGGTACGCTTTTTAGACTGTAGGGGACTGTATGGTTTAGGTGTCTTATTGTCTGTCTTATTCTTTTTGAATCTGTAAATAGACAGGCATACCTGGATAAAACCTGTGTAAGAAGTTCTCAGAAGAATCAGGATTTCGCCTGAGAATGTCAAAATGGTGTAATTTTTTATAGATCCATGCAGTGTTACATTGTGGTGAAGTGTTGACAGTGTTCAAAGATAATCTGGCATTTCATTCCCAGAGTAAGTCTCTTTTCCCTTGAGTAAGTCTTTCAGGATTTAGTATGGCTTTTATTCTTTTTGCAGCTATATTGTCCCTCCTGTCTGTTGGCTAATCCACGTGGATGTTTTTCTCTAGCTCTGTGCAGAACACGTGGGAGCTTTGTAAAGTTGCTAACACTGTGTTTGTTCTCTACCACCTGACAGCCTAAAGACAGGAAGCTAAAGGGTTTCAATTTCAAGATGGATCAAGTGGAGCATATTGGAAACCTGTAAACTAGAAGTCTGATCTCCCCTCTTTTTCCCCTTAAGTCTGCACCATAGCAACTATCTACACAGAAGGATTTCATGTCTTGTGTGAGGAAATCTGTAAAGAAGCCTTGTTGTTCTTTTGTTCATTTCTATCACAAAGATATTTTATACAAATATATCTGGTGCTGTCCTGGAAAGTTGGGTGTTTCACTCCTGGGAGGAACTGACTGCGGATACCAGCTTTGTTAAAAGATGTTTTTTTTCTGTTGACATTTCCTTCTATGTCAATGTGCTGAGCTGAGAATGCGATTGTAAAGGAGATGTGAACTCGTACTGAAAAATAGCATTCAGGTTTCCTAAACTGAGCATTTCTCCTCCTCAAGAGGAAGATCTGCAGGTTTTTCATGTTAGTAAAATGGAATAAAAGTGGTAGCTTTAGGAAAAGGAGAACATGAGTGTTTCAATACAGGGTTTGAATAATTAAACTTGGAACTTGACACATTTTTGCCTCAGGCATTTTGCAGTTGCTGCTTATGAGAACAGTGTTATTTTGGAACGTTTCAGATCTTCTGTCAGTATCACTGATGTAATACTAATTTAGCCCTTATACTGCCAAGTGGACATACATTGAGGGGAAGAAGGCATAACCGACTCTCTTAAGACACAGGCAAAAAGCTGCAAGCATGAAATAAAAGTATGCTRGTCATCTTCCTTGCACTAGTGTCAGCTGGACCCAGGTCTGTCTACCACTTTTCTGTGGTTATACACATGAATTTTCTCCACTGCCAGCTAAATGTTTGATGTTCAGGCAGGTGCTTGCACAGCAAGTCTGAAGTTTAGATATCCCTACATGGGTACTCTCCTTGGGTGCACACAGTTTCTCTTGCGTTCAGAAGTGCTTATTGTCTACGACTTCTCCTGACTATGTAAGTGTACTCATTCATTGTAGYTAAAACAGATTTAAAATATTTCTAGGAAGGGTATTGGTGCTTTAAGTCCTTCAAACTTCTGGCACTTACTRTCTGGTGTCTTGGGACACAGACTTGGTTGTATCATTGTCAGCGCTTCTCGTGCAGAGTTTTCTGAACTGATGGCAGACTACACTTGCTGGGTGTATACATTTAAAGGTAGTGTCATATGCATTCTCCTCCATGAAAGCTATAGAACAAGCAAATGCTCCTAACTGCATCTGTAGAGTGTCCGCTGTCTGTTTTGGATGCTGGTGAGCTATCTTTTTTCCTAGAAATTCAGCAGTTCCTAGTAGAATGTGTACGGTTCAACTTCTAATGTACAGATAAAGCATTTTTGCCTTAGAAGTAAGTAATTTTTAACTTTTCAAAGATATTTCTGTGGCTGCTGCAGATCTGTCATGTGAAATATATGAGTAGAAACAGGATGTGCTAAAATTGCATCATGAACTAAATCAGAGTTGTGACATCTATCGTATATTGAGAAATAGTTTGCATTGAATTTCTTGAACTGTCTTACGGAATATTTTACAGAATATCAGGTTTTACTGAAAAGAACATCTGAAGGTATAAATCCTCTAGTTTTCATTATAAGCAATAAATCATCACTTTGATTTGATTGCATTTTGCCTTATGTTGCTAATACTCTGCCTTAATTTGCTGGAATTGATTTGTGAAGCCAATTTTCTCCTCCTAGGAGAGAAATATCAGCTGGTGCGACAAACATTTCTTTGAGCTGACCAAAAAAGTAACTAATGTATCTTGAATGCAGTAATGCTTGGAGGCTAGAATATATTACATGTTTTTACTATGGTTTTTTGTCTGCTCTCATTTTAAGCCTGCAGACACTTGGAGCAATAAGAGTGAAATACTTGCATTTTAGAAAATGAGGTGTATGCTTTCAGATCTGCTGAGTGAAATTACTGTTGTTGCAATAAATTCTAATGCAGAAGATGTGTCAACTCTCTGTCTTTCCAAAGAATTTGAAGACATGATGTAAAATTGAACATAATTTAATCTTGGCTTCCACATTTATCACTTCAGAATGAAGGACTTTTTTTGTTTAAAAAACTGAAATCTGAACCCAACTTAACTTTCAATTTCCTCTTTGGTTCCTGTTTTAGCATCTCTTGACACTGCTCTTGTGTTGGTGGGACGTGTCACGTTGCTGCGCTCTAGGGAACAAAGTTTCCTGGCACTGGCATGAGCAGCACCAGCACAGATTTTTTGTTATGAAGAGGGTGTATATGTTACCATGCTTCTAAAATTTGGGTTTTGGCCTCTGCTGAAGTGTCCAATGGTGATGACAGAATCATTTCTGATACTGTCCTGTGGTAACTTCAGTGCGATTTGTGCAGCCTGCTGAGTCTGTGAGCAAGAAAAGGTTAGTTGCTGCAGCCTTGAAGAGAAAGTAGAGTATGTCTAGCTGGAAACATAAGTCAGGCAAGGAGGGAAAGTAGACATCATGGCTTTTTAACTACCATCACAAGGTGTTCTTACCATTTTGCATAGCTTCCCAACAACCAGCCTGTGTGGCACTTGCCATCAGCCCTCTCTGGGTTTGTGTTAAGCACAGAAGGTAAAACCGGGATGTTGCTGAACTCTGCCTAACACATCAGTTCCCTCAGTAAGACCCATAGAATTGCAGCATTGGTAAAAAATATCTCTAGAAAGGAAGTACCCAAGCTGCTTACATCCCTTTCTTCTCCCGCTAATATTTGGCAGGCTTTCACTTAGCTTGGTCAGGAAGTTATCTGAAATAACTAGCTGCCTGCCCTCATCTTTAGCCAGAAAGGGCACAGGCAGAACTGTATACAGTTGCTTTTTTTTCTTTATTTATGTAAATTTTATTTTATCTTATTTTTTTCCTATGCGGCATCTAAGATTTCCTGGTGGTTTAAGACTTGGGAAAGAAAATAAAGCTTCTCTCCACTGCTTGGTTGGATCTAGAAAAGGTTTCTTGCAAATTCGGTTTTCTGAGAAGTAGCCTGTTATTTTTTGTACAGAGGGAAGTTCTGGAGGTGAGTAGCACCATTCCATGTTAGCACAATGATTCACAGCCCTGAAGAGGGGAACAGGATGAGATTTAGCAGCGTCAATGTGGGAGGCACTGGGCACAGAAACTTTTTAAGATAGTATTTCTATTGCCAACCCATTTACTTACAAAAATTCTTATGCTGGAGCCTGTCTCTGCCCTTATCTTCTGCTGCTGACCCTCGAGTTTCTTCCTTCCTGCTTCTTGGATGGAACTTGGATTTTCATGTTTTTTCTAACTGACGCTTCTTTGCCTCTTGCTTCCTGCCAGCGGTGTCTGTCATAGTCATCAGGCAGGTTGTAGGGCTGGAAGTGAGGTAGAAACAAGAAAAAAATGTGGTGCATTTTTCTCTTATGCCTGTTTGCCTTGTCTTGTACATTGACCATATGATGTTACGAGTTTGATTCGTTGGCAAAATGCATGCTGAGAGCAGCTTTCTGCTGTGTTCCTGTGTTAGTAACTGTGACATTGAAACCACTTCAATTACCAGATGGACTGGGTTTTCCAAAAGTTATAATTCTCATGAACCTTCTGAAAATTAGAGTTTATATTTATATATCCTACCCTTGGATTATAGTTTTCTGTATTTATTTGTTTAAGTACAGGGTACAGCGTGTGCTATTTTGATGTACTATTTTTGATGATCACTGTATTGTTCCACTTCCTTAAAATAAATAAAATAAAAATAGACTAATACTTAGGAGCATGGTAAGTGGTGAAAGGTTGATACTAATTAAATAAGGTTGTCAAAGTGCATGTATGAAGAATTACAGATGGTGCAGAACATTTGTAAATACTTTAGGTACTCCACCTTTATATTTTCACAAAGTTTGGGCAGTCTAAAGTTTTTCAGTGCATTTAAAAAAAAAATTGAAACAAATCCCACAGGAAAAAATGTGTTCCTTCATTTTATATTGACACAACTTGGTCCCCTTATGTGCCCATGTGGAAGTTAGGCAGCAAGAGGAGAGGTGGGGATGGAAATATAGAAGTGCTGCTAAATTGGTACCTTTCAGTTCCTTTGTTCAGCATAAGATTTACTTTAACCACAGTAAAATAGATATGGTTTTTAAGGAAGCCTCCATATAAAATCGCTAAAAAAATGTATCAGCATTTGACTAGTGCTTAATTTACTACTTTTTCATGGAAAAAAAAAATACTGCTGCTTCTCTTTTCCTTCAAACTATTTTTGTTCTAAAGTATCCAAATCTGTCCTATCGGTGACGTTGCTGTTTCTGTAAACACTGTCCATGGGCTGGCTCCAGGACTCTTGTTTGTTCAGAGCGTGAGTTGGGAGACTCCCTTCCAATGGAGGAAACGGGACGATGTGTTAAGCTTTCGCTGGAGATTGTTCACATCCACAGAATCTATATCCTCTGCAGGCAAACAGAGCTTGGATCCATGCCACAGTGTGTCCGTGATGTTAACGAGCAGGAGAAGCCGTGCCTGCTTCAGCAGCAATCTGCTAATTCAGGGAAGGGGTGAGAGAACAAAGTGGAGTTTGATGAAATTTAAATGCGACACTTAATCCTGTTAGCACACAGAGGGAAAAGTTTTTTGTTCCATGGAGGGGAAGGAGGGATGCTATTGAATTTACCTGAAATCTATGCATCAGGAAGAACCATATCAGATGGAATCTGGGTCCATGCCTTGTTTCAAATACATCATCTTTGCCAAACAGAAACTTCAGCTGAGTTTCTGTAAAACTGAAGCCCTGCTTGTTTTCAACCTGCAGCAACTGTTGTTTAATACAGATGAGCAACTTGATCTTCTTGGGTTGCTCACATACCATAATGATGAGCCTCACTGAAATACTAATAAAGAAGTTTTAAGTTTACTGCCTATTTAGGAGAAAAGAAAGTGTGCTCAGGTGAGGTTTTTTTACTGTCTTTTTGGTCAAAGTGTGAGTTTATTGCTGAAAAAAATTGGTTTTTTTCAGTTTCAGCATTGCTGTTTCAAGTAATGCTTATTGTTTCTCTCATATTTTTCTTGGATGTTGCTAATTAGTCAGCCTGAGCCTAAAATGGGTTAAATTACTTCATAAGTTGTCAGTCAGATGTTCAGTGTGACTGCAGCATGTGTTGGTGCTGAGCACCATGGTTTCTATGAAGTGCCTGGCATAGTTCTGGATTGCAGTGGGTAGATGAACCKACCCGTGAATGGGTGGAGCGTGGAGAGAGGCAGCACTGCTGGGACTGGTAAGTGTAGGCGGTGTGGAGAGGAGGACTGAGGGAGGCTGTGGAGGTGGAAATTGCGTTTCTGTTAAGACACAATGTAGAAAAAAGCACGAATGAGGYTTAATAGAAACTGTAATGTGGGGTGCGGAGTCTGTCCTCACGTGATACTGGAGGTAGAGAAGATGGCTTACTAAGGGCAAGGATGATTGCAGGCCTTGATAGGCCTAGACCATGACTGTAGCTGCTGTTTGATTCAGCTGAGAAGGGACAGTTGGCCCTATGCGGATATAAAGACTTCTTAGAGTATTCTTTCTGGCAGTAGTTTTCTGAATGTGTTCCAGTCACAGCAAGATTTTGCCTTTCCTTCACTGGAGAATGTTGTGTAACAGCACACCCAGAAGAGGAAGGGTTGGTGAATGGGCTGGAAATGTAAGGATCAGTTGAAAGGTCTTTAATTTAGATTTTATGCATAAAGAATTTGCAAAACTGGGTCTTTGGCTAGGTCTGTGGAGTTGCAAGTATTAATGATGTGTTAGAGTTAGCAGGCATATTTTTCTTGAAGTGATGGAGAGATGAAGAAGGATTTCATGTGTGCCATTGGACACAGATTTGGAGTAGAGGCAGTTTTCTGGACCACAATCACAAAGGGGAGGGTTTTTTTTTTGATTGCAAAGTAGACCACCCAAACGGAATGTGCAGAAGARCTTTTAAGGATCTCCGCTTTAAAAACAAATGGAATATCTTCTGATAGGAAAGGAAGAAAGGAAGGAAGCAGGGGGGTAGCAGAATAGAAGAGCTGGCTCTGGACTGTCTCAGAAAAGATGAGTGGCAACTTAAAATACACAGAGGTGAATAGTGCAAATATCTTTGGACTTTGGCAAGAATACTGTTAGCTAAGTTAACGTGAAGAAGATCTAGGATGGAAATAGGCAAGTGAAACTTAAGGCAACTACTGTGCTTACAGATGAAATGGAAATCTGGGTATTTAAAGGAGAATTGAGTGATCTAAAAGGGGGGAAATAGCTAAAAGATGAAAATTCCCTGATAATGCATACTTTGCCATTACGCTTATTTGTAAGTCCTTGAAAAGGGGATATAATTAAAAACAACCAACATAACTATTTTAACGTGGTTATAGTAACCATATGACATAGGAAATGGCTTCCTGCATTGCTTAATTCTTACTTGTGAATATAACAGAACTCTTAAACTAACCGTGGCAAGAAAAATTGAATGTACAAGTCTTTCAAGCATAGTGCCAAACTGCACTGCTACTTGTCCATGTAAAAATGACAGCATTTCAAGTCAGCAATTTCCCTTTACTAAAAGCATCTTTAACTAGAACTTTTTTCATTGAGGACAAAAATGTGTCCACCATTCTCCATCTGCACGGTCATGCCAGTACTGCCACGTAACTATTGAAATGCCAGCCTCTGTCAAAGTCTCACAGTGTGAATGCCATTTGCCACAGTTGATTCAGTAGCAGAGCTAACTGCTTGGTGGTTGTAGARGAAATGCTAGAAGCTAGCTGCATGTAATTTAGGTAATACAGAGAAGGATCCAAAAACCTCTTTAACACTCAAGGGTGAACTTCAAAAGATTTTGGGAAATTAAGTTGTACTAAATAGTAACTGACTGTAAGCTTCTTTCCACTCGTGTTGCTGCTGATTTGAACTCTTCAGTAACTTTTAAGTGCATCTTTGCAGTTTTGCTTCTGCAGAAGCTGAAATTCTTTACGTTCTTAAAACTTTGATTTTGGAGAAGCTGTTTTTCTTGGGTGGAAGGAGACAGCTATTCTATTATTCTGGCATAGTATGCAAGCTGGCTGCTGAGTTATGTACTCTTGCTGCTGGTAACGTTCTTGAGATGTCCTGAATAGAGAGTAACTGGAATAGTACTTGTCGCCTGGACATAGCAAACTTGGTCTGAGCAAGTGGCACATGTAAAATTGAGACACTTGGGTTTGGTTTTTGCGTGTTTTGAATGTGCAAAAAGTGGGGGAAAAATGACTTGCGGAAGAGCTGTTGTAGAAACAAGTGTTTACGTGTAGAGAATTTGAGGGAGAGAAGTTAACAGAGAAACTATGAGCCTCAAGGGTCTTTGTTACAATTAGAGCCAAGACTTATGAATTAAAAATTCCAATTTAGAGAGTGCACATAAATTACCTCTTGTTTTAACCTGACAAAGACATGCAGTTTTATGGAACAGAATAGGAATTGTGAAAGGTTTCCTGATGAAACTCAAAAGCAAGGTGAAACATGCTTGTAGATTTTCTATTTAATTAAGCACTTAGTCAGGTTTGCAACAAACCTTGCCTTTCCTCGAGTCGATGATTAGACTCCTCCGGAAGAAACTTCTGAGACTACAAAGCTCACATGAATTGAAGGGAGGTTTCAAGGCTTTGTTTAGGTATGAAATTAAGAGGTGCTCTACTTTAAGCGGTTTGGGGGTTTCCTGTGAAGCAATTTACTTAAAATTCTTTTTTTTTTTTGCATTTGCTGCTGCTCAGCTTATATACTTACAAGCAGTTTGTAAGTTCAAACTGTAAGCAGTTTGAATCTCCCGTTCAAAATTATATGAGGTAAATCTTTCAGGGTGCTGTCTGTCTCTCTGCTTTTTATTTCTCTGTTTCATATTAATATCCCAAGTTATCCAACTATCTATGTCAAGAAAATATAAATGCTCAGAAAAAGCCTCTGTGTATCTGTATTTCTATTGCTCTCCCAATTTTATTCAGCC
Organism: Amblyornis subalaris; assembly: GCA_018881555.1. Taxonomy (NCBI): domain Eukaryota; kingdom Metazoa; phylum Chordata; class Aves; order Passeriformes; family Ptilonorhynchidae; genus Amblyornis; species Amblyornis subalaris. The sequence goes on along the minus strand of JACAXG010000002.1, from coordinate 2,152,967 downwards.
TGAGATATGAAACTCTGCAAAGGAAATCTAAGAGTGTGGTAGGGTTAAAACTGAAGCTAAAACCTCAGAGCTGTGCTGAAACCACCCTATAAGGCAAGACAGATATTTCAGTAAGTTCTTTTCCTCACCATCATCCTAAAAAGTTAATTTTCTGTTCACAGTTTTTAACTCACCAAGTTTCTTTTAATTATATCATTTTTTAAGTTCTTTGCTTTGGACTTAAGAATACATATGCACTTAATTGATTGCATTTGGTAAGAAAATAAAAGAGACTTTYGTGAGATTGTGCAATAAGCCAGTATTAAAATTATAAACATGATTTCTTACGTTACTCTTATGCCTAAGAAATTAATTTCAAGCAAAGTTTCCCTGATGTAAATTTCTACAGGTCAATATATGTTGCTTTGCTTACCTGAATATTTCTCACAAAATGGGAATCAAGATGTCACTCTCATCCAGTAGTTCTATGCCAAGCAAAAATTTTAAGTTAGGTTTCTTAATCACTTGACAAGTCTATTCTTGGTTTCTTCAATTTCTGATGTTCTCTTAATACATATTTTTGCTTCAAAGTAAGACTTGTTGATTGTGGTAGGACAAGAAGCTTGATCTCTAAACTAGCAAAGCTGAAAATTCTTGCCAAGACTAAATAATATAGATTATGTTTGGGTTGGGAGAGTGGTTTCTTTCCTTTTTTGATTGTTTTTAATCTGTGCACCAATGGTCTAAAGTAAGGCCTGCTCTTTAAGTAGCCTGAGAAATCTCTCTAGTTAATAGCTTTAGTAGCCAAGTTTGTAACTGAATTTGGACATGGAGCAGAGAAAAAAGTTTATATGCCATATAGCTTGCTGAAACTAATTTCTACCATCAAGAAATCATAGATTCTGAAATTTATTTACGTGAAGAAGTTAGATAAAGGCTGCTGTTAGAAGTTTCAAGGAAAAATCACCTCAGCCAGGGATGCTCTGGGAACACTTTCCTTTGCAACTCTTGTAAAAAATCAGAGATGGGGAGAAGGTGGAGGGAGCCTCTGCTGTAGCACGGGGACAGACATGGTAATACTTGTTTTGCAGAAAAGCTTTATTTAGCTTAGCAACCTCATTGCTAACTATTCCCTGACACTTTGCAGCATAATCTAAGGAGACTAAAGCTATTTAGGAATAGAGGGAATGTGAATGTGTGGGGCCAAGACTCAAGCCATTGCCGGAGAGTATGGTCAGCATGAGAGAGGAGGGCATTGAACCTTAATTACAGATTATTTAATATCAAGCTGGTTCTTGTCCTGAGGCAGTAGAAGTTTAGGCCTATTCTTACAGCTTTGTTGGTTTTTATTCATTTTGATAACATGCAAATGAGATCTATTTTGTCTGACTCTTCCATTCAGGACTTGTGGAATGGCTGGATTTGTGTACCTGGACAGTTTGGGGAGATGTTAACTAAATACCCTTATTAGCTTGGACTAGGTGGTTGTACTAGCAATTCTCTAGGCTATACTGACATCTGGTGGCAGTTTATATATTTATATAGTACTTGAAATGTTTCTCTTTCAAAGGTGGGCCAATTAATTACCTGTCTAGAATATGCTTGCTTATGTATTTTGGRCTGTTCCACCTTATTTTGTGGCTTCTGTGTGGTGGCCATTCTTTTCCCACTGTCTTGATTCTGATTCTCAGAGGAAAAAAGTTTAAAATTGTTGAAACTAATCTTTCTTTTACCTAGTTTAAAAATGTATTGACTTTGTTTTCAGATGGTGTCTTACAGCAGTTACATGGAAAAGTAAACATTTTTATTTTCTTTTTTTCCTTTTCCTTCAAATAGTTGCAAGGTTCATGAACAAAATGAATGGGATAGTCTTTTTTCCTTGAAGTTGAAAGGAGAGCTRAAGGAGAGCCCTGAGATCCACCTCTGTTTTTAGGTCTTACCTATCAGACAGAGACCCCGGGGTTCCTCTTTGCATACCCAGATATATAAATGTATGTTTCTAAAATGGCACATAGAATGTTTAAGACGGGGAAAAACAGAATTCGTTGTTATGGGCTTGAAGTAATCTTAGAAATGTGCCAGAGTGTTTTTTAGAAAGTTGATAGCAAATCATTGTTACCAGGACCACAAGGTGTTCACTGAAACTCTGTGGCCTTCCAGGAGCAGGCAGGTGAGAAGGAAAACTTGGCAATTTTGAGGGAAATTTTTCTTCATGTAGGAGAATAGCAGTAATGAGAGTTTTGTGGTTTTCATGGCTACCACATAGAGATGGAGACATAGGAATGGGAATTTGCCAGACTCTAGCTAAGCTCTAAGGATGCCTGACAGTGTGCCTGCTCCTTCCCAACTCCAAATCTCAATTCTTACTTCAAACTGACATGGCTGTTACTCTACATACTGGCTGCTTCTTGAGGGGTGGCTGATCAGGGAAGGAGGTAATTTGGGAGTATCTCCAGATGTAAAGACCATACAGTCTCCAGGATTCCACCAGGCAAAGGAGGAAGAGTTTTAAGTAGCTTGCACCGTTCCCTGGGCCTGATGCTTTTTAAGCTAYTTGTATTCAGGACAAGCATTTTGCCCCTCAAGTGGGTCACTGCAGGTGGATCAGGTAAGCCTTTTTGTAGGCAGATTAGCCTTTCCTGTGTGCATTATGGATTTTGAGGAAGGTTTTGGAGACAGTTTTGAATTTTTGTAAAAGGCAATGTAAGAGAGCCTACTATATAAATAGTGCCTCATTAGTTTTGCTAATGGCATAATATTCATAATGTTCAATGATACTTGTCCCCGTTTTAATGGTGTGCCTGATGCAGAGGTAGCAGAAAGGTTGTTTTTCAGAGGGCCATGAGTACACAGAAGGTAGCATAACGTCAGGTCGTCTGACAAGGCTGTAAGAGAGTTAGACCTTACACTATCTATAATTTTCTCACTGTTTGCAAACAGGGTAATTTTTCTTTATTTTCTGTTTCTCTGCTGTTAGGTGATATAATTGAGTGGTTTTGGCTATAGCAAGTATTCTCTAAAGTGAGCTGTGAGTTATTTGTGCATGTTGGCACCCAACTAATTGTCATTACCAGAAATTAAATATCTAACTTGCTAAAAAGGGAAGAGAATACATTTTGTTTTCAGTCCTTCCCTTTTGTGCTTTGTTGTGAARTGAAAGCAAATGAATGACTACAGTCTGTTAATAGTGTCGCATTTGTTGGGCAGCTCACAGTCTCCTCTTTCTGGGTGATGGCAGAGCAGTACTTTAGTTTTGGGTTGTTAGTTTTTGTTGTTGCACTGCATTCTTTTAGCAGCCGCTTCTTTCGTAATTCTCTATAGTATATTTTACAGTCATATCCTTCCAGTGCAGGATAGTGAAGCCAAGGGAGGGAGAGCAGGTTTTAGGACCAGGTAAATAACTGTATCACTAACAGCTTGCYTCTTGGACATCTGGTGGAGAAAGCTTTTTTTGCAGCAGTTAATCCTTACTGTTGTGATAGCTCTGCTGAGACCACGGTCACTTGTGTGGCTGTCTGTGCAGGTAGTGCCTTCCCTTAGATCCTTCAGGGCAAGGGTTTAGCCTAGCTTTCTGCAGGACCTGCTGGCAAATCATCAGCTTTATTTCTTAGACACCTACAGAAGGACATGCTTTGCAATGAAAGCTGAGGCAGGCAGGTTGCTGTATCTGGGTACCTAGACACAGATGAGGAACTGTGCCTAGCRAGTGGTAGGCATCTATTTTGGCAAAGGGATGTTATATATGTAAATTTTTATCCCTCCCCAAGTATGTCACCTTAGACGCATCTTTGACTACATAAATRTTAGTAAAAAGGAAATAGCTACCTGAAATGATTTGGAAGTCAAAGGCAGTCAATAGAGAAGCAGTAGAAATACAGTGGACCTGTGCTTAAAGTCATCATTTAATTGCTGTCATGTTCTTTTGTCACTTGTTTTGACTGTAGGCCTTTTAGAATAGGAATTACTGTGTTGAGTATAAATGAAATTCTTGCCAAAAGATTTCCTTAAATTGTTCGAAGTTATCTGGTGCGCCTTTCAGAAGCACATCTGAAATATATATGCAAAACTGACTTTTAAAGTCCTAAGTCACTTGTGTCATTCATTTAAATGCTGAAGCGAAAGAATATATAATAAGTTTCAAAAGTGTTTGGCATTCTGTGAGACCAAAATATATTGCTTAGTTTTTATTCTGATTTTTCTTGTTCTGAAATTCTAGGTTGTCTTTGCTTCATGTGTTTGAGTATTTCCTTGTCATTGCATTATTTGCCTTGACAAGTTTTCTTCCTTTGTGTGCTGACAGCRTATTACTGCACTGGCTCTCATAAATTTTCTTAGATATGAAGCCCACAGCTCCAGTAGTTTGTAACTTATTTTAAAAGAAGAATTTTTTCCTGCTGTAGAAAAAAACCCAAAGCAAACAGTTTGGGGTTTTTTTTTCCCTGCTACTTACTTTTTAGCAAATACAATATCAGTGCTTTTTGAATTTACAGAGTTGTGTGGGGTTTTTTGTCTTGGGGACATACTGACTTGCTGGGAGAGGGGTCATTTTTTTTTGTTTCCATGTTTTAAACTTGGAATAACTGTTCTAATGTTGGAGTCCAAAGTAAGTTAATATTTTCTAAGTCAACTGTCTGGTTTTAAGCCCTGAAGTTTGAATTGTACTTAAAAAGTAATTGTAAATAGYAATTTTAACCAACGGTAATAAAAGATGCCCATCAAGATGATATCGTGATTGATGTCTTAAATAGAAAAAAAAATCATCATAGCCCTTAGAGGATCAAAATAGGATCTGTTAGCAATAGAAATATCAGATGCCTGTCAGCCAGAGATTGAGTGTACTGTGGTAAATTCCATCAGAGACTACCACAATATTATTTTTCAAATTTCTCTTGTAAAGRGCTGAAGTGCCTTCTGCAAATCATACTTAATCTGGAAAACCTTGAATGAGAAATGTAAGGTCTCTAGCAGCAGTTCATGTGGGATTTCAAAACCAGCTCTGCCTCCAGGAGGACCTGGARCTAGATTACCTACTGAGATGTGTTCACATTTGCATTACTCTGAGATTTACTCCTTTTTCTTGCTCTGAGAGAGCAGCTCCAAGATTTTATTTCTGCACTTCATGCTTTTGTATCTACTGCCGGATTCATTGTTGAGCCAACACCAGGCTAGTCTGTTTCTTGCGGGGTTACCTACCTGGCAATCTGACTGGTGTGGCTGCTTGATTAAAGATAGGGATTTTCCTCTTCTGTTGTGTGCCTTAGAGAGATCCAACCCACGGACCCCATCAACATGTAAAGTTGGTGGAGTGTTTTAAGAGAAATGCATCTTCTTAGTGCAGGACTAGCATAGCTTCTTTAACTGATGACCAGAGAGATGATTTATTGAGGACAGACAGCCCGATAAAGAAAACTTTTAATTCTTGCAATTGGTGCCTTCTTTGCCCTTGCAGTCCGTATTATTTTATAGCAGACTAGAAGATAAAGATGATCTGTGCCTTCAGATTTATTTCAACTTTTGAGGTTCCTGCAAATCTCTAGGTGTTCTTATGAATGGTCAAGTGCAGCTTGCAATTACATAGACCCCTTCTTTTCCCTCCCGCTGCTGTGGTTCTGTTTCTTGACCAAAGGGATTCCCTCCAGGCACTGGGCTTTTAGATATCTAGCCTGATTTTTAGAAGTACTGGAATGATATGTAGGTAGTGGTAGAGGAGAAAACTCTGCAGTTACTTTGGTCAAAATGAAACATACTTTACGCCCACAGAAAAGCAGTTTCTTCAGAAAGCTGGCCAATATACTGTGCTATAAATGGTGTTCATATGATGATGAGAACAGTGCTAGTATTGGGGCAACCCTCCTATGGGTTAGGCTCTCAGCTAAAGCTCCTCTACCATTTCAAAAGCAGATTAACTTTTCTTAAAGTAAATTACTGTGATTCTGTAAGACAGTTCAGGTCCCCAGTCACTTGAACATGTTTTTTTGCACATGCATTGTTTTTTACAGCAGAAATTATTAACGATCTGGTCCCAAAGTATTTATTATGTTGTACTAAAACCTGTTTAAGTGGATTTTTTTTTTCTCTTCTGAGGATTTTGACTTTTTTTCTACATGAGAAAAACTTTTTCTTCTTTCTGATTGAATTATTTTTTTTAATTTTGTTTGGGTTTTTTTTTCCCCTTAGAGGTGATGCTGTTAAGGAAACTGAATACTTAAACTATTTCTGAGAAGAAAGTACAGTTTCAAATGTACCTAGACTGCTATTAACGGCTACATGTTGTTATTTAACCAAAACGTTCAATTTACCAAGCTGTATATTTAAAAGTATTCTTTTTCTCACAGTATTCAAAGGTGTCCCAGAACCATCATTCCTCTGTTAATTATAAATAAGCTAGATAATGTACGAATTCTGTGAGCCAGCACTCTGAATATTGCTTTTAAATTGTGTTAAAAGCTTCCAGTCCTTTGGAAATTACATGATGGCTTTTGCTTGTGGAATGCAAAGACCATTCTTCTGCTATGTGCACTCATTAAAATGGTGAATTCTCTGTTTTCTGCAGGCACAACTTCAGGACATGCAAGAGTACTTTGGAGTGAACTGGCAGTAAGCCTTGCAATACCGTGGTGGCAATAATATTGGCTGTCCTCTGGAGATGCTGAAGCTCAGCTTCATTTCTGACTTCTTAGACCTCCCAACTTGTTCAGAAAGGACTTAACACTGATTTGGATTCATACGGTATCCAATAGTCATGGGTATGGATTTTTTCCTCCCCTTACTTGACATCTGCATGTTTCCTGCAGTCAGTGATGAAGTCCGTACTAGGTCTGTTGACATTTGGTCGGTTCTTGGGAGCTCTGAGTGACAGGTATTGTAAACATCCTACACTCTCAGCTGTGGAAACTAAGAAAGCTGGGAGAAGGCTGTTTACTCTCCCTGCCTTGGAAATCGTCTGGAGGGCAAGGATGGAATATTGTGTTGATTGTATTTCTGACAACCTGTATTTCATACTCTACGTTATGGTGTCAGTAAACAAATTATGTCATTGTATCACATCATCAGTGTCTTGTGTTCAGACCAAGGTCAGAATAGCCTTATGATATGCTTTAGCTACACTGCTGGCTTGAGGGATACTTAATTAGTAGTAATAATACRTTACAATGCTTTCATCCTTAAGCAGTGATTAAAACAGATCTGCCACTGCTTATAGGTGGTGATATGTAAAAGTTACAGTGTGGACATCTTCAAGTTGATACATTAATCAAAATTATCCTTAAACGATTGGTTCTTGTTTTCTAAGATTCACTCAATTCTCGTTTTCTATCCAAAAGAGCTAAAAGCAGAGGTTAGAAGGCAAAAAGGTTCTAGGGGACTTCAAATTTCAGTTTCTTTTCAGAGGTGTCAACATTAACTCAACTCTAAATTAACTTAATTAAGGATATAAAGGCCTTATACCTTATGTTTTCCACTTGATGTTCCCTGCTACTTGCTCCCCAGGCTGTATCAGACTTTGTCCTGGCAGTCTTTCTCTTCCTCCCTGTGTTTCTTTCATTCTATTTGCTGTTAGCCAAGTAGAACTTCTCAATTTAAATGTACAATAAGCTGAAAAAGTATTTTTCCTTTTAAATCTAATATCCTGCTAGCATGGTCTAAATACTCTTAAAGTGATTTTTCCAGCTTTTCTTAAGCAGGGACTCTGGCAGGAAAAAATAATGTTCCCCTCTTTTCTCTTTTTCCTTATTTATGGGAAAGGGACACACCGTTTGTGCTCTTTAAGAAATTTTTCATAATATAGTTGAATTCAAAGATTACCCTCTAGTTTCTTTTGCAATAGCATTCTTATGTCTTCAGATGCTGCTGCTTCAGCTTTTTAGAAAGGCATTTAAGTATAACGTCTTTGAAATACGGGCTCTTAGAAGAGTTTAATTATCAGGGTTTAGAAAGGGATGGGAGTGGAAAGACAACAGGAGAATGGTAAAAGAATATGTAAGGATTTGTATAAGGAGTTGAAATAGTACTTACACAAAATGGACAAAAAAGAATTCAAACTTCTATGCAGAACTAAAAAAAAGTCAGTTATTTGAAGTAATAATTATTTTTCAGGTTCTGGCTTGCCTTCCCTTTGGAAGAAGCAATAAAGGGAAAGCCAGAGTCACAATGCTGTAGCCACGGACTAAGTTGATGAGTAAAAAGAAGGCTCATGATTTGTATAGTAATTTCTGAGAAAAGCAGAGTTAACCTCCGAAAATGATCATTTTAAGGAGGCATTAGCTGTTCAGATTACTGAGACGATAGGGGGTAGCATTTCCTAATACACATGGTTCCCTTGGCAGAGGGAGATTTCTGAGGGTGATGGAGCACAGTTACATCCTCCACTGCATGACAATACGGATTGTAGACTATGCTGTCCAGGAAAGACAACCTCCTGAAGGAGATAACTTCCTGAATATCTGAGATGTGGTTTTGTATATTATTTTTATTTAGACATGCTTTGGGTTTGGAATAATTATTTTGTGTCAATTGAAACTTCTCTGTATTTAATATTACTTATTTGTGCATTTAATAGTGAAATTCCATCTTCAGTTCCATTCAATCAACTCCAACAGTCCCAACTTTGTACATTCTTCCTGGCCCACACTTTCCTGCCTTTGTATGACATTGTTTGTTTAAACTGCAAACTAATTCAGTGGCTTGACCCCACTGAAAACTAAATAAGCAGAACAGCTTTTATATGGATCAGCTGAATAATGGCTTATTCCACCACTGTCCTGTGGCCTGAAATGCTACTGAAAGTGCTAGTTCCCTTCAAATATGGCCACTTTCCTGAAGAAGAAAACCAGAGTTTATTTTAAATAGATTATGTAGTCCTAAAACAATCAAATAGTGAAATTCTAGGATTTTGAATGTTCTTCTATTTTATTTGATATTAAATTATTCTGTTGATTCTGTCTGAACACAATTGCAAGCATGGTGCTAAAATAAATTCAGATTAAATTGTTTTAATTAAAATGCTTCATTTTTTGAACACCATTTATGCTTCTCTTTAAAAGATTTTTTGGTAAAGTCCAACTAAATTGTGTTGCTAATAGGGAGCAACAGGTAATTTTGCTATTTCCAGACCTTTAATTGTAAAGGTATACTCTGATGTACTTGCACGATAAGTGAGCACTGTATAAATTGCGTCATTTCTAGATCACGGTTTTTTCCCCCCAGGTATCACTTGCCAAGCCAAACGCAAACATTATGTCCTTTTCTCCTGTTAATCTCAGACTTCAAAGAGCTTCAAAGATTCCTTCCAGTCTGTCAGTTAAATATAGAGTTTTTCCATTGTGAATAAAAACGTAACAGGGCTGTTTCAAAAGCCTGTTGCCAGTAATGAGTTTTGGATTGGGTCCATGGAGAGGTAATCTGGATAGCTACCACCACAAGCCATCTCTGGGAAATTGCTGATTGTGGGCGTGGCCTTTTTTCTCGAAGGGTGATTCTGCCAAGATGCAAAAATTACTTGTTCCAASTGATTCTTGGCACCACCCTGGACAATATTATTCTTGCATATTAAGGTCAACATGCTACATTGACTGTGTTTCTATTATTTTTTTGTTATGAAGAGGAGGATAGTTCTTTTTACCATGTTTCTTTATTTCTAAGCTTAAGTTTAGGTATTGTGGTTTTCTTCCTCTACACTCTTAACATAGAGATGAAGGAGATTTTCTTCCCCTTCTTTGTTTGTTTTTGGTTTGTTTCTGTTTTTTAAGCTACATTTTTGATTATGTAGTCCTTCAAGGTAATTGTCAAACATCCATTACATTTGGTAATACAGGGAGCATCTGTGGGAAGGAAGAATATGTGGGAGTGCTCAGCAGAGTGGTTGCTTGTATGGAGATTGCAACCTGAACTTGAGGTTTGCAAGTGAAATATTAGAAAAATATTGTATTAAAAGTTTCAAAGAGCTGTTGGTGAGGGAAATGAGAGGTGAAAGGGGACAAGAGGTCACTGACTTGTCATCCAAGTGGTGAAGAATAATATACTGTTGATTTTTAAGTGTAAACACTTCCTTGATGCAGTGAAAGCAAGCAGCAATTTCCCTTAATGTTTATAGAAAAGTCAAGTTCTGTTCTATGCAGTAAATCTCACTGTCACTGATTCTAATTCAGTACAGGAGAATTTAAAAGTCTTTGACAAGCTATTCTACTTTGAAGACCTATACAGAAATTGAAAAAGGAAAAACTAGTTTGAATGAAGGAGAAGAAAACCACATTACGTGGATTTCGGGCATAATTGCCCTGAAATGAGAGATAGAGTTCTAGATCTGAGTTTTCTCTGTGCTGTGATTGAGATAAAAACATGTATAAGCAACTGTCCTGCAAAATGCAAACAGGTGTGGAACATCTGCAGTAAAAATACTCATTCATATGCAAACAAATGTTTTTACAGCTTAAAAATACATTAATTTAAAATCCGATCACTTTGTTTGATTCAGGTTTTATTCAAAATTAGGTTCTGTTTTTAAAAAATCTTTTTATGTAAGCTGATTCTCATATAAAGCATGTTTCATTAAACAGAATGCAAAAGCTGAAGTTTCTGTTACTCTTTTGTCAAGCTTTTGGTTCTTGTCAGCTCTGGGCTTCATCCAAGACCTACTTAGCTACAGTTAAGCTTTTGTTTCCTTGTTTTTGACCTTTGGTTTTAAGGATGTTAGCATGAATTAAATGGAAATATGCTTTTGTAGCAAACACTTCATAGAATAAGCAAACTTCAACTAAGCAGTACAGTTTATAACTATAAAGCTGAGGACTTAGCTATCATATTACACTATTTAAAATAACTAAATTACCTCTTATTTAACTCTTCAAAAAGGAGAGAAGAGTGAAGCTGTGTTGCGTAAGCCTTATGTTTGCAATGCCAATTCTGCTTTACAAGGGAATCCAATTTTGTTCCTGCTTAAGTTAATAGGGGATTTTTGTTTGCTGCCTCTGTCGTGTTATTAAACTGTTAAAATAATACTGCAGAGAGCTGGGCTTTAATCCTGGTTTTGGACAGGCTGTCTGTTTTCTCCATTGTCAGAAAGATGACACTTCCTCTGTAAAGGCAGAACCCCCTGTTGTTCATCAGTCTCATTGCATGTTTTCCAAAATCATGCCATCACAAGCTGTTTTGTCTCATTGTGTTCCAGCGTTTCCCTGTGATTTAGATTGCACTGCTCGCTTGTGTTGCTGGAGGAGCGGAAGTGATGCGCTTGTTACAGACCTAATGCAGGGTTATTGTAAAGACTGCTGAGAGCTCCTCCTTGTGCTTCTATTGTGTTGCTGTCCTCCCGTGGATGACAAGAGGGTATACAGAACTTCTAGTAGTTTTAAGCATGTGCTTGTAGGGCAGCCCACAATATGTACATGTGTACCTGGCCAGCTGAGATATTGAGATCTGCTCAGCTATGGCAGCATGGAAGTTGGTTCCAAGCCATCCTCACCCTGCTTTGAGACCCTGGGCATATTTTTAKGCTATGGGAAGGTCCAGCCGACCTTGTTTCATTATTTAGTTTATGAGAAATATATTGAGTATTGTCACCAACTAAGGATTTCTGGGCTTTCCATCATTTGAAGGCTGCATTTCTCCAGTTGTTTCTCTATAGCCTAGAGCATCTGCTGGCTCAGGTGTTCTGAAAAACTGCTGCTAAAATAAGTCAGCTCTGATGGGCAAGGAATAGGTTGATGTTGACAAATGAAATAATTTCAGGATCTATGAAATTCGTGTTCTGTTCCTTGGCCAGAGATAGATGGCTCTGTATAGCTATGAGCTTTGTAAATAGTTAAACTTTGTGCAACTTGCCTAACTTGCAAAGTTGTTGAAGGATTTCAACAACTAGTTGAAAATCTAGTTGCCACTAGATTTTATGTTTAAAATCACAAAGTACAGATGAAATATGCAGTGGTAAATTTTTTTTCTTGTATGTGACCATACTCGCTGCATAGATATTAGTGGAGCTGCTAATTAAGATCTTGAGCTTGACTATGTGCAATTTAATGTGAAGTATTTAGATGTGTAGATGTGGCACTTAGAGACATGGCTTAGGTAGTGGACTTGGCAGAGTTATGTTTATGGTTGGACTTGATGATATTAAAGTTCCTTTCTAACCTAAATAATTCAATGATCCTATTATTCTAATTGATGAAAAACTACAATATGCTTTGTGCTGCCTGCATGGAAGAGCAGATCAAGTCCAAATTGAAATAGATCACGTTTTACTGCCTTGGAGTGGTTGTGTGTAGCGTACAGCTTTTGAAATTAGAAGTGACAAACCCAGTAGTCTCCATTGCCACTCAGAGCAGGTGTGTGTCACAGTGTATAGATATGCAAAAGCAGGAGTGACCAAACTTGTCTATTCTTTGCTGAAGTCCTGACACTCGTGAAAAGTCCCACAGCTACTTATGTTCGTGGCTAGAAGTCTGTCACGTTGACTTCTGGGGACACTGGCCCTTCTGATGACCATTGCAGTGCCTCCCCTCTGATCCCAGGAAAGGGCTCTCCAGAGGGTATTTATTACCTACTTTGCCTGTTGAAAGTGAGGAGTATCAGCTGCCTTTTGTGATCAGCCTTGCTGAAGTTTCCATGCTCTAAATGTCGTAGCAGGTAACCAGACTGAGGGGAGCTTGGTGACTGTACCTTGAGAGACAAGGTCTACTGCTAATGCAGATCTATTTTCTGATACTTCCAGTGGCAAATTTTATTTTACCTATACTTAAAGGCTTTTCTTTTCCTGCAAGAGGTGGGAGAGTGTGTTAGCCCAAATGCTCTTCAGTGAGACTTTGCTGTCCTTTAGTTTGGAGATTTAGTTAGAGCTATGTGAACTTGCCATGTTGCATGGCTTAGTCAGGATAAGAGAGGAGCAGGACTGAAACTCAGAGAACAAAAGTAGTTGGATTGAAAATACCTGGTAAGATTTTTCTATGAACTGCTGAGCTTTTCCAAGTGAGGGAGAAAAAAGATCAAAAATTAAGACTATTAAAGACAAATTGATGTCTGAACTGTCAGTTCAGGAAACTCCAGAGACAAACTGAATGGAAAGTTTTCCCCTAAGGTCCCCATGGAAATTCTGAAGACAAATCTAAATGGAGAACAGTGTGGATTTATGTTCTTGTCTAAAGGAACAGAATAATTATTGGCAGCCAGAAAAGAAACTCCAGGTTCTTGGCAGAAAAAGAAAGAGGTCCAGCTCAGAGACTTGAACAGAGTTGATTTAAGGTCTTTCAGGGGCGAGTGTAAGGTTTTTATATGTACAATAGAACAAATTTGTGAAAATGTGGAGGTGGTAGATGAAAAATGTTGCTTAGTACTTGAAAATATGTATACCTGGATTTGGTTTGATTTGAGTATTTCTGCAAGCTCAAATGATGTTTGAATGTATGCCAAATGCACTGTTTACAGTAAGCAAGGTAATTACCTATAAAGGAATATAATATATTCCCACTTCTGATTGCAGTCTGCAACTTAAAAACAAGACTTATTTTGAGTATTTTAACAAAAATGCCATTTCTCTTTCACACTTTAATCTGAAATGAGAGGAAAGGTAGTTTATGCTGTCATGATCTCCCAGTTTGAGCAATCTGAAAAATATATGTGGATTTTAGGTGCATAAAAAGTTCACAATGATTTCTTGATTGCTGTGGGGAGTAGTTTTGGGGTTTGGTTTTTTGGATTGGTTTTTTTATGTTTTGGTTTTGTGTTTTGGTGTTTGGTTTTTTGTGTTTTGTGATTTTTTACCTTTTTTAGTAGATCATGCTGTTCTTTTGGTGCTGGAATCATCTAAAGCAGCTTTAGGCTGGTTTTACTCCCTTTCCTTCCTCTCTCTAGTCTGTATTTGTGCCTAGTGAAATGGGAAAAGTAAGGATTTTGCTTCTGTCCATTTGAGTGAAGATCACTGTGCTGTGCAAAGATTTTTGGTAAGGCCTTTGCAGGCTTTTGTGGATGGTACTAAACCAGCAATTAGTTCTGCAGGATGTGAGAGAGTGAGTTGCGGACTGTGTGCTCTGAGGCTTGTACAGATTAACAAAATCAGTGACAGTAGGCTGGGCTCTGCTTCCTCATAGACTTCCCCTCCAATTCCCCTGCTAAACTTTAAACAAACTTCACAGGTTTGTCCTGTTTAATTTTTCTTCAGATTAACCAGAAAGATGGACAAATGCATATGGGTGTCACCAGTAGGGCTAGTTCACGTGGCTTAGCAATCTAAGGTGTTTTTTTAATGCCTGCTCTGGTAAAGAGAATTTGAATCCAGACTTCAAAAGGTGAGCCAGGGAGAAAGCTTTGCTTTTTCAAGCAGGAACATTGCTTTTTTGTTAACTGGCTCTGGGGGCTTGCCTATACATGGGCTTATTCTGAACAGCTCTCCACAATGTTTCTGTGAATAGAACAGGCGCTTTGCAAAATAATTTCATTTTTGTATCATCCATTGTATTTGAAATGCATATTGCTTTAATACTAAGAGTTTAGGCAGAGACGAATTCTTGACGGTTTGTTGCAAACAAAGTATTTTTGTGGAAATATTTTCTACTTCGAAGGAATTTTTGAGAAATGTGCTTGGATCCAGAGTGTGGTTTGTGTGTGAACAGTGAGGGCAGACCTGCAGCACAGGTACTGGGACTCAAGTGGGATATGGGAAACTGAAATGCACATATCTCTTACTTGATTCAAAAATGAAAGCAAGTCTTGAAATCAAATACAGTTCTTGTATACTGTGAAGTCCTTGACATTCAGCCTGTTTGAGAGTACATTTTTCAAATTAAATCATCCTAATTTCTCATTTCTTTAAATATAGAAGCATCCAATAACATTTGGGATGCAATTTTTATGTGGGGAAGGAAGGCTGAGGAAAAAGAGTCAATCAAGTGCTGGTCATGCACAAAGTAGACAGGCATTTTTCAAAAGGTCAAAAGGTACAGCTTGATCCTTGCTGGTGCTGACAGTCCTGTGGAGATCAACATTCAGCAGATGGGGCCATGCCCTTCTAATATTGTRCCTTTAAAGTTTGCCCTCCTCCAGAGCAGTATTTTGGAGGTAGCTCTTTAGCATCTGTAAGGTTCATCCAGTGCTGTGGTATAGGACAGGAGCTGACCATGTCCCTGCTGGTCCCTGGGGTGGCTGGTGGGAAGGGACCAGAGGCAGGGCTATGAGAATGGAACAGAAAATATGTTTAATAACATGGATCTGCGTTGGGGGATTTTTTGTCACTGGAGGCTGTGGGACTGACAGAGACAGGCATTGCCCCTGCTGCCTCTGGAATGTTAAATAATAATAGTAATAAACCAGTCTTCAGCGTTGCTACTGGTTTGGTAGGACGCAAATTTGCTATTCTCCCTCAGCACTGTTTTCCATCCAGCTGAAAAGCATCCCTGCCCATGGAATTAAAAGAAATAAAATTGTTTCCTCAGTTGTCTATGGGACCTGTTTTCTCAAGGTACAGCCAGCTGGCCTCCACTGCCATCATCCAGCTACCACGCAGCCTTCATCTGCGAAGGGACTCGTCCTTCTGCTCACATACGTGAGGTAAGTGCCTTACACTGCCTTGAGGAGAAGCTGGGAATAACTGGAAGTAATGATCTAGTAATAAAGGTCAGGTTTTAATGAGCGGGGACGTGGCCTAGCTTAGTAACTCCTGTTTTCTGTTTCGGGACAAGAAATGTGATTTCCCTGCTTTTCTTCAAGGTGAATGCTGTACTCTGCTTTGTCTCCTTGCTCATTTAGGATTTAGGCAATAGATAGTTAAGGCAGTCTGAAATTTATTTTTTTTTCCAGCTAGCTAGTCTTTGAATTATAGCAGATTTTGCCTGTTTTTGGAGAGTTTTGAGGCAGAGATGCTTACAACAGCTTGCAGAAAGAACAAGACTTGGCTTTGTAAACTTCTCCTTAACGTGCCAGCATCAGTGTACCTCAGTCTTGCTACTGTTTGGTCTGTAGGTTTCAGGAACTTCTTTTTTGCCAGTCATGTCCCTGTTTCTGGAGGTAGGGAAAGGTAATACCTTCAAGCCTGGTGAAAGCACAAAAATTGTTTGCATTTTCAGATGAAGCTCCTGCTACAAGCTGCACAGCCAACAGAGGCCTGTGATGATCACACCATACATCTTGCTAGCTCTTTTCAATTTGTTTTTGTCACGCCACAAGTACTAGCTTCTCTGTCCCACTATATTCTAGAAGAATTCTATGAGGAAAGACAGCAAATGACAAGATGATAGCATTGTACCATCTGAGATGGCTTTTTAAGAATGCTGTGAGATTCCAAATCATTCCTTCAGCTCAGGAAAGAGAATGTTTTATTTGAGGAAAAGTGGTGGATAACTCTAAAGCCTGGAGCTTTCAAGGACAGTTTGTTTCCCATTTTCATTTTGCTGAAATTTAAGATAAATTTTTCTATCAAAATTTCTATATATAATTAGGCAATAAAGACAGAGTGCTGGGGAGCTGTGGATGGCTTCACTTTTTACACTTCTTAGAAGAAAAGGTCAGGCTTGTTAATTTATGTCAGAAGAAAGCACAGTGCTGGCTTCTCTGTCACTGTAGTCAGTATTTCATCCATCTGCCCAGGCTTTCTGTCTGCATCCAGCTGAGCTGAGCAATGTGGTTGTGTTGATTTCTTCCTGCAACACAGAGGGTTTCACTGGATAGAGACTATGCTGTTTAAAAGTCTAATCATCTTTATCATATGAATGGGGGCAGATGGGGGGAATGCAGAAATGCAATTCTGTGTGTGTCCCTCATGTCTGCTGGCACACAACTTCTGTGGTAGCCACTGGGAAAGCATGCTTGTCTCAGGCTTAGCACCCTAGTCTTAGTGTGTCTTACAGCACAAGTATGGATTTTTTTTTTTTTATTGTAACTTATGATTGTGGTGGGGTTTTTTGTTTGTTTAGTGGTGGGGGGGTCAGGGGTTGGGTTTTTTTTAAATTTCTCTTTYGGGAGTTCCAAGCTTTTGCTTAGGATCAAACTTTTCTGGGGAGTGCTGCATTTCAGGCCTTCACACCTGAGTTTGGACTAAATGAGGGAGTGACCAGCTCTGCTTGGGCTGTGAGCTTGACACAGTTGTAAGTAAGGGGGTGGTTAGGAATCAGAAGATTGACCTTGTGCTGTGTTAAGGCAACTGTAGGACCAATAAAATGAGCATTTCCCAAGTCAAGAAAATCTGGAATTGCAAAATGCTTACTGTATCAACCAAGACACAGCTTGGCAGTAATTGCTGCACAATATCTAAATTAAGCAATGAAGCTTCTGTGGTGACACCTACTAGGAAAGACTTTGCAATGTACATCAGCTCCTCCAGGACCCAAATGCACTTTTACTTTCAAGGGGGAGTTGTCAGCATTCAGATCTTCACAAACAAGCTACTGAGGCCCTAAATTAGCAAAATATTTTTAAGCATATTCTTAAGCACTTTGTTGTTGATGAAGGGGAGACATAAGCTCTTAATTATTTGTGCTGAACCAGGGAGCTGGGAGGCTTCTTGAGTATCTTTTAAAACACTTAAATGCTAGCTGTGCCCTGAAATGCCGAGCCTAAGACGCTGCTGCCTTACCCTCTCTCAAGCTGCACTTGTCCTCTGTGAATATGCTCACTAACCTTCAAGTAACTGTTGCCTTGCATCTGATTCTTTGTGGGAATTCTGCCTATCCCAAGTGCTGATCAGTTTAGAGGAATCGGCATAATGCTGTATTCAGCTCTAACTGGAGTACTTCTGATAACTGTCCATCTTACTCAAATACTGCTGAGCGTTGGATTATTAAATAATCTGAAAGAAAAATGGAGGATGAAGCCAGGAGGCGAACTGACTTTGTCTTTTATGTGTTTTCATGTATATCATAACCAGCTATTGGTAGATACTTCATCCCTATCAGCACAGATAGCATTTTGGAGTTCACCACAGGAGGCAGAAAAAGGGAGAAAAGAACACCCCATCCCCTCCCCAAAGCAGCGGGCAATCGCAGCTGTTCTCAAGGAGAAGGTTTGTGTCAGCAGATCTTATACAGCTATGCTCAGAAAGTTTGTGTCAGCAGCCATAAAAGCTGGCCCATCAGCATTTCTGTTTTATTCCATACACAAAATGCATATTACTGAACAATTATGCCAAAGGCAGGGAATATTTCTTGATAGCACAACTTGGAAGTAGCATCTCCCTGTGGGAGCAATCATGTCACATGCCACAGAAGTCTGTGTGCGTTTAGATGCAAATCCTTGTTGTGGGTACTTAATGTAAGATTGCATTGGGTACAAAGTCATTTGGTGTTACATCTTGGCCAAGGTAGTCTTGGCCTGATCCAAAGTTCGCGGAAGGTAGGGAATTGCTTGTAATTCTAACAAACTTTCAAGCATGCTCCCCAAAAGCATCTTCATTTTAAAGGAAGCTTGGTGATGTTTAGACTTTTGGCCCCCAAAGTCTTCAGAGAATACACAAAACACACAGTGATTTTCGTGTGCAGTTCAATCTAGCTTATTGTAGAGGGCAGAATGGAGAATGAGTGAATTTTGAATAAAAATTTATTTACTGCTTTAATGTATGTTTAYTGCTCTATCTCAACCACCATTTAACTGTGTTTTGGTTGTCTCCATTAAGAAAGATATTTTTATTGCTCTTTTGTCAAAAGCCATAGTTCAGAACAATTATTAAATAACTTTGGTGGAGGAACAGAATTGGGTTTTAATTTCACTTTTTATTGAACGAGCCCTGCTTTTCTTGCCTGTAAGTAGGCAACAACTTGCTGCACAGTCCTCGTCTCTGCTTATGGCAAGCACAAGTTCTGTAAGAAACAAAGAAACCCAAGCAAAACATCATAGTAGTTAAGGAAGGAGGAGAAGAGAAGCATAAAAATCCACAGACACTCATTGTGGATTTGATATCTATCCATGTACAGTAGCTTGACTTATTAATTGTACAAGTCTCCAAGTCGGATTTCTGATAATACAGACCCCTTTGGACATGGGGACTCTGATGACCCAAATCAGTGTGGAAATCACTGTGATGCTGAGATCCACCTTGCCTACTTGYTGATTGTTACCAATCTGCTGCTAGAGGTAACTGCTGCCAACCTCTCAGCCAGCACAGCAGATTTTATGACGCACCCATTGTTTTTAAGCAGCCTTCAATAGTATTTATGATAGATCTGGATACCTGTGTGAGGCAGTGAAGAGAGTGCAAGGATTAGGTGTGCTGAGAAGTGTGCAACTGGTGCCAGGTGATAATCTCCAGCCGGAGTAGGTGGGTGTCACTATAACAACTTAGAAAAAATCAACCAAAAAAAACCACCAAAAAAACCCCATCACCAACAGGAACAGCAWAGTCTATTGCAAAGTCATCTGACCACAGCTGAAGCCAGACTTAAAGGAAGACACTGTCTACATAAGAGCTAACATTAATTTTAACAAAACCATACAAAAAGATGCAAGGTAGAAGAAATGTTTTTCGTAGAGTTTCTCTTTTCCTTTCTCTTTTTCTCCTTTCTCTTTTTCTCCTTTCTCTTTTTCTCCTTTCTCT